>CM046457.1:4126943-4726943 GCA_025506515.1 Flaveria trinervia | reverse complement strand
TTTTAATAAAAACAAACTGATTGATTAAAAAGATTTAACAAACTTTAAAAATTTATAAAATGAAAATATGAAATAAGTGTTTTTAGGACCAAATAAGTTGGACCAAAACTTGTTGGTTTATTATTGAAGCTGCTAACCAATTGAACTATACCGGGTGGTCGGACTTAATTTATTATCATTTTTCTTTAGAAACTAATTTTGGATTAATTTAGTATTCCACATCCATATTTTAGCTATTAAATCTTCATACTTATCAAGATTAACAATTCACACCAAAACATAGTGTATTTTTGTTTTTCTGATTTAATTTTGTAATATAACAATATTTTCGATCATGCCATTCTTTATTACTTCACTCAATTCTTAAACCCGATTCGATTAATGCAACCTATCTAACCAGTGAACCAGTAAAAGAACCGGTGAAGATTGCAGTTCATATTATAAAACCTTAAATAAAATACATTTTCTAACGGTAAATATACGACCTTATTTCAAAGTATAAATGTTATCTTAATCGGGTTCATTTATTCATATCCCAGCCAGACTTGCACCCTCAACCCTCTCAGGAGGAAACTAAGTGTTGAAACAATCTCCTAGCTAAACTCTAAGCATTTTTGCTCAGTAGTGAAACTTGAAAAAATAACATCCTAAGAGCATTCACAACCAGTTTCATACATTTATGTAGTGTATTCCCTATATTATATAGTATGATTATAAGTGGTTGTGAGTAAAAAATATGATAAATTTACTATTCAATCTATATTTTGGAGAAACATTGTTTAAAATTTTATAATGTTCTTAATATATTTTAAATACATTAACCAAGTAAAAATCCTTGCTGGATAAAATACATTGTAATATTATTAAAGGGCATAATCGTCAAACCACTTACTTCATATGACGTATGAAGAAATCATGGCAATAAACCCTGAAACACGGTATCACACGCTGTTCCACCACCAAAGAAACAGCGACCAATCCAATGCACTTATTAATCCCACATTTGCAGTATATTTTGGATTAATGTCTCTCCAAATTATTCTTTCATCATGTTCAACAACAACTATTTTATTCATTCCACCACTTTTTCTCTCAATTTCTCATGTGAATTCTTCAGCAATGTAACTGTTTTTCACTTCAACAATCGATCACTATAGCAGGTAATCAATCACAGAACAAACTATCGTTGATTTCATTTGTGTGTGAAATACGAATCACTTTAAGCTTTGTTTTGATGGTATGTATGGTAATTTACTAATTTCACTTGTTTTGTTTTGTAATATGAGTTTCAGTCGTGTAACTTGTGTGTTTTTGACTGTTCGTCGTGATTGATCTGAAGCTATGGCTAGAGTAGACTTTTGGTTATATACTAATGGAATCAATTTAAGCTTTGTTTTGATGGTAATTTTGCTTGTTTCGTTTGTAATTTGAGTTTTAATCGTGTAATTTGTGTGTTTTTGATTGTTCGTCGTCATTGATCTGGAAGCTATGGCTAGATTTTTGGTTTACTGTTTATATACTAATGGAATCAAATTAAGCTTTGTTTTGATGGTAATTTCAGTTTTTTTCGTGTGTAATTTAAGTTATATTCGTATAATTTATGTGTTTTTGGCAATTTGAAGATGCTTGATCTGGACGATATGGTTAGACTTGGTTATATAATGATGTTGACGACTAATTTTCGGTTGTTTGACAAATCTGTAATGGATTAAATGCATCTGTTTTTTACTTCAATAATCGATTGCTTCTGCAGGTATCAATCAACAACCAAACTACTGTTGATTTGTGTATGACACTTTGACATATGATTATATGAATCAGTTTAACCATTGTTTTGACGGTACTTTCACTTGTTTCGTGTGTTTTCGCTGTTCATCTCTTGATCTAGAAGGTAAGGTTAGACATGGTGATATGAATATGTGATGATGTTGACAATTTATTTTTGGCTGTTTGAATAATCTGAACTGTATAAGATGATAAACTGTGACTTTTTGTTTGGTTTTCGTCTGGTTGCGTATGTTTTCTGTTGGAAAAAGTAAAAGTCACATCGATTTCGTCAACGATGATATTTTTGGTGCGAAATTGTTCGATGATTTAGCTTTATTATCATGAGATTCTTCTGAAATTATTCTGCATTAGAACTATCGTCATATTGCTCATTCGATTTCTAGCTCCTAAATTCACCAGTTCGGATAATTTTTCGTTTAATCGAGCGTATGAACTCGAAGCAATTATCAATCCTATTTTTTTAATCTTATTGCTTCAATTTGGCCTTCTTTTCTTGTTGAGTTTTGTTGTTTCTTCTTGTTATACCAGAGATCTGAATTCAATGATTTTATTCCAATCAAATTTGAACTTAACTGGTAGTTATCGACTTGGATTACACAGGTGTGTTGATGGATTGATTGCTTGCATAGGGAACATTAAGTGTGTGTAAAGAGATGAAACCAAAATCATCAGGTTTAATCGTTGGGATTTCAATTGGAGTGGTAATTGGAGCACTTTTGGCTATATTTGGACTGCTGTGCTTTAGGTTTCACCGAAAAAGATCTCAGATTGGTAATAGCAGTTCCAGGAGAGCATCGACTATCCCAATTCGAGCAAATGGTGCCGATTCTTGTACAGTTTTATCAGATTCGTCGATGGGTACAGAGTCATCAAGAACATCGATTCATAACGGCGTGTCATCGTGGTTTGGTGGGCCTAGAAAGTCTCATGTGGTTGCAGCTTCTGGAATTCTTGAGTATTCTTACAAGTATGTCAACTTTTAGATCACATATGTATTTTTTGTCATCCAAATGTTCTTTCTTTAAGCTCTATATTTTTTCCCTTTACTTATTTTTATCATCTTGATCAAACAGAGATATACAGAAAGCAACATGTAATTTTACTGCTACAATAGGCAAAGGGGCATTTGGTTCTGTTTACAAAGCTCAGATGAGCACTGGGGAAACTGTTGCTGTTAAAGTTCTGGCAACTGATTCAAAACAAGGCGAGAAAGAGTTTCATACAGAGGTACTGGTTATCCATATATCCATACAAATCATCAACTTACATGCTTGTGTAGTCTAGTTAAACTGAGTATTAATCACATAGCAGCTATACATCTTCAAACTTTTTCAGTATGATTTTTATGATATGTCATAAACAATGAGTGTTGGTTGCATTAAGTGTGGAGTTGTAGTTTCATTTGTGCATTATAGTGTGTGATTTATTTCCATGCTTCATATAACATTTTAAAGTAGCATGTATTGGATATCACAACTACAGGAGCTGTTTCGAACCGTTCTCTTATAATTGGGTTGATTCGGGTTATGTTTTATATACAGAGGGTAGATTTAAATATGCTAAAAAAGGAGTGTCAAAAGCTTCCAAAATTGTTCTTTTTAATGCATACTACCTTCTAAATCAATATTTTATTGAAATAGCGTTGTTTTTGTAATCATCACTATTCGTAACCAACTATAAAAGAATTGTCGAAGTATGTTTCTGGCTGACCCAACCCATTTCGGCACCTGTCAAATTACCCATTTTGACCCACTACCAAGCCCTGACCCACCCATTTTCCATCTCTACCCACAAAGATTTTTAACATATGGTGGTAGGTCTGCAATTTTATATACCAGACAAATGGATCAAGAATTTAGAATACCTCTTGTAAATACAGCTCAACAGATACTAACAAAATCTTGAAAATAATTTTAATAAAAATAATATCATTTGGTCAAAGTTGTTATTTTTACAACAGATAGTAAAAAGAATACCTTTTTTTCTCAAACCTTACTTTGACTTTCAAGAGTCAGATAGATCTCTTCTCAACTGTTAGTTGCTTCGTTTTAGTTGTCTGATAGGTATCATTTTATCTTCTTTCAGGTTATGTTATTGGGAAGGTTACATCACAGGAACCTTGTGAATTTGGTAGGATATTGTGCAGAGAAGGGACAACACATGCTTATATATGTCTACATGGGCAAAGGCAGTCTATCTTCTCATTTGTACAGTAAGTAGTCATATAACTCTACTCCAATAATTTGATTTGTTATTTGTTTACCTAAGATTATATGCCTGAAAATAATGTAGAACAATACCCTTTACACACAAAAACTTTAATCAGAATTGCTTGACTCTTGGAATTCAGGTGAAAAACAAGATTTATTAAGCTGGAATTTGAGAGTTCAAATAGCTTTGGATGTTGCAAGGGGATTAGAATATCTCCATGATGGAGTAAGCCTTGTTCCTTATTCCATCCTTAACTACTAGTACTATCTTTTTGAGGTGTCAAAATGGATGGTTTGTATAACATGTTAAAATGGGTCGGTTTGACCCAATACACATTTCCTTTAAAATTTTTGTATTTAAAAATAAATAAATAGTGAGCTACACATGGTACAAAAGTTATGATGATTGTAACGGTTTAAGACATTATGTGCTGTGATTTTGACCCAAATTGACTATCTTTTTATAAGCTAATTTATTAATGTTATCAATTTGACCCATTAGACATAACCCAACTTGATGTGCTCATAAGTAAACGAGTCGAAATTGTCACTTCTTACTACATGGTTGTTTAAAAATCATGCTATTGATATTTTCATATAACTTCAGGCGGTTCCTTCGGTTATACACCGGGACATCAAATCTTCCAACATCTTGTTGGATGAGTCCATGGGTGCTAGGGTAGCTGATTTTGGGCTTTCGAGGGAGGATATGATCAACAAAAATGCCTCAAATATTCAAGGAACTTTCGGATATCTAGATCCTGAATATATTTCATCAAGAGCATTCACTAAGAAAAGTGATGTTTACAGCTTTGGGGTATTACTATTTGAGCTTATTGCGGGAAGAAACCCTCAACAAGGTCTTTTGGAGTTGGTTGAGCTTGTAAGATCTCTTAATCCTTTAGCCCCCAACCCCCACCTTTTCCGTGTGAGCATGAAAACCGAAACCAAAACAACAAAAGCAAGTGAGAAAATAATGGTTCACTTATGACTTTTATATGACATAGTTGTGTGATTTGGTTTACTTATGGTAATATGGTTTCATGTGTATAAGTAACTAAAATAACCAAAAACACCCAACATTATTTTTTTCCGTTTTTTACAAGTAAGGTATCATAGTAAAATCCTATTTGTTATAACTTTTCAAAAATAACATATCACTTGCTTCCTCCTTGTTTGTAAATTGTTAGCTTTTTTTCTATTTAACTCATAACTAATTGGATTTATTAAATGAAATATGCATGAACTGACCCTTAAAGAACCACAACTTAACCAATGGTTAATGAGAGCAAAAAAAACCACCCTTGTAACCAAAAACACCAAACGATTTGTAACCATAAGATCAGTTATGGAAAATCTAGAAAGTAAAACATTGATCATAGGTTTGGTTTTAAACCATAATTAAAACCGACCCATGCTCAACCCGCGCTCCCTTCTCTCTATGTATATGTGTGTGCGTTTGTGCACATAAAATGGGGTGTTTGGATATGCAATTTGGAAATAATTTGATGATATTAACACATATGAAATTAAATAATCAACTATAAGAAACTGTGGTGCAGCAGATTGTGTTTGTATGTCGCCCAGATGCTTCAACTTGTAATAATCACATGATACTTTGTTTGAGTCTTTTAATTGTTTGACAGTTTATTATATATCTTAGAAATCTAACAGATAAGGTGACAGGTGCTATTAAAAAAAGTGACAGGAGATGACATTCTTCAACTGTTTAATTTAATATATGCCTATTTGTTTTCTATAAACAATAAAAATATTTATGTAATTGTTTAATGAACTCTATATCTAAATACAATTTGGTATAAACAGGCAGCCTTAAATACAGGCGGGCAAGTAGGATGGGAAGAAATAGCCGATTCACGTCTTGATGGGAACTTCGACGAGCGAGAACTAAATGACGTGGCGGCACTCGCATACAAATGTGTTAGCCGTTCACCAAGAAAAAGACCAGCAATGAGAGACACGGTGCAGGTTTTGTCTCATATATTAAAAGCGCGACACACTAGAAAACATTACAAACGTTCCACATCCGATGTTGTAATTACTATAGGTCAGTCTGACCGCCAAGACTCGATGAATAGTGTACACCGCCGAGCTGAATCTATGGACAGCACAGCTGATTCCATTGACGTTTAGGGGTGTTTGGACATATGGGTTATAAAATTTAGACTTATCCATACCTGCCTAAGAGAACGAATGTAGAAATTAATTTGATTCTCATTCCTCGTATTATCAAATCCGTGTCTTAGTGATTTCTAACTACAAACCAAAAACAACTAAATGACTTTTTTCTTTCTTCCGTTTGAATTAGTTCATTTGATTTGTTTTGTGTAATATATTTGACCATCTTACCCGAGACTGAGTAACACAAAGCACATAGCTCGGGTTTCAGTGTGGTCTTGATTGAGGAAATTAGGGTTCATAAATGAAACCTTTTGTAAGATGAGATGTAACATATCTTGTCAATTTTGTGTATGATATGATATTACTTTTATATTTGTACTCTAGACCCTTAAGAGTTAAGAGCCATCATATATGACTAGTCTTGTATATTGTTCTTTTAAAACTTTTGAAGCTAGTTTACACTTTATACTAAAAAATAAAACAGATATAACAGTTGGCTTCATGTTAGTCTACTTGAGTAGCATGTTAAAGTTTTCATTTGTTGTTATAGGACTAACTTCATTTTCAAACGGGGTAACTTTGTAAAATAGTAATTAATTTTCAAAAGTGTTCCAATTAAGTAACTCAAATTTTAAAAGTGTTCCAATTAGATCATTCATTTTTATATTTTATACAAATTAAAAGTCATAACATATTTTTTAGCATGTTATACTTTTGGATTCAGTTAGAAAATATTTTTTTTATCTTTTGAAGCTGATATAGAACGTTTGACATAAATTTCAGGCACTTTTTTTATTTTTTTCATAATTAACATGTTTTTTTTTATTTTTTAATATAATTTTATATATTAAAAATTCTAACTCCAATGCCTTTTCCATCGTTACTTTCTTGTCATAATAAAATTTGGTAATGACTCGATTTGATCGTTTAGAGGTCCAATTTGAGAAAAATATGCATGAGTGACTAAATTAGAACACTTTTGAAACTTAGTTACTATTCTGTGACATTTTTCCTTTTCAAACTTCAAAAGTTTTGTACGGGTCCGGCGAGCCTGACCTAGGCTTCCAGTTTGTGAGACCCATTACTTCAGATTATTCATTATTGTAGGGTTGTTTTATTTTGACGCCCCCCAATTTTAAATCAACACCCGTGACCCTATACGCCGCGTATGGGTCTATACGTCGTGTATAGGGTCGACTAACAGGAGAGTCAACATACCCTATACGTCGCGTATGGGCCCATACACGGCATATAGGGTATTATCTGACAAGACCAGTGCAGACTCGTGTTGGGGTGGCTATACGCCGCGTATGGGTCCATACGCGGCGTATAAGTTTCCCAATTTTTTCCTGCAAAATTTCTATGTATGGTGAAAAAACTATATGTCGCGTATGGACCCATACGCGGCGTATAGGTTAGGATGTTTTTTATATATTATTGTGCGTATCAAAATTTTTGTCGGCTTTATTTTGCACGTTAAAGTTGACACTTTGCGTATAAGTTATATTTTGTAACATATTAATCGATAATTTTAAATATTAATTAACCAATAAACATATAAAACAAAACAAACATTAAATGATAATATAAATAAATAATGAAGTTTTTAAATACATAACAAAATAAAAGTACAATTAATAATATAAAAACTATGGTGAATCTGGGTAATGTCGAGGCGGTGGCAAGTCTAGAGGATCAATGCCAGCAGCACGGGCTCGTGCAATCTCAAGTTGAACGTGTCAATCCACAAGATCCTCAACTCGATCGAGGCGACGACCCTGATCCCGTATCTCGTAGTAATCTCCTACATAAATGTCTCCATACGTGCAGGCATCCTCACATCTCTATAAATATGTCGAGGGAACTGTGGCTGAGATGGCGGCTGATGTACTTGCGGCTGGTTGTGTGGCGGCTGATCATGCACAATATGTTCATGTTGTTGTTGTGGATCATCATCGCCGACCTACTGAACAGGTGCCAGATGCCAGATCTCACCGGGTCGAAGAGAGAACCGTATGACACCCGGTAACTGGCGTATAATACGCATGCCGAATAACGTACGACGATCTAATCTCACCGACTCGATCGAAGGAGATACGTCAGCAACATGGCGAGGAAGATAACCAAGACAACGTGCAATCATCGTAATGTACGCGCCGCCATACACCGTTCCTCGCTCCTGGCGATGATAATACGAATTGTAATACTCTGCCAAACATCTCGTCAGGCTGCACCTGGTCCCCGTAAGTAAACAATATAAGTAAAATAAGTCGGGAATGGTACACCACTCCTGACTCTTGCCACATCCCATGATGGATGTGGCGATCATGCGATGCAAATAATGAATGAGAGGATCTCTAATACCAGTGACCCTGCCCTTAGTCTTCTGAAACGGACCTTCAGCAATCTGAGGCCACCAATCTCTCCATCATGTCTCCTCAATCTCAGTAATTCCCTCGTTAAATAGAGGGGTAACGGTCTCCGGCTCATAATAAAGTCACGAGAAAACCACAAACTGTTCAATCGACATCTGATGAGATCATCCACATAGCATAAACGAAATCTCAGATCGCTCATCGTCCTCCACCATCTCATCAAGACGAATATAAATAAAGGTGGATAAAAACTCCACTGTCAGCTCTCGGTAAGAAGGTAAGAACGCCAGGTCAAATAAATGACTCCATGGCGTATTATCTCTGATAATACCAGCAAGTCTATCACGCTCCCCAAGCTCGAGCATCACCTCCCAATCCACTGCCTTTTGATGACCGATCTTCATACGAATGAATTTTGAGCACTTTGCATGCTCAATAGACCTGGGCTCAAACTATAGCCATGGATGATTGGCAATAACATCAATGTCAGCCTCAATCTCAGAATCGGAAGACATATCTGCATAAGAAAACGAAATTTTAAGACTTGCGTATAGAGCACCTATATGCCGCGTATAAGACCCCGTATGGGGTTGTGTGCCTCGTATAGGAACCCACTTATGGGGTGTGTGCCTCGTATGGTCCCTATACGTCGCGTATAGGCCTATACGCCGCGTATAGGAACCCACGTATTGGATGTGTGCCTCGTATGGGCCGTATACGCCGCGTATAGGCCTATACGCCGCGTATAAGAACCCACGTATGGGTTGTGTGCCTCGTATGGGCCCCTATACGTCGCGTATAGGACCCCCCATATGGTCATCTTCAACCTATGAATTATATGTTGCGTATAGGCCTATACGCCGTGTATAATTCATAAACCAGTTTTCAAATCCACGTTTTTAATGCATAAAACACCAATTTAACGTTTAAATTAGCGTACGATTAACATAATAAAGGTATAAGAACAATAATACATACCTGAACTAGTGAATGTAGAGAAATCGACGAACAATACGTGTAGTATCGATCTATACGAGAGAGTTTTTTTGGTTTGAAAAATTTTGGTAGAGTCAAAAGTGAGGAGATGTCCCTTTAATGGGTCCGTAAAGCTATACGCCGCGTATGGGTCTATACGCGGCGTATAGCTTCCTTTTTAAATTTTTTTTTTTGAAATTTGAAAGTATGTGATAGGTTGAACAATAATATCAACGTCAGAATCTAAATATAATACAATACATAATAAAATATAATACAAACGTATTAAATTAAAATAAATATATAAGCTGGGGGATCTCGGTTAGCTTCTATTATTGTGTTGTATTCTAATATACGACTCCTATACATAATCTCCCATTCTGCAGCCCGTACGTTTTGGTTAAGAATCCAAAGATTACTTAATGTATGCATCGGATAATCTCCATCTAATTTAACGTGGAAAATATGATTATTGTTGACATGAACAATCGAAACGATATGATGAGGCATCATACTGTTCGGATCAGCCCATAAGGGGAAAAATGTTTGATTTGACTTCGCCAGTTTTGTCTTCTGGACCCATACGCATCGTATAGGTGTCGGTGGAGATGCGTCCCGCACCCATACGACCCAAGCCTATACGCAGTGTATGGGTCCATACGCAGCGTATAGGCCCGCTGAATGACTGATTTGACTTCGCCAATTTTGTCTTCTGAAAAGCCTATACGCCGTGTATGGGCCTATACGCGGCGTATAGGCTCACTGATGTGACGTGGAATGTTTGGCATTTATGAGGCATACCTATACGCCGCATATGGACCCATACGCGGTGTATAGGTGGGTGTTGATTTATAACGGGGTGTCTCTTTATTAGGACCCTTGTTGTATTGTATTTTCTATTTCTGTCAAATGCTACAACCTTGCTCATTGATCACTGATTACTTCTCCACAACAACTATAGGGAGAGACGTTACAAGCTACATTTGCGGTGGTCAATGTAAGATGTTAAAAGACTCTTTGATTATTCATTCAAAAAGTGATTACAATATACAGAGTTTATAGAACCCCTATAAATCTAAATTGAGCTTGTGGGCTTAACCTTAACAATAATCAACACTTAACCCTAATAGTAATATTGTCTAATACTGCCTCACGATTATAGCGGAAGTAACCGTACGTTAAGACTGGAAAACAAAAGAGAAAGCATAAAACCAAGAATAATAAGATCAACATGCTTCGATCGACTTGAATATTCAAACTAATTAAATTGATAAAAAAATAAGAAAAAAAGGAAACATAGTGACCATTACAAGTTAAGAGCCATAATCCAAAAACAAACCAAAAGAATGGATGCGAACAAACAAAAGAATGGATATAGGTAATTGTTTTGAATATTCAGTCGACAACAAAGCTTTACCTAACATAAACTAGAAAATAGAGAATAAATGGAATAGAAAATGAAGGTAGGACAGGGCGGCAACAACAAGTGGTGGCACACCGCCCTATCAAGGGTTTGATCTCAGTGGAGACGGCTAGTGTATGTATGTGTTTGTATGTGTTTGTGGTGGTGTAATCAAGAGAATCCTAAGGCTCTGATACCATGTAAAATAGTAAAAATGTGATTGATTATTCATTCAAAGGGTGATTACAATATATAGAGTTTATAAGAAACTCTAGAAATCTAAATCGGTCCTATGGGCTTAACCATAATAATAACCAATACCTAACCTTGATAATAATATAGTATAGCAGTCAGTTTTATAAACTTTTGACTAGTAAGGCGATTCTAGGATTGATACATGGCGGTGGTTTTTGACTTCACCAATGACGATTAAGACTACACAATATGTGTATAGTTCGACAAATGTCGGTTGGGCTTAGGTATAGAAAGGATCAAATTAGTCAATCAACCTATGTTAAACCAGCATCGGGGTGAACAATACGCATGTTGCGTTTAGTCTTGGTCGTCAAAAGTGAAGTCGGAACTATCGGTTTTAATCCTTGAATCGGTGCATCACTAAAAAATCTATAAAGCTTGGCTATCACGGTCACCAACTAACCACTACAAATGCATCTTGTAGCCTCTCTCCCTGGAACTATCATGGTCAATTAATAAAAAATACAATGAGCAAGGTTGCAGGTGTGAGGAGATGTCATACAATCAAGTAAAACAACTTAAATAAATGCACCATTGTCCTACTTAACCTCTACCATAAATGGAAAAAAAACATAAGACAATGTTGAATGATATGGAACAACCAGTCTCGCAAACTGGAAGCCTTGAACTCAGATCATATACGATTTTAAGATGTTCTACATTTCAACATTCGCCTAATTTTAAAGCAAGTTTTGTTCTAAAATCAGTCGAGTCAATTATAAAGCATTTTTATTCGACGGTATAAGTCTGAGTTAGTCAACGCTGTAACTTAATTTTAGTTCAGTTTTATCATGCAGCTTACGACGCACGTGCACGTGTTTTTATGCGTGTTTTGAGTTGAACTACATTCTGACATAATTTTATTTGTAGAAGTTCATACAAAGATTGAATTGTATTCCATCCAAAGATGCATTCATGAGACGTTCATGCCCATTTGACGCTCTCATCTGGTCAAAAGTTTTCAACTGGTGTGGTGGGTCTTGGACCCTGGTCGAGCTCACTATCTGTTCGTGAGGTTCTCCTTGATCTTCATGCTTCATCGGCTAGGGTAAAGTTAAAGAAGGTTTTGCATTGCATCACTATGGTAACTTGGTGATCCATTTGGTTGGCTAGGATTTAGACCTGGCAAAATGGGCGGGTTGGGCTGGACATGATGACGGGTTAGAACGGATTCGGGCTAGGATATGTTCGGGTCAAAATGGATATAATTTTAAAAAGGGTCACTATGGATCATGTCAGGATGGGTTTTAACAAAAATAAAGACGGGTCAAGATGAGTCTCAATTACAATAGCAGCAATAAAAAACATAAATTTATCACCTATGTATGAACTGTATCAATATGCCTTTGTAAGTTTATAGCATTGCCTTTGTAAGTTTATAGCATTGCAATCTAATCTATGTATTAATCTACACCATGTATGAACTGTGTGTCACCTCCAAAAAACATAAATTTATCCTTATTTATAGTTATCTAATTTTTCACCACCCTTGTATTCAGCTAACCTAGTCTGTGGACTGTGGAACATTGCTATATCACACCTATGTTAATTGCAAAACACAAAACTATCATCAAATTCATAACAATATTCAAGTATATCAAGTTAAATTCTTAATGTTGCACATAACTACATTCAAATTCACAGTAAATGACATATCGTGACTTTTTGGCCATAGGATTGGAGCTTTGTAACCCTTGGACGCCGACACCAAACAATTCATTCCCATGGCACTCGAACTTCTCCCTTTCTTCATCGATTTCAACCCCTTAATGGCTTCTACATTGTCCATCAAGGAATATGCTCCCTCATACTTGCCCGACACTTCTCGAACTCTTGCAAGACATCGACCCCTTCATCAACATCTTTCACTGCTTCCGTCTCATTGTTCGAATTCTTCAACACATCTGAATCACTCACCGACCTCATTATCATCCCTCGTCACCCCATTCTCATCCACTAGTTGCATCCCTTGATAGTTGCAAGGTAAATCCATCACGACTAATGAAAGACATAAAAATAATCTTATACTAATAGATACAAAATAAAACTCTTTTAACGAATGACAGTTGACAATATGATGTAATTTTGATTTTTATAATATGTTGATGTAACTCTTCCTAGTGCGTTCAAATTAATTTTTTTGCTTGCTTGTTCAAAAAGAAAAAATAAAAAAGACAATTTCACCTTTTTTATTTTTTCCAAAAAGAATATTTTTGGAGAAAAACCCAACTGCAATAAAGAAGACACGCGAAGTCGCGAATCTCCCATCGCAGATCTTACACAATCCAACGGCCACAATCCACGATCCGCTTCCTCCATTCCTATTGGTTCACTTCACACTCCCCAAACGAGTATATATACAAACCAAAACCATTCTACACACCCAGATACTCCACCACCACCATTTTCACCGTCGTATCGCCACCGCAAACCACCACCGTCGCCGGAACACAATGGCCGGAAGAGGCAAAACCCTAGGCTCTGGCGTCGCAAAAAAAGCCACTTCAAGAAGCAGCAAAGCCGGTCTCCAATTCCCGGTCGGCCGTATCGCCCGGTTCTTGAAAGCCGGCAAGTACGCCGAACGCGTCGGCGCCGGAGCTCCGGTCTACCTCGCCGCCGTGCTCGAATACCTCGCCGCCGAAGTAAGTTTCATCGATAACAGTTGATCGAAACTTGAAAGATGAAATTTCTAGGGTTTGTGTGAGTTTAGGGTTTTTTAATGCTTATTGTTGAAATTGATGTTCTACAGGTGCTTGAGTTGGCCGGAAACGCTGCGAGGGATAACAAGAAGACTCGAATTGTCCCGAGGCATATTCAATTGGCGATGAGAAACGATGAGGAGTTGAGTAAGCTTCTTTGTCACACCCCAACCTTGACGGCGGAAACGTCGAGGAGTGAGAGTTAAGATCGTTCACAGCCACATAACGCTATTAATAACCCAAATATAAATTATTCATGAAGTTCAATTGTATCATTACAAGCTTAGGTCTCAAAGAAGCAAACAAAATAACATAAAAGATAACAAGTCTTTAATTCACTACTTAATCTGGGTCCATTCCTAGATATGTAAGCTTCAATGTGTAGGAATCAAACTTGGGCGTTTCCTGAAACATGTTAAAAATAAAAGGTCAACATAAAAATGTTGGTGAGCATTCCATAGTTTCTAATACATAGATTATATAAAAGATGGCAATTCAAGTCATAAGTTAGTGAATAAAAGTGATTAGGGATGTTATGAACAATGCAACAATCAAACCTCGACAAAGTTTTACAAGTCTCAAACGTTTACAAGATTATACGATCAGCTAAGTGTACTTGGATCAACCAAAGCAGGCTTGTCTTGCCCATAGATCTATGACTTCGCTGGGCTAGCAATAGTTAATGATTGTACATATAACGCCATAACATGGTAATCACCAAAGTTCAACTAACCACAACTTTACAAGATGAATCGCCATAGGTTTACAAGTCTCAAATAAGTTTACAAGTGCAATTGTATAAGTTAACATGTTTCACCCCAAAGTGCGAAAATAGGAAAAAGGGGTAAAGAATACTCACTTGTCAAGAAGTATAGAAAAAAATGATGATTAATAAGAAAATATAATAAGCAACGTTCCAACATGGTTCTTCACAAGGTACCTAAGTATATAAATATATTTACAAAATTGAATTTTAATTATAAGAAGTTTAACGAATTGACGAGGACTAGGGTTCCAATTCGGCATTTGGGATTTGTCTTATAATTATGTTTATATACATAAAAGAAAATATAACATATATATATATATATATATAATATATATATATATATATATGAAGATTAAATAAAGTTTAGTAATCACAATTTAAAGCAATAATTTGAAAAATTTAGATATAAAGTTGAAATAAAGTTTTATAACCAAATGTGATTAACACGTTTTAAAAAAATAATTAAAAGCAATGTTTGAACCAATAAGTATTTTAGATTCATAAAAAAATGACCAAGTATAAACTTTATTAATATATATATATATATATATATATATATATATATATATTTAAAATATTATTTGTTTAAATCTTTTTTTTATTTTTTTTAAAACAATATAGAAAATGATTTGACGCTTTTAAAAATATTTAGAGTTTACAAAATCCATTTTTATATATATTAGAAATATTTTAGAATTTAATTTAAGGTTAAAAGCCTTTAAAAAAATTACATGAGGGTCCCCGGGTTCGAACCCGGGACCTCATGTTTAGAGCACACGCACCTTAACCATGGAACCAAAGGCCTCAGCCGCAAGTTATGTTGGTTTCAAAACCTTAAAAACATAAGTTTCAATAGATCCCCATTTCTCAAGAACCCTAATCCTAATTCAATTCAAATTGAAAGCTAAAAATGCGGATGATTACAGCAATAGACATGGGGCTTTTGTTCCCCATGTCAAATCGAGGGTGTGGATAATCTTAATTACCATATTGATGATGTTTTAAGAACGAACAGTACGAAGAACAGAAGCGATTTCTTCGAAGTTGAACCGAGATGCAATTGTGGATAATAATCCAATTCGTTTTGCAGAAACCTTCCAAGGATCACTTTGATCAAAAACCCTCTACTAATTCTGTTTAGTTTGTTCGAAAGGCGGCCTTCGATTAAGATGTAAACGCGACAGGGGGTGAGGATCGAGACTGTTGTTCTTGTTTGTTTCAGATGAAATTGAAATTGTTAAACGCTTGGGGATAGTTAGATGATTGTGTATGTGCGTTTAATTAGACTATAATTACAGTTTAATGTTCGAACGGCTAGGTAGTTAATTTGTTGCGGTTATGTAGTCTATTAGTTTAGAAACGGATGTTTAAATGCGATTAATCGATGCATACATGTTCGATTTTGCCTCACGATTATTTTGGTGTAACTTGGGGTCGAAACCGAGGCTTAAAACCCGGTTTTTGGCCTTGCCGGAGCCGCGGCCGGATGTTGGCCGGACATTAGCCGGAAAAACGAGGGGAGAGAAGAGTGTGTTTCGCAAGTTACACAAATGGTCCCTGTCGTTTATACTTTTGTTATCTAATGCTAAAAGTTTCTTTTAAGGTTTAATAATTTGCAAAACTAGCCCCCAAAACTTAATTAAAGTTTAGTTTTTAACTAATTTATTAATTTTTAAGCTTTTCTAATAGTTATTATTATTATTACTAATATTATTATTTCTATTTTTTATTTTTATTATTACTAATATTATTATTTTTATTATTATTATTATTTGTATTATTATTAATATTACACTTTGTTATTATTATTGTTTTAATTATTATAGTTTATTATTATTATAAACAACATTTTTATAATTTATTATTATTCTTATTATTAACATTATCAATTTTTTAGTTATTATTATTAGTATGATTATTATACATTAAGTTTAGTTCAATGAAACTATAAATTTTCAGACTAAAAACAAGAGTACCTAAACAAACCCACGAGTTCCATAAATAATAGAAAACGCCCTTACAAGAATTTAATGATGCAAACATTTCATTAATTCAAAATTGCAAGATGTTACATTCTTGGTGATGTAACGATCGCTAATGGTGGTGTGATGCCTAATATTCATAATCTTTTGTTGCCGAAGAAGGCCCCTGGGTCTTCGAAATCTGCTGATGATGAATAGAGATTTAGAAGACTGTGATGCAATGTGGGTTGAAGAGCTTTTGGGAGTTAGGGTTTGTTGTGATCTTGATTATGGGGGTGTTGAATTTTGTGTTTTTAGGGGTGATTAGGATCAGGTAATATGTCTATAACTGGTGAATTCAATGAAAAACTAAATCTTTCATTATCTTGAGAAGTTTTGGTGATTTATAGATTGCTCTTGAATGTGAATTTTATTGAATGTCTTGACTTCCAATACACCATCAAAATTAATGCTTGCTGGTGTATGAAATGAATCCCAAAATTGAAATTGAACCTTAAGTAAAACCTGAAGTTGTTTTTAATACATGAGTTGTTCAATTATAGCTTCTACAACTAATGGGCATACAAACTGTCATTCTTTCTTAATGAATGAGTTCCATGATGATAGCCCCTTAAACCTTTTAAGTTCATAAAAGGCTCTATTCAAAAATAGATTTTGGATACACAATTTGATAGGAATTTGATCACTAAAACACATATGATGATCTGTTTGCAATTGAAAAAGACATAAGTTATAGATGTGGTGTAGTTCGAAATGGAAGCCCCTGTGAATGGAGATGGATGCACCAGCTTGATAACATTAAGGAGGTGATGCGATTTGAGGAATTAATAAACATGTTACAGGATTTTCGTCTCGGTGATGGATTTGGCTGGGATGATTGAGGGGAATTTATGGTGAAGTTTTTTAGAAATTGTATGCCTATTGATCTTAATCCTCAATTATGGAGTGCATGGGTTTCTCTTAAAAATAATTATTTTGCTTTGGAGAATTAGACTTTGGTAGAATCTAGGCTAAACTTATGGAAAAGCATAAGGTAAAAGAATTTACTAATTTATGACTTTTGGAAAATGAGTTTCTAAAAGAATGTTTGGATTAGTTTATAAGGTGGGAAAACTAGTAAGTTAATAAGTTGTTAGTGTTTGATTAAAGCTTATTCATGTAAAAGAGGTAATTAGGGCTTTTGTGTGGGATAGTATGGGATAAAAAAAAGTTGTTTTGATAAGTTGGGAAAACTTAATTTATGGGTTTCTTCTTTTCAAGTCAAGTTAATAAGTTTAAATGAAAAGAACTTACCTTTGCCAAACATTTTTTATGATGTATAAGGATTTATGGTTAAGCCATAAGTCATAAGAAGGTTTTAATAAATTAGCCAAATACACTCCTAGTCTGAAGAAGCTTTGTGAAAGAGGGGTGTTCATCTATCGCCAATTGAATGCTCTCTATGTTTTAGGGCAAGTCCTTAGAACATGTGCTCGTGGCTTGCCCGTTGGCAAAGGAGGTGTGGTCGTTGATCTTATCGTGGTGCTGCATATCATTGGCGTCATTTTCATCCATTCGGGAGGTTCTACAATTTCCGTTTGAGATTAGGGGAGGTGCAAAACATGCATTTATATTTTTTGACCAATTTTTGGGGTATTTGGAATACAAGGAACAATGCCATTTTCTACTCTAAGCTGGCCTTGGTATCGAAGGTAGTTGATGAAATCAGATATGTTTCATTCTCATGGCTAAATCATAGAATGACAATGGGAGATTCAGCATGACAAATTTGGTGTAGCTTTTCATTTATTAGATTTCAAGTGTAACATGTGTTGTATTTTTCTGTGGTCACATCTTGCTAGTGGTTATTTTAATATAATTTGTTGTTTAGAAAAAAAAGAGAAATTTACTAAATATTGCAACAAATCCAAAAAACCTTGCTCATGTAGTCCTCACAGAAAGACAATTCTCTATTACGTTGTTCATCTTTGTTTTTCACATTGGTTTCCTAGGTTGATAGACTCAACCAAAGATGCTTTTATATTGTTAACTAATTTAATAAACGCGTTGACTTGTTAATTTATTTATGTTAAAGTTTAACAATTTTATTTAATTTAAAGAGGGATTTAAAAAGGTTTTTATTTTGACTTTTAAAGTAGCTGTTTAGTTCAATTAATGTAAACACTAAAAGATTTTTTAATCTTTTGAACTATTCACTAGGTCTCTATTTCAACAATTTAATTCATTATACATATTATTTTCACAAGGTTTCTCTAATCGTAATTAAGATGGTTAAAAGTTCATTTTGAGCTGGAGTAATTTTGGTTTAAAATATTAATAAATCAACATGTAATAGACACATTTACAAATAACATTAAATGAGGAAACTCGAAACACAACACGATTAAAGTATGTCTCACAAACTAGTCGTGTTTGGATTCACCTATTGAACCAGTCAACCTGCCTACTCAATACGATTAACACCCTTATATCAAACAAGTAAACTAACTGTAATATTCACAAGAACTACAACTACACCTCTGACTGTGATGGGATCGGAGGCAATGGTGGCATTACACCACCACTCGTGGCCTGACCCTGATCATCTTCTCGCACGTCCGGTTGCAACTCATCGTTCTTCTGAGTCCCAAACCCCGGGTCATCTTTCTTCTTTGGTGGTTTGATAGGAGCAGCCTGAATCTCTTTACAAACATTCTCTAAAATAATCAAAAAATCGCGCACTACAGAAAACAATCTCAGCCCTTCATCTTTACCAGAGTTCCCATGGAAGTAATCTGCTGTGCTCTTCACAAGAGCCATTATTTTCTTCTCTTCTTCAAACATCCATGTAATCTCCTTCTCTGCAGTCTCCACAAAACCAGACAATATAAGCCAAAACTCATCACCTTCTGCATCTTCAGACTGCAGTTCCAAATTCTTCATATCAGTGTTTAAAGACTCGCGCGCTTTCACGAGCCCATGTCCAAGTTTTGAAACTGAACTGGTTAGCCCGTCGACATCAATGATTGCTGCTTTTGTTACATTCTCGAGCTCATTACTCAAGCCCAAAACCACCTCAACCCCTAGCCTGCAGTAATGTTCATCTGCTTCTTCATTAGATGCTGCTAGCAGAAAATCTTTGGTTTCAGGGGTGCAGATGCTTTTTTTACCATCTTTGGCAGCCCGAAATGCTCGTATGCCTTCACCTCGCATGATTTCTTGAACGACGAAGTGTAGAAGTGTTGTTTTTCCATCGATTCCTTTGACGTCCGAGAGTTTTAAGAGAGTGTCGAGTTTGAATGCTTTTGCACTGCCGCGAAAAGTTCCAACATTCATACGGTTCCCTGTTTTTAGAACAGCTTCCAATAGTTTGAGGAATAAACGGCTCTTTTTGAGTTCCACACAAGCAGCCTATGGAGTTTTGTACAGAAAGAAAACATAAAAATCAGCTGACATTTTTCTAGATCTGTAGAGGTGGTAACTGGTAAGATGATTGGTTGGTAACATGTTACACTCATTTGAGTTGATATGGGTCATTTTGGTAGAGGTTGGGTTGGCCTGCTAATGCTTTTAGTTATATATCTTCTAATAACTATTGAAGGCTGTAGTTACATACTTACATCTATTTTGATAATCACAAGTTTTTTGAAAAGATAGATTATGATTTATGATTATAAAGAAATAGACAACCAACAATGAATAGCTAATTGTGAGAATTGTATAAACACTTTGTATCTTTTGCTTTGAATGTGATACATAAGGAAGGTTATACGACTTAATCCGGTCTATTTTTAACTACCATTATGTCTTATCAAGCACTATGTACAAGTGAATTATGCGCCTCTACATAAAACTGGTTGTGTATGAGTGTATCAGCGCATCCCTATGATTAATGTACAAAACAAAAACAATAGGGGGAAAAAGCTTATTTAATTACTAGACTGACAAAAGAAAAGTTTAACTACCCATGTAAGCCGTTGAAAAGACTTATTTTACTACAAAATTAACAACCATCAAAAGTATATATACAAAAAGACTGAGGAGGTTATATTCTTGTAGTAGTTGTATTTGTTATCATTAGACTTTGAGTGACATTCAACCCATTGGAATGGTTACTCAACCAGATTGAATCTAACAAGTAACAACTATAATAACTGTAAAGTCTAACCTCCAAAGTTTCAAATGATTCTTTAATGTTTGCTTCCTCATCTTGAAGTGTGCACATGAACAGTAACGATTCGAGTCTCTTAAAAGCATATGGTATTTCAACTAATGCTTTTAGAAATCTTTCTGCTGGTCCAAGCCTGCTAAGATCCCCACCATATAGCCTTAGTTTCAGTTCTTCTTCACTAGTTGGTGCCATTTTCAGCAAAGTTTGAACGATTTCTATAGGAAGCTCGTTTCCTGATATAAACCAGCAATAAACTTGAAGTGCTTATTGAACAATACTGGAAAGCGAGAAGGAATTACCTTCGATAAGTGCAGCAGAAACCTCTTCTGTTGTAACGTTTAGTGCTTTTAGAAGAATAGACAAATTCTGTGCTTTCTTGGGATCAATAATTTTTACAAAATGCGTCTGAGGTTCTTTCGCTGGAGCGTTTTTGGTGTCTTGATCTTTCTCTTTTCCGGGTGCATGATAGCCGAATAAACTTTCAATCATCTCTTCATTAAACCTGGTGATTAACAGACTTGTTTATAATTAAAAAAGTTTACATAAGGCTAACTAAATGGTGAAGAAGTGAGAAGCAAAATACTTACTGAAATGATCCTGATTTAATCTTATCCCAAACCATTTGTTGATCAGGCTTAGCCATAACTTTATCCCAGAAGAATGGTTTTAGCTTAGCTTTAGAAGCATCAGCAGCCTCTGCCCGACGTGGTGGTCTGATGCTTGCACCCAGTCGTCGAGGTGGTGGTGGGGGCCCTCTTGTACTTTCTCCAGGCTTGGGTGGTGGCGGTGGTGGCGCTCCTGTTCCTCCAGCAGGTGGAGGTGGTGGTGGTGGCGCTGGTGGCGGCGGCGGTGGGGTTGCTCCTTTAGACGGTGGAGGGTCAGAAGGAGGTCTAAGTCGAGTGGGGGTGGAAGGAGCACCGACAGGAGAGAAAGTTGAACCTGTGGCAGGGGACACAGGAGCAGCACCTGCAGCAGGAGAAGAAACAGGAGACCTTCCATTCACTGGTGTTTTTTGTGGTGAAGATTCTGCCCCTCCAACAGGAGAATCTGTCCTTCCACCAGAAGCCCGTATAGAAGATTCTATCTTTCCGGTAGGGCGTAATGACGATTCTGCCCTTACAGCTCTAGGCTTCAGAGTATGCCGTAAGGAAGATTTCACCCTCCCAGCCGGAGGAGGCATAGAAGGATCCAAAGGCATCTTCATGCGCAGATCAGAATCAACAGCAACACTTGCATCCATCTGCCCGTTTGATGTATTACTATTTTTACCCTTGGAATTTACCGACTTCTTTGAATCACCTGAAAGTTTTAACCCAACCCCATATAAAAAAAACCAAAATCTAAACACGTATGAAAGAAACTAGCATCTGCTTTATGTTATCATGTACCACTAGTTGATTCTTGCCCATACTTAAGCGGAGAAGAGGTTTCTCATCATTTTGATTGCCAGCAAGACCAAAATTCCTAACATAACAGTAAAAAAGCAGACCAGCAACACAAAGTGTCACAACCGCAGTAACGATTACAACAACAATAACTGTTCCTTGGCCAACACTTTCAGCCAACCTGCGTCTTCCGGGAGCATCATTAGGTTTGTGTAAAAAAGACACCAAATACTCTATATACCACTTTCTATTAAGCTTATCCTTTCGGGATTTCGTTAATACAATTCGTTTATCCCTTAAGCAATCCAGTATGGTTTTCTTGACATTAGGATCTTGAAAATCTTCCATGGAATAACCCAACTCTGCTCCACAGTTCACCCACAACAGTTTAGCCTGCAGCCAACCAACTTCATCAACAACCAACAAACTTTAGCACAAGATTTAACTTTAGATTGATATTTATCACACAATAATGATTACAAAATCATAAGAATTTGCTGCTAGTTTAATAATCTTAATTCCTTTGATAGTTTTCAACAAACTCACATTTTCACAAACATCTGGTGGGCACTTACTAGATCTTTATCTGTACCAACTTTTAGCTTGTTTGATTATACAGATTGATAGATAAGGCCCATATAAATACAAAATTCAATACACATTATCATCTTGAATACAAATCAATCTCATAGTATCAGCAACAGTAGAGTAGTACCGTATCCTCATCGATTGTTTCCTCGCAGTCGATTCGATTGTCAAGAGGCCGATGTTGGTGATCTCTGTCTGAATCTACAGCCTCTGCCAAAGGGTAAACTAGAACAACAACAATCAACGCGATTAAAACCACCCCTTTGGCGCGCATTTTTTCTTGAATCATCAATTCGAATCATTTCAACCAACAATAAAATCCAACCCAAAGAACATCATCCCAGAAAGCCTTGACCATCGCCAATCGATTTCTTCTTCAAAATTCAAATAATTTCATTCGCAAACAATCAAGAATTGGGGTTCAGATTCTGGGTCATCACTCATCAATATGATCAAACCCTATGATCAAGTAGCTGCAAATTTCATCCCACTTTTTTATTTATCAATGTAGTTTCTTTAAGGATAAATTGAATTGAAATTTGCAGTTGGGTGGACTATTTCAAGGATGAATTGTGCTTCAGTTTGAATGTAGGAAACGCGACGACGATTCCACGGTGGTCGGAGTTGTGATAATGGTGGCCGTTGACGGAGGAAGCATGAATTGATGGTCGGAATCCGATCGTTTTTCCCCAATTTCCGTTTTGGAGTAGGTTTGTTTATCCCTGAAATTATGTGATCATTTGCAATCGTACGTCACTTTTTGGAGCCAATTTCTTCTATACAAACTCTTTACAAATATATGGATATACAAAAGTTTATCATTACCACATAATATGAAAAAACAAAGTTTGGGAAATAGTTAGGCGTTGAATGGTTTTGAGTTTGACCACACATGTTTAATATCTTTTACATTTGCCCCCCCTCCCCAAACCCACATACATGTGTTTAAGCAAGAAAGATGGGGAGTGCTCATCCTATTTGCACAATTTTTTTTTTGTGTAGGTGAGAGATCTCTCCTGACTTTCGCTGCCATCTTCCCCATTTGTCGCTGCTTCCTACACCGTCGCAATCATGAGAGGAACCATCGGTTGGTTTCGGTGGTTGTTTTGCCATCGATTCTTCTATGAGTGAAGACGCCGCATTGGAGCAGTGAGGAGCGGGGGGACACATCAGTTTAGTTGTTTTGTGCTCCGATTTGGTTGTCTGGTCACCCCGTTGGTAATGCCCGTTTGCTCTTTTAGTACCGGCGATGATGATGAGAAAAACCTTATCAGAGTCTTATTGTTGGTTTTGTGTTAACCCGTGATTTCATATTTCTATTTCTGGTTTTCCTTCGATTGATTGATTAGTTGTTTCTGTTGTTGTCGATGAAAATGGGTTGTTGCTCATCTGAAACTGCTGTTGTTTTCGTTTTAGTGCTGTAATGATATTGGTGGAGTGGTAGCGGTTGCTTTGACAAGACTATCGTTGACAGTCAGCAGCTGCACCTAAACATCCCTTCTGAGCTCAATAGTTATCTTACGAGTGCACTGTCCGCAGATGTATCAACTAGTTTGGATTAATAAATAAATTGTTTTTAAAATTTGCAAGTTTGATATTAGTAATTTTAACACTCACATGTTGTTCAATAATAGTTCATGCCAACACTTGATTTTTACTTGATTTCAATTATATTTTTCTCTATTTTGTTCACACTTTTCATTATAAATGAAACAGAGTGAAAATCAAGTATAAATATGTAAAATTATTATTGATAATAAAGTGAAAGTTGAGACGTTGAAACTATTAGTTTGACTATTTTTAGCAAATAAGTCATATTTTAAATTTAAAAAAAAAATCTAATTTTATTGTTTCTATTAAAAATACTCCAAAACAAATTCTTCATGGACTTGCATTTGCGTAATATGGTTATTAAATTTCTTTTACAAAAAAACTACCATTTTTTGAAATTATATAACAGGGTATTCGTAATATGTTTAAAACCAATTTTAATTGTTAACAAAAGCAAGGGGTATTCACAACCCGTTAAATTAATTTAATTGTTAAATAAAACTAAGTTGACAGGTTTGAAATGTATGTGACAGTAACATATTGTGTGCACAACATTTCAATCTTTAACTTCATGATTTAAGCTAGAGATTTCATACTCAGGTAATGATAAAAATGATGAGATGAGCATGGTTCATTTGTGATCTAAAATGTTATTCATGATATCATCATAGTAAGTTTTAAAACACACCTATGTCAACTTGATTACAATTTAAACTATCTTTTTCAAAAGTTTAGTTCAAGTTTAACATATCCATCCATGATAGTCTACAGACCAATTATCAACTGATTGTAGGTTCAACCCTAAAATTATCAAACCATTTTCAACACTGGTCCGGTCCAGGAAGAGGCTTTTTTCACCTCTTACTATGAAGTAGAGGTGCACATCCAACCTGGTTTCCCCGACAGACCCTGCTTCACTCGGTTGCTCCTCAACCCGACCCAAACCGATTCAACTCGTAGGGCTCAAACTGGTTTGTCCCCTTCACACCCCAACCCGACACGGTTCAAACCCGGTTTTTTGACCATTTTGGCCTCTTAAAATCTGGTTGGACCCGACCCAAAACCCGACCAAACCTGGTTTGTATACCCGAACCGATTGCAAAATTGAACTCGGTTTACGCAACTCTACTGTGAAGTGTGAAAGTGTGAAGTGATTATTAATTGGGCTGGACTATTTCTCAAAATCAATACGTAGTCCGAGGCTCATTTAGGGACTGTTTGATTACGCTGACCGAGTAAAAACTGACTGAGTCAGAAGCTGACCAGTAAGAAGTTCTGACTGAGTCTGCATCTGATTGAAACTTGGCCGTTTGATTTTAACTTGTATCTGACTGACTCTGATAACCAATATTTTCAGAACCGGATCGGACGTCGAACCGGACGCCTTAAGTTATATATAATCAAATATAAGTAATTTATATATGTATTTTATAGTTATATATAAAACTTAAGTATATTTGGGTGTGTGTGAATGTATGTTTAAAATTATAGTGAACACTTTGTTCCACATTGGTGTGGGGACAAAGTGAGGTTTGGTTTATAAGTAATTGTTTTATCACTCTAGTGTATCTTTATGACATATTTTGCCACAAGTACTACCCGCGCGCAGGGGGGGTAAAAAAAGTTGGATTTCTAGCGAACTCGTGTGTGCACATGCGAACACGAATACAACTTCAAAAACCCAGGCACGTGCAAGACCATTTTTTGAGTTCGGTTTACTTTTTGATCATTTATAATTCAACACCCCGTTTTTACTCAAAAAAGTTTTTGAAAAACGGTTCGACCAGGCGAATGGGAGGCGACTGCGACGCGACCGACGGGAGGGTTGGAAGACCCGGTCAGACTTCTCAAGATTTTGGACTCTGTCAGATGATATTTCCGGGTCAGAATCCCCGGTCAGCAACAACAAACGCACTGACTGACTGATCGGGTCAGCCAGTCAGTGGTCAGGCCTGTGGTTAGACGAATCAAACGGGAGTGTAACAACAACACACTCACCAACGATTAGGGCTTTCGAGGGTTTTAGAGAGCTCACATCCCACAATCAATCGAAGCTTTCTCCGATATCTATTGATCTGTTGTTCACCGGTGAATGATCAGATATGGTGTCGGAAAATGTCCGGAGCAACTCAGTTGTTCAACGGTAATCTCAAGGGATACTTCTGTTACTTCAATGTTGATTCTGAATTGGTTTGTTATCTTTTGAAGATTGGTGGTTTGTTGTTAAATGATCATGTAAGGGGTTGTTTGATTACGCTTACTGAATAAAAGCTGACATAGTCAGAAGCCGACCCGGTAAGAAGTTCTGACTGAGTCTGCATCTCATTGAAACTTGGCCGTTTGATTTTAACTAGTATCTGACTGACTCTGATAACCAATATTTTCATAACCGGATCGGACGTCGAACCGGACGCCTTAAGTTATATATATAATCAAATATAAGTAATTTATATATGATTTATATATGTATTTTATAGTTATATATAAAACTTAAGTATATTTGGGTGTGTGTGAATGTATGTTTAAGGTTATGGTGAACACTTTGTCCCACATTGGTGTGGGGACAAAGTGAGGTTTGGTTTATAAGTAATTATTTTATCACTCTAGTGTATCTTTATGATATATTTTGCCACAAGTACTACCCGCGCGCAGGGGGAGGTGAAAAAAGTTGGATTTCTAGGGAACTCGTGTATGCCCGCACGAATGCAGCTTCAAAAACCCAGGCCCGTGCGAGACCGTTTTTTGAATTCAGTTTTACTTTTTGATCATTTATAAATCAACACCCCGTTTTTACTAAAAAAAGTTTTTGAAAAACGGTCCGACCAGGCGAACGGGAGGCGACTGCGACGCGACCGACGGGAGGGTTGGAAGACATGGACAGACTTCTCAAGATTTTGGACTCGATCAAATGATATTTCCGGGTCAGAAGCCCCAGTCAGCAACAACAAACGCACTGACTGACTGACCGGTGTGGTCAGGCCAGTGGTCAGACTTATCAAACAGGGCCTTACTGTCGAGTGTAGCAACAACACACTCACCAACGATTAGGGCTTTCGAGGGTTTTAGAGAGCTCACATCCCACAATAAATCGAAGCTTTCTCCGATATCTATTGATCTATTGATCACCGGTGAATGATCGGATATGGTGTCGGAAAATGTCCGGAGGAGCTCAGTTGTTCAGTGGTAATCTCAAGGTATACTTTTATTACTTCAATGTTGATTCTGAATTGGTTTGTTATCATTTGAAGATTGGTGGTTTGTTGTTAAATGATCATGTAAGGGGCTGTTTGATTACGCTGACCGAGTAAATCTAACTGAGTCAGAAGCTGACCTAGTAAGAAGTTCTGACTGAGTCTGCATCTGATTGAAACTTGGCTGTTTGGTTTTAACTATTATCTGACTGACTCTGATAACCAATATTTTCAGAACCGGATCGGACGTCGAACCGGACGCCTTAAGTTATATATATATAATCAAATATAAGTAATTTATATATGATTATATATGTATTTTATAGTTATATATAAAACTTAAGTATATTTGGGTGTGTGTGAATGTATGTTTAAGATTATGATGAACACTTTGTCCCACATTGGTGTGGGGACAAAGTGAGGTTTGGTTTATAAGTAATTGTTTTATTACTCTAGTGTATCTTTATGACATATTTTACCACAAGTACTACCCGCGGCAAATGGGAGGCGGCTGCGACGCGACCGACAGGAGGGTTGGAAGACCCGGTCAGACTTCTCAAGATTTTGTACTCGGTCAGATGATATTTCCGTGTCAGAAGCCCCGGTCAGCAACAACAAACACACTGACTGACTGACCGGGTCAGCCAGTCAGTGGTCAGGCCTGTGGTCAGACGAATCAAACAGGGCCTTACTGTCGAGTGTAACAACAACACACTCACCAACGATTAGGGCTTTCGAGGGTTTTAGAGATCTCACATCTCACAATCAATCGAAGCTTTCTCCGATATCTATTGATCTGTTGTTCACCGGTGAATGATCGAATATGGTGTCAGAAAATGTCCGGAGCAACTCAGTTGTTCAGCGGTAATCTCAAGGTATACTTCTGTTACTTCAATGTTGATTCTGAATTGGTTTGTTATCATTTGAAGATTGGTGGTTTGTTGTTAAATGATCATGTAAGGAGTTGTTTGATTACGCTGACCGAGTAAATCTAACTGAGTCAGAAGCTGACCCAGTAAGAAGTTCTGACTGAGTCTGCATCTGATTGAAACTTGGCTGTTTGGTTTTAACTAGTATCTGACTGACTCTAATAACCAATATTTTCAGAACCGGATCGTACGTCGAACCGGACGCCTTAAGTTATATATATAATTAAATATAAGTAATTTATATATGATTATATATGTATTTTATAGTTATATATAAAACTTAAGTATATTTGGGTGTGTGTGAATGTATGTTTAAGATTATGATGAACACTTTGTCCCACATTGGTGTGGGGACAAAGTGAGGTTTGGTTTATAAGTAATTGTTTTATTACTCTAGTGTATCTTTATGACATGTTTTACCACAAGTACTACCCGCGGCAAATGGGAGGCGGTTGCGACGCGACCGACAGGAGGGTTGGAAGACCCAGTCAGACTTCTCAAGATTTTGTACTCGGTCAGATGATATTTCCGTGTTAGAAGCCCCGGTCAGCAACAACAAACACACTGACTGACTGACCGGGTCAGCCAGTCAGTGATCAGGCCTGTGGTCAGACGAATCAAACAGGGCCTTACTGTCGAGTGTAACAACAACACACTCACCAACGATTAGGGCTTTCGAGGGTTTTAGAGATCTCACATCTCACAATCAATCGAAGCTTTCTCCGATATCTATTGATCTGTTGTTCACCGGTGAATGATCGAATATGGTGTCGGAAAATGTCCGGAGCAGCTCAGTTGTTCAGCGGTAATCTCAAGGTATACTTTTGTTACTTCAATGTTGATTCTGAATTGGTTTGTTATCATTTGAAGATTGGTGGTTTGTTGTTAAATGATCATGTAAGGAGTTGTTGATTACGCTGACCGAGTAAATCTAACTGAGTCAGAAGCTGACCCAGTAAGAAGTTCTGACTGAGTCTGCATCTGATTGAAACTTGGCTGTTTGGTTTTAACTAGTATCTGACTGACTCTGATAACCAATATTTTCAGAACCGGATCGGACGTCGAACGTCGAACCGAATGCCTTAAGTTATATATATAATTAAATATAAGTAATTTATATATGATTTATATATGTATTTTATAGTTATATATAAAACTTAAGTATATTGGGTGTGTGTGAATGTATGTTTAAGATTATGGTGAACACTTTGTCCAAATTGGTGTGGGGACAAAGTGAGGTTTGGTTTATAAGTAATTGTTTTATCACTGTAGTGTATCTTTATGACATATTTTGCCACAAGTACTACCCACGCGCCGGGGGTGAAAAAAGTTGGATTTTTAGCGAACTCGTGTGTGCCCGCACATGTCGCGGTCACGAATGCAGCTTCAAAAACCCAGGCCCGCGCGAGACCATTTTTTGAATTCGGTTTTACTTTTTGATCATTTATAATTCAACACCCGTTTTTACTCAAAAAAGTTTTTGAAAAAGGGTCCGACCAGG
The DNA here is from genome assembly GCA_025506515.1 of Flaveria trinervia. Classification (NCBI taxonomy): domain Eukaryota; kingdom Viridiplantae; phylum Streptophyta; class Magnoliopsida; order Asterales; family Asteraceae; genus Flaveria; species Flaveria trinervia. The sequence continues at coordinate 4,697,051 of CM046457.1, read as the reverse complement.
CGAATGGGAGGCGAATGGGAGGCGAATGGGAGGCGAATGAGAGGCGACTGCGACGCGACCGACGGGAGGGTTGGAAGACCCGGTCAGACTTCTTAAGATTTTGGACCCGTCAGATGATATTTCCGAGTTAGAAGCCCCGGTCAGCAACAACAAATGCACTGACTGACTGACCGGGTCAGCCAGTCAGTGGTCAGCCTGTGGTGAGACGAATCAAACAAGGCCTTAGTGTCGAGTGTAACAACAACACACTCACCAACAATTAGGGCTTTCGAGGGTTTTAGAGAGCTCACATCCCACAATCAATCGAAGCTTTCTCCGATATCTATTGATCTGTTGTTCATCGGTGAATGATCGGATATGTTGTGAGAAAATGTCCGGAGCAACTCCGTTGTTCAGCGGTAATCTCAAGGTATACTTCTGTTACTTCAATGTTGACTCTGAATTGTTTTGTTATCATTTGAAAATTGGTGGTTTGTTGTTAAATGATCATGTAAGGGGCTGTTTGATTACGCTGACTGAGTCAGAGCTGACTGAGTCAGAGCTGACTGAGTCAGAGCTGACTGAGTCAGAGCTGACTGAGTCAGAGCTGACTGAGTCAGAAGCTGACCCAGTAAGAAGTTCTGACTGAGTGTGCATCTGATTGAAACTTGGCCGTTTGATTTTAACTAGTATCTGACTGACTCTGATAACCAATATTTTCAACATTTTCTGGTGATAATTTATTTTATTTCATTTTTCATGCTGCTTCATGTTTTTCATTACAGGACAGAGATCGAAAATTGAGAATATTCTCAGGTAGTGAGCACCCATTTGGTGACAAGTTACCTCAGCCATATGTGATTCCACCTAGACAAGTTCGTGAAATGCGTCCACGTGCAAGACGGGCCATGATTCGGGCTCAAAAGAAAGCTGAGCAACAAGAAGGTGGTAAGATTACAAGAAATGGCAAAAAAAGAGAAGATCAAACAACATTGACCACCTGAAATCATTGACTATTCACTGGCTGCTATGGAGATCAAAGCTGAACCATGTGAACCATAGTTTAGTCTTGGTTTAACTTCTGTTCTCGATCCGTCGTTGTTATAAGTTTTAAGTAGACATGTCGATTTGAATTTCACATGGCGTATCAGGTCTTTTCTTCCTTAGATACAATTGTTCACGCAGACCCAAATCATCATTTTCATGTTGTGTTATCATTATTACTTTATTAATAAACCTGTACTTCATTTCTTCAAGAATAGCTTCCAAACTTGTATTGTGTAGCAAACTGGATTTTCAACTGTCTTATAAATTATAACCATACTTGGCAATATTGACCCATGTGCTTAAATTTTGGCTGATTTGGACCATAAATATAAAATTATGGGTTGTTTTGAGTTGTCTAGCACCCTTAACAGGTCGGTATGTGCTACTATAAAAATTGAAAAAGAGGAACGGGTCAGGAACCTAAACACATTGAACGTGTTCTCATTACCCTCTCAAAACATTAAAAACACTCCCAATCATAGTCCGGAAGAACCACAGAGAAGAAGATTATCGAATATGATTCATCGATTTCAAGGTTGCAGAACTCATTAATTTGAATATTCTGGTTTCAAGGTTTATGATTTTTGATTCATCAATTATATTTTCTACATTTGTTTCACCGAGTAGAAATCAAGGTTATCGGGTCTATTGATCAATTTTGGTTTCTTAGTTTTGATTATGATTCATTGATTCTGGTGTCTAATTTCATTGTTGTGATCAATAATGATTTTTAAAAGTTTTGATTTTAAGTTTTGTTCTTGTATTGAATTCTTTAAATATATTCTTTTGGATCATAATATTTTAAGATTCTTATTGAAGAAAGGGATGTTGCTCGACTATTTCTCACTTCTTATGATTTTTATATTATACTAACAATAATTTAGTAATATATGTTTTGAATTCTGTAGGTTTCCTAGTAATAAGGAGATTTGAGTGAGAACTCTTACCTATATTTTACCATTTATTCGGAATTTTCTGCTCATAGTACAATGGAATTGTCTAATTCTAGCTCGACGCCCTGCTTCAAGGGCTCGATATGAAAGACGACCAGGTCTATAACTTTTAGTGCCATATCTTTCAAAACTAAGTCGTGTACCTTTCGCTCCTAGTTGTGTTACACTAATCTTTCTTTGTCTTCTGAGTTCTCTTAGATGGGAAATGAATACGATTAGCCCCACACGAGGTTTGTGAATTAGTGTACATAGCGCAATCAATGCTCTGGTTCCTAGGGCTACACCGACAAAAGAAGGCATTTGCCATCTACCATAACTAATTTTAAAAAATACACGCTCAACTTTGTAAACCTTTAATTTGACCCCACCACTTATTTTTCAAATAAAGCCTCAAACTATCTAAAGCTTTAACTTTGTTTTTTGTACTATATAAAATATACGTTTTAAACACATTAATTCTTTTACTAATTTGATTTCTTCGATAACATACGCTCATTACCTTTTTTCATACTCTTCTTTTATCTACTTTCTTTTTGATGGAGAATTTTTTATAAAACAACAAATCAACAATTTCTGTTACCAGAAAGATAATCATCAAAGCTTCATACTATAGGATTTAAATCCATAACCATCTGGTTATAGAACACACTACTTACCACCAAACTATAAATCACGTTAATCTCACCGACACAACGTGCGTATCAAAATTCACACCGCATTGCACCTAATTTCTAGTTAATTTCATTTTTTATTCACTCATTTCTCTAGCTACATGTCAGACTAGAGGTGGGCAAAACGGGTATTGGGTCGTACCCGAAACCGAGTACAATCCGGGTTCGGCCTAACCAGGTATTTTTGTACCCGGGTTGAGGCGAAATTGGGTATGAACCCAGGTTGGGTTCACTTACTTGAAAACCCTACCCGCTATACTCGAGTATAGTCGGGTCGGGTTCGGAACAGGGTCCAATAACGGGTTTAGTTTTTTTTCTTCTTTTTTTTATTGTGTGTGTCCAATACCGGGTTCAACTCGGATTCAAACAGGTCAGGTTTGGTTCGGGTATGCTAAAAAACTCAAAATCTAAAACTGGTTCCAACCTTACGAGTTTAAACGGGTCCAGCTCGGGTATACCTCCCATCAGGTCCAGGTCGGTCCGATCTCGGTTATAAATTATGCCCACCTATAGTACTCAGTCTACACGTCAGAACATGGGCTTTTGATGACATTTATCCAAATAACATCATCCTGAACAACTTCCATCATCGAACAAACAATATTATTATTCAACGTGAAAACACACACCATCAATGTCACACCCCCGCTAAAGCGGAAACACGGGGATGTAACGAGACGGGATCGTCATAACACATGGTATACATCAGAGAAGCAATATAATAATGATGACAAACGTGTCATGACGACGCCCGACACAAATGGGGACTTGTGTCGTGCTTAGTCAATAACCACGACGGCATAGCCATAAGCAAAGCATAATAAAGATCACATAAGCATAATGATAACTTTCTCACAACCTGGGAACAAGTATCCAAAAGATCATGTTTAAGCAATACAAGATTAATGATTACAAAAATGCATCCTATGGTCTCCTCTAAAAGGCAACACTCGTAGATCTTCAATTACCTTGATCACCCGAAAAGAGATGCTCAAAACGGTCAACATAATTGTTGGTGAGCTTTGCAGGTTTTAAGTAATAAAAGATGTTAAGATGAAAACAGTAAGTAAGTTAATAAGAGCTACTACACTTATGTATAGGCTATTTTACCAGTTATAAATAGCTACAGCCAAACCTATTCATCGGTTCCACACGGGAATTGATGGCTGTAAAGAAAGCATTCCCAAAGCGTAAATAGTTTAATATGACGTAGGAAGATCCACAAAGCGCATACATACATATTACAACCAAACCAATCCTTAGGTCCCATACCGGGATTAATGGTTGTATTGAAAGATACAGCCATTAATCCTGATAATGGGACCTAAGGATTGGTTTAGTTGTAATCTGTACGTATGCGCTTTGTGGATCTTGCTACGTCATATTAAACTATTTATGCTTTGGGAATGCTTTCTTTACAGCCATCAATTCTCGTGTGGAACGATGAATAGGTTTGGCTGTAGCTATTTATAACTGGTAAAACAGCCTATACATAAGTGTAGTTGCGGTAGCTCTTATTAAACTTACTTACTGTTTTCATCTTAACATCTTTATTACTTAAAACTTGCGAAGCTCGCCAACAATTATGTTGACCGTTTTGAGCATCTCTTTTTAGGTGATCAAGGTAATTGAAGATCTAGGAGTGCTGCCTTTTAGAGGAGACCCTAGGACGCATTTTTGTAATCATAATCTTGTATTGCTTAAACATGATCTTTTGGATACTTGTTCTCGGGTTGTGGGAAAGTTATCATTTATGCTTATGTGATCTTTATTATGCTTTGCTTATGGCTATGCTATCGTGGTTATTGACTAAGCACGGCACAAGTCTCCATTTGTGTCGGGCGTCGTCATGACACGCTTGTCATCATTATTATATTGCTTCTTTGATGTATACCATGTGTTATGACGATCCCATCTCGTTACATCCCCGTGTTTCCGTTTAGCGGGGGTGTGACAGACTGGTATCAAAGCCATTGGTTATAGAGAATTAGGCAATTACACTTGACCTAGACTATAACCTAGGAACCTTCATGTAGATTTGAATGATAAAGCTTGTGTGCATTTATATATCTCGTGTATGTGTTCCTCTTTACATGTTTGGTTATCCTTCTGTTTTGTGATCTTTCACCATGTGCTTGAGCCCTTGTGCTCGTCCCTTATGATATGCTTTCTATTGGATCTTTCGTTCCCTCTGCGCGCCAAGTTATCATAATCAAATTCGGGTATTGAGACCCGAAGAGATCTTCATTGATCATATTGTGCTTAACCTCGGATGCTGAGACCGACCCGAGGAGGCTATGTCTGAGTCCTTTCAAGGACGCGAGAAAGACAACCTCCGCCAGACTATATGTGATTACATGCTTGGGCTTTCAGTTGACTTGATGGATTATTATGGATATGATGTAAAGGAAAGTCGGATGTCATGTAACTGGATCGGGCATCATTCTCGGTACATCGTGGGTGTGCTGGGAACGCTGCGGGGAACCCTATATATAAACATGACCGGTATACCGAGAATATGCTTGAAATGGGCTGCATGGTGATCTTGACCGACCGGAACATGAAACATTGGAACTTGATAAGTGGAGTACCTGTGTATCTTAAAGTGACTAAAGCTTATATGTTACCTCTTTTATGAATAGAACACGCCGCCTCGAAGATCTAACCGCAGCAATAGTAGCGGAAGTGAAGCCCCGAGGGGCAGAGGCAGAGGCAGAGGTAGACCTCCGAGAGCAAGTGAAGGCCCTTCTAGAAATACTCAAGGGGTTGGAGACTCTGATATGGCTGCTTTGATTGCGCAGCAATTGGCTGCCCTGATTCCAACTATTGTAGCTCAGGTGAGCGACGTTCTTCAACAACAAAACCACCAGGGAGTTGGTGGCAATGAGAATGAGGATAATGGGAACCCGACTGGGAATGAAAGCAACCAGGAGACCGGGAATGGTGGTACAGCCGGTAATGAAACTAGAACTGATAATGAGACTGGGGTTGCTAATACCAAACGGGGCTGTTCTTACAAGGAATTTGTGGCCTGTAAGCCCCAGGAATTCGATGGGAAAGGTGGGGCGATAGCCCCGACTAGATGGCTTGAAAAGATGGAGGTAGTGATTGACATCAGTGAATGCCTCGACAGCCAAAGAATCAAGTATGTTACGTGCTCACTGCAAGGCAGAGCACTAACCTGGTAGAACACCCAGGTTCAAGCTAGAGGAAGGGAATCTACGATGCAGATGACTTGGGATGAATTCAAAGCCCTGATTACTGAGGAATACTGCCCCTCAACGAGATGTAGAAACTTGAGCATGAATTCTGGAATCATGCTATGGTGGGGGTGGACATGCAGCTTATACTGACCGATTCCACGAGCTAGCTAGACTAGTTCCACACCTAGTCACTCCGGAATCTAAGAGGATTGAAAGGTACATTTGGGGACTCGCGCCTCAAATCCGGGCAATGGTAACTGCAGCTGCTCCTCCTACAATCCAGAGCGCAATTCTGAAGGCTGGAGCTCTCACTGATGAGATGATAAGAACGGAGTATTGGGTAGGGGAGCAGAGAAAAGGAAGGAAGCTGGGGAAACGAACCGGTCAAGTACCGGAAAGTTGATAAGAGGCTAAGATGACCCGAAATTTTATGGTCGTGACTCAAGGAAAGAAGGAATATGCTGGGCCGCACCCGAGATGTGACAGGTGCAACCTTCATCATCCCCCAGCAGTGCCATGCCAGGTGTGTTTGAACTGCAGACGCCCGGGGCATCAAGCGAGAGATTGCAAAGTAGCGCCAAACCTGGTGGCACCCATCAACGCAGTTAACCCCGCCGAGAATGCCAAGGCTTGCTATGAATGTGGAGGCCTCGACCACTTCAGAAACATGTGCCCCCGACTGAATAGGGCACCGGGTCAGCAAGGAAACAACCATCAGCAGATAATGGCCATAGCAGGTACTCAAGGCCAAGGAAATCAAGGTAATGCTGCAAGGGGTTGTGCCTTCGTCATTGGAGCTAATGATGCCCGTTAGGATCTGAACGTTGTCACAGGTACGCACTTACTCAATAATCACTTTGCATCTATATTATTTGATACTCGGGCAGACAATAGTTTTATATCTTTTGAGTTTGTGCAAATGCTTGATTTGAGTGCTAGTAGACTGGAAACTAGTTACTCCATAGAAATGGCAAATGGTAGGGTCGAACAGGCAGATGAGATTATTAAGAATTTCACCCTGATATTGAAAGACAAGGTCTTTAACATAGATTTGATACCCTTTGAGTTAGGAAGCTTCGACGTAATAGTAGGAATGGATTGGTTGTCAAAGCATGGAGCTGAGATTGTTTGCCGAGATAAAGTAGTGTGGATTCCATGTCAGACGGGAAAGTACTCAGAATACAAGGAGAGCGACCGGGAAAGAACTTGAAGCTTATCTACTGCATGAAAGCACGCCAAAGTCTACGAAAACAGTGCTATGCTCTTCTGGCTCATGTGGTAGAAAACAAGGAAGAAGAGACGAAATTGACAGACATTCCGATTGTACGGGATTACCCAGAGGTGTTTCCTCATAACTTATCTGGGTTGCCTCCTCCACGACAGGTGGAATTCTGTGTAGAGTTAGTTCCTGGAGCTACGCCGGTAGCAAAGACGCCGTATCGGTTAGCACCCTCCGAGATGCAAGAGCTGTCCAGTCAACTACAGGAACTGTTGGAGAAAGGTTTTATTCGACCGAGTCACTCACCGTGGGGAGCACCGGTATTATTTGTCAAGAAGAAGGATGGGTCGTTCTGTATGTGTATCGACTATAGGGAGTTGAACAAATTGACTGTGAAGAATCGATATCCTCTCCCTAGAATCGACAACCTGTTTGATCAGTTGCAAGGAGCCTCGTATTTCTCTAAGATCGACCTTCGATCTGGATATCAGCAGCTAAGAGTATTCGAGGACGACATTCCGAAAACAACATTTAGAACTCGTTACGGGCACAATGAGTTCTTGGTCATGCCGTTCGGGTTGACCAATGCACCAGCTGTCTTTATGGATTTGATGAATCGGGTGTGCAAGCCTTATCTTGATAAGTTCGTGATCGTATTCATAGACGACATACTTATATACTCCCTTTCGAAAGAGGATCACGAATAACACCTTCGAGCAATTCTAGAACTGTTGCGGGAAGAGAAACTTTTTGCCAAATTCTTGAAGTGTGAATTCTGGCTTCGAGAAGTGAATTTTTTGGGTCATGTGGTTAACAAGGATGGAATTCATGTGGACCCCGGTAAGATTGAGGCTGTGAAGAAATGGGATGCACCCCAAACACCCTCAGAATCACGGCAATTCCTAGGATTGGTCGGATACTACTGTCGTTTTATTGCGAACATTTTGAAGATCGCTCAACCGTTAACTCTGCTAACCCAGAAAGACAAGAAGTTTGATTGGGGACATGCACAAGAACGAGCTTTCCAGACGTTGAAAGAAAAGCTGTGCAACGCACCAATACTGTCCCTCCCCGACGGAACTGGTGATTTTGTGGTATACTGCGATGCTTCACATCAAGGATTGGGATGTGTACTAATGCAAAGAGACAAGGTAATTGCCTACGCATCGCGACAACTTAAAGTGCACGAAAAGAACTACACAACTCACAATTTGGACCTAGCACCAGTTGAATTTCAGGACGAAATTCCCTCAACTGGGGGATACTGTGACATCCATCACCAAAGGTCCGTCATTTGACGTGTTTTGTTAAATTTGTTATTGGTCATTCCTCATCCTTGTAACCCATCTATGTGGATATCATATTTGTTTGCTTGGTTATCCTTGTGCTTGTGCTATCGTTGCCTGTGTTGTCATCATCTTAAAACTTTTTCTGAAAATTGCCCCCCGTTATCATTAAACGCACCATTTTATATAAAATTAATGTCACAAATAAAACCATTTTCAAGGTTACAAATATCATTAACTACGTCTTTCATCATTAATAAAACAAGCCTAATTAACGTCGTTTCAACCGAAACAAAATTTGGGAACTCGGGGGCAAAGTGCGGGGACTAAACATGTCATTTTGCGAAACTAGGGCTGGGTATATAAACCCCTTACCAGCCCTAGCCTCCTCATTCTTACCTTCTTCTTGACCTTCTTCTCCATTTTTCTCTCGATCTAGCACCAAAATCCGTCATGTTTGTTGCGTTTTCACCGTCAATTCTTGGTTATCATTGTGAATACTTACTTCTAGCAGGTAGAAAACCTTGGTTGTCTTGTTTATTGCTCGTTTTCACTTCTGTGTTTTCTAGGGTTTCGGGTGCTCGGATTCATCCGAGCGCATGAGGTCGTGTGGGTGCGTGTGTTGTGCTTTTGGGTGTGCTTCTTGCTTAGACATGTTAGACAAACATTTCTGGAAGTCCTTGTGGTGTAAAACCCGTGCACGGAGCGGCCGGAGGCTGCTCTGCACTTCTGCAGTCGCGATTTTGCAGTCTGCACGACTGGGTCTGTCACGCGACTGAGTCATACGACTAGGCGAGTCGCGCGACTGAGTCATGCGTCTGGGTGTGCCGCGCGACTGAGTGGCACGACTGGGGGTGTCGTGCGACTGAGTCATGCAACTGGGTGTGTGCGATTGAATGTATGTGCGATTGAGTCCATGCGAGTGAATGTGCGTGCGATTGAGTCAATGCGGCTGAATTGTGTGCGATTGTGCGTGAGTCGCACGACTGAAAGGACAGTCGGGCGAATGAATGTTCAGTCGCATGAATGAAGCTGATTCGTGCGAATGAAGGTTCAATCATGCGTATGGAGGTTGAGTCGTGCGATTGGGTGTTGCATGGTACGACTGAATGCTTAGTCGCACGAATGAAGGTTCAATCATACGAATGAAGCTGATTCGTACGACTGAAGGTCCATTCGTGCGAATGGAGGGTTGAGTCGTGCGTCTGGTCTTGTTATGTGATTGATGATGCGTGTATGTGTGAATTCCCTTTTTGAATGTCTTGTGATGTTAAGGTAACATCAATAAAAGTGTCATTGCTTGACCACAAAGATTAAAGTCAACGCTATCAATAGGCACATACTATTTCAATTAAATCAACCTAACCTTTTACAATTATCGACAACCTATTTGGGACTACAAATATTTAACAAGTACTATCTTTTATAAACTATTTTTATAATAATGGGATCCCCATACGGATGTCATTAGCAATGACGACTACCCTTAATACTTGGATCTACATAAGGTCTGGTATGTGTATGCCTGCTTGTGTGTGCTACCCACGACCGAACCAAAACAACCCGAACTAATAGAATGTCATCCTATGCTTTATGCTCATTATTAATGCTTGTCAGTAACTGTCAATAGGTGTGACAATCAACAACTTCCATCATCAAACAAACAATATTATTATTCAAGGGTTTTGTTGTGTTTTACGGTTGGTTCTGACAATTGGTTAGTCGATTTGGTGAAATTGTATGAGGATAATGAAACTTGTGGATGAAATTTGGGGTTTGTAGAGTTTAGTCTCTTAAAGAAGTTATTAAACAACTGCTTTGTGCTTAGGATTTATTTTGTAATTCTATTAAATTACTGTCCTGTGAAACCAAAAAGGTAGATGGGTATGTGAAGAGTATTAATTAAAGGGGTGTTTGGGATTGCTTATTGCTTATTTAACCCTATGTACGGGTCCATTTGTTATTGATTTTGTTAATTGTGCAATGGATGTAATTTGATTACATTCGCATGAATTGATTGATGATTATAGCATCATGTAAGGGTTTTTCATGTTCTGGTGTAAAAGTCTTAAGAAGTTTAGGGTTTTTGTTGTTGTTTACGTGTAGCTTCTGCCAATTGGTTAGTCAATTTTGGGAAATTGTACGAGGATGTTGAAACATGGATGAAATTTGGGACAATGCTAACAGCAAAAGAGATAAAGAAATCAATTTAGCTGCCTAACAAGCTTCAATACTTGATTACACATGTTTAGCCTGCTATAGAATATAGCAAAATTCTATTTTTTTATGTTGACATAAAAGTGACCATCTTGTGTACAACAGGGGAAGGGCTGAACCGTCTAGTGGTACAAGTTCCAAAGCATGCCGAGAGAAATTGAGAAGGGATAAACTAAATGACAAGTATGTTGTACTGCTCTCTGTTAATCTTTAGGGGATGTTTTGGTCTACTGATTTGGATTTGAGGGTATGGATATTATAATTTTAGTATGCTTGGTTTAAGGGTATGTATTTGAAAGAACAGGGGTTGATACCCATAAAGTTGGGAATCTTCTCTGCCCACCTAAGGTGTTGGTTTTGATATCCACACCCATTCCCCTTCTATAATGTTAGCAACCCCTATGGCTGTACCAGCAGTGATTCAAAGGTGCAAGCATACACCAGCTTAATGCATTAGAACTAGTGTTTATAATGTGACATAACATTTAGGTTTGTTGAATTGGCTTCAATGCTTGAACTTGAGGGACCCCTAAAACGGATAAGGCTGCTATTTTGGTTGATGTTGTCCGAATGGTGACTCAATTAAAAAATGAAGCCAGGAAGCTGAAAGACTCAAATTCAGATCTCCAGGAAAAGATCAAAGAGCTCAAGGTGATCCCAGTGCCATGTTTTATTTCAATTAGGTCAAATTAATATATTTAGTTAAATGAGTTGAATGGATAAAACAAGTTGAATGCCATCCAAATATTTTGTTCAAAGATTATAACAAACTTGTAATAATATCATTTTTTTAGTCTAATTATTCACAAAAATAATGTTAATGGGTCAACCCAACCTAGTCCATACTAAAAAATGACCCGTTTCAACTGAAATCCTTTTTACTCCTTACTGGCCTGCTCATCTTGCGACTTGTACTTATTTTATGTTCAACTTAACTAATCCACTTGATGTGTGTAGTCTGAGAAAAACGAGTTGCGGGATGAGAAGCAGATGCTAAAGGCTGAGAAAGAAAAACTTGAAGAGCAACTTAATTCGATGAACACACAACCCGGTTTCTTGGCCCCGCCACCTGTAATCCCAGCTGCATATCCTACCGCCATTGCAGTTGCCCAAAGCCAAGCAATGGGAAATAAGTTGGTTCCTATCATTGGTTACCCTGGAATGGCCATGTGGTCGTTCATGCCACTAACTGCTGTTGACACCTCATAAGATCACGAGCTCCATCCTCCAGTCGCCTAATCAGGCTTCCATCTGAAGATCGTGCGGTTTGTCATTGTTTTATAACTGTTAGGTATCAGTGTGTAACTTATACTCAAGCATATGATGTATCAATACCTTCTAAGTTATCATACCTATTGGATGGGAATGTTGTTTTCTTGTGCAACTTAATTTTACACGATTCGGTTAAAAGCATAAATCCTGATGAATATGAAGTCGAGTGAGGTAAAGTATGTCAGTATGATATCAATCGAGTTTTACATGCCTGAAACTTGCTTGTTCGTGAAAACGTGGCTAATATATAAAACCACACTAACTTGCACGAATTCTAATTGTGTTAATGGTATTCTGGTTGTAATTGGGTTTTAAACTAGCAGAAACCGTATTGTACCAAACCAGAACTTGTATGGAACGCGTTGTGGTACTGCGTTTATGCTATTCTGCCGATTCAGTTCAGTCTTAAGCTTGTTTCTCCCCCTTTTATTTACATTAGTGTATAAGCAATGTTTTGAAAACTATTATTGAACCGATCCCTCTAGCGGTTCACATGTCTAAATGGTTAGGCTAGTCTGATCAGTTTCAAAAGTCGAATGGTGGCAGAGTTCATTTAAAATATAAGCAGAAATTAGAAAGCAATACCGACATCAATGCAAGCAACTGCCACCACTGTTGTTCTGTTTTCTTTAACACCACCTTGTCTTCCTCAAGTCCTGATTGCTGGTGAGGAAAAAGGAGTTGTTACAACTACTTCCAAGTATGGTGTAAGAGGTTGCTATCGATATACTTAGATGTTGATATAACATGTTTGCTACTGAGAGCAACCTATTACTATCGAGATAGATTTGCAACTGATGGGGAGTTAATACGAAGCCACATTATGACTCGTGAGTTACTAATGGATGTCGGATACTACCTCAGAGTTGCAACTGGTCTAACTACTGAGCTCAAGTTACATAAGCTAATTTATCACCACACCTTTTCCTAGCTACGACCCAGGTAACTGCCGTAGATTCAGTGTTGCGATCCCAGGTTCCATTAACACAGTTCACCAGATTAATTCAAGTTTGACATCGCCCCCCGGATTGGCCTAAGCTTACCAAAGTAGTGTTATTACTGTTGGTTAAACTGGTTTAACTAGCCCTTTTAGTTTTAAGACTCTGCTTTAGAGCCAGAAATTATGCTTGAAACATAAGAACAAAGACTGAGCCAATTTGAATTCCGGTTGTTCCCAATCTGTACTTTGCAATCTAGTTCCGTTACAGTTTTAATAGAATTCAACTAGGCACAGTTTTGTATCATTGCACAACCCAAATTATAACCATCCTAAGAAAGAACAACATCAAAGCGCAAACTCATAAATTGTTTGCAACAAATTCCAAAATGCACTAAACGCAATAGGTTAATTTAATCATCATTTTATTAAACAACTGTTTTATGCTTAGAATTCATTTTGTGATTCTCTTACATTACTGTCCTGTGAAACCAAAAAAGGTAGAATCGTATGTGAAGAGTATTGATTAGAGTGGTGTTTGGGATTGCTTATTGCTTATAAAAGCAACTTTTCTACCTTAAATGTAAACTTGTAATTTTGAGTTGAAGAATAGTTAGTTTGAAATATAACCTCAAACTACTTATCGGAAGCAACTTACTCCACCCTAAAATAAGCAGATGAGCATAAACACTTTTCTTGACACAAACCATGTAAGTGCTTTTCTGCTTTGAAGGAATGGAACAAGCAGATAAGCTTTTTGAATAAGCCATCCCAAACACTACTTTGGTGTGCAGTTGTTCTAATCATCGGCAAATGAACAGAGTCCTCGTGCCCTTGTTCCTGAGAATCATTTGACCTTAATATTACGTTCAAGCTTTACTATGTATTCTATCTTCGTTTAGTTTCCGGTTAATTTATTCTGTTCATACAATAAATTATTTTGTCTTTCATTTGGTTTAATACTTCAATCACCTCTTCACCTTACCCGACTAACCTTGCTTTTAGTATGGGATGGCTCTCTTTCAGATTCAGATTGTCGTAAGGATACTGGTTAAAAAAACAATAAATATTGCTCTTAATATTTATAGTTTTATTGATTTGCCTAAAAGAGCTATGCAAATGGTAAAATCAACTATATCGATGGGGTAGATGCACATGAGTTCTCTATTTTTGCATTAGGTTAAATGTATAGGACTTTAGGTTATCCAGATGATGAAGTAGTATACTAATTATAAGATTTCTGGATTGGACTTGGAATTTGGTCTTCGACCTTTGTTGGGTGATAAAGATATTTTTGAAATATGTCAATTTATGGAGAATTTTAAAGTAATGGAGGTATGTGTTGATATTGAATAACAGAAGTAGTTGATGATTAGGAGGGTCTCAGCAACAAGTATTATGTGATGAAACAGCCGATGAAACAAGTGGCGAAACAGGTGCGGAAACAGGTGATGAAACAGGTGATGAAATAGGTGAAGGTCATGGATCAGCTTCGGATGACTCTGATTTCCGAATAGATAAAGATGAAGGTAACATTGTTGAAAGCGTGGAAGTTGACATGGATGAATATAGATCTATTGTAGATGATGAATCAGATGACAAAGAAAGTGAAGATGATGAGGGTTATGAACTGTGATTCAGAAGGGCTAATAGCTGTTAGGGCCTAATACCTGCAACAGAAGATCTATTTCCAAGTCCTAAGCATAGATTTTATGTAAAACACATTCATGAAAACATGAGAAATTAAATGGAAAGGGCAATGGTATAAGAACTTGTTTTGGAAGTGTGCAAGTGCTACAAAAGTAATTAGGTTTAACAAGCATCTAGAACTAATTAAAAAGCAAGATTCATCTCTATATGATTGGTTGATTAAGATTTCAGCAAACTCCTAGGCAAGATCTCATTTTAGTGGTAATTTTCATTTACTTATATTATGTTATTCATGCATTCACTTATGTTTTTAAGTTATGTTATATGGTAATATTAACAAATAGGAAGGACCAAGTGTGATGTGCTTTTAAACAAATGGTGTGAAGTGTTTAATAGAAAATTATGTAGAGCCTCAGATAAGCCAATAATCATTTGTTTAGAATACATCAGGGAATATATGGTGCAAAAATTGATAGCAAAATCTCTTGGACCACTGACACCGCCTGTAACAAAGCATTTTGATAAAATAAAAAGTGAAGCCACAGAATACACAATTATCATGGCAGGGGGAAGTAAGTACCAAGTAAAATAAAGGTTTGCTATGAATTCGAGAATTGGGTAACCAAGATTCTCGATTTATCAACCTAGACCATTTGAATTCCAGTGGTGTTCAATGTTTCAGGTTGTTCTCTTTGAAGGAAAAATTAGCAGCTGCCTTCTCCTCTTCCATCCATATTTAGTCAATAAGTCTCAAACACTTATAATTAGTTACGAGTTAACTCTATTCTCATCACAACTCATTTATTTTATTTTTATTCTTTCTTCTATATCCTTTTATCCCTACTTTCTATCTATCTCAAAAATGGTTTTTGAGAAGAAACGAACAAATCTACGAGATGAAACTAATAGTGTAACACATATAACACAACATAATTATCTAATACAAATAGTGTTTCAAAAATGTGTAACACAACTCTAAAAACTATTTAAAAAAATATAATTATCTCATGCTCACAACTTCGTACGTTTTTTTTATACACTCAACAACAATACATCACCATCACAAACACGCATTGGACGATTCGCAAACACATCATATCATGCGGACTTGATTTTTATGAACTCTAAAAAGCAAAAACCACTATAAAAAAAATGTAATATGTAATTCGGTTTTGGGCTTTGGGTTGAAGATATAGCCCAATACTCATCCCCATAAGGGCATAAGGCCATAAGTTCACACCATCTTCAAGCAAAAGCAAACGATAGAAGTCTAGAACAACACGGTGAATCAAATTAACAATGGCGTCGGCTTTGAGATCAGCAATCTTAGGGCACCTACGAGTCCCCGTAGCTGCTAATGGACCCAAGCTACTCACACCTCTATGGACTCACCGGACCACCAACGTTCGCTTGATGTCGTCTCACGACGATCATCTTGAAAAGAGTCAAGCTATTGACAGAATACCCAACATCGTCAAAAGCTTCCCCAAAGTGGATCCTTCGAAGGTATCATTGTTCTGATTGTTTGTAAGTTTTGTTTGATTTGTGTTTTTGGGTCGAATTGTGCTGAATCTGAGGTGAATGTGTTTAGTTTATGTTTTGACCTAGTTTGAGTGTAGGTTTTATAAGGTCGTTGAAATGGTTGGTGTAGTGTTGTTTGAATTGATGGTGTGTTTTGGTGATATGTTTTAAGTGTGATGTTGTTTTGAAATGAAATCGGTGTGTTGGTATGTGGGTTTAGAGGATAAGGATGATGCTAATTAAACTAAATCTGGCATGTTTCATGATGCTTTTGTTAAGGTTGGATTTAGTGCCTGTGAAAATATTGAGGAAGATTCATTTAAAGGACTGGAATGTGATATATCTTTGTTTACTTTTAGGGGAAGTGTCTAATTTAGGGTTTTCTGCTATATACTTTCTCTCTGGATGAATAAGAGAGTTCTTGATCAGTAAATTACTCATCATTTCAAAGTGGAATTCAGGGATTCCTATTGATGTTGTAACATTACATCATAGTTCATACCTTGACCTAATTTGATTCTAGTTTTATAGGATCGTTGAAATGATTCGTGTAGTGTTCTTTGAATCAGCGATATGTTTTGGTTATAAGTTCAAATGTGCTATTGTTTCAATTTGAATTGGATGTCTGGATCCAGATGATAAATTGATAATGGTGATGTTAATCCTGAATGCTTTGATTTTGCATCAGACTCTGTCAATCACTCAACTGAATCTGGCATGTTTAATTGCTCACAAACCTGTTCTTAGGTTAATCAGCCAGGGAGGCTTAACATTTTTGGGCCTAAGGCGAACTCTTAAGTTCTTTTTTTTCAAATTTTGTTAACATGAATCCTAGCTTGTATCAGCTTGTACCAAAGTTCAATTTAATACTTAGTAACAGGATAATGAACATAGAATAATAAAAGACGATATCAAAGGTAAACTATTCTATACTATGTCTATGTGCTTATTCACTTTTAAATTTTAAAGTCTGAAGTCCGAATAAATTGATTAATTGAACTTTTCATTGTTCAATTCCAAAATTCCAATGAACATATATTTCCTTTAAGAATTTAGAGGCCCTAGAGAAATGGTGGTCTAAAGCGTTTGCTTTATTTCACTTCCCCTTGAGCCTAAATCAGCTTCTTTACTTTGGCCTCAAGTAAGTTTGAATTTAGTACTTGTGAAAATATTGTTGGAGGATTAGAATTTGATATATGTTTGTTTTGTTTTAGCGGAAGTGACTCTTCTCTGCTATAGTTGATAAATGTCTAGCTAGTCACATAGTTGTGGATCAGTAGTTCAGCACTATTCAAGACTGTTGAGAGGCTTCGGGGTGAATTATTTTTGGAGCAGTTGGGCTCGGCCGGCCCAAGTTTTAAATAGGCCAAGTTTAGTTAAGATGTTAACTAAAAGGATTAATCCTAATTATTGTCTATATATCTCTTTCTTATACTTGTAATGATTATCACTCAATAAAAAGAAAACCCTAGTTACTGCAACAGTACCTCTATAAATCTCTCGTGTTCTTAGTGCTTACCGTTGGTGCGCGGTTTGATCCTAACAATGGTATCAGAGATTCAGGCTCTTGATTAATATTAAGATTACTGATCAGCCGCCGTTGCCGTTGCTCGGTCGCCACCCTGTTCTGTCGAATTAGGGTTTCATGCCGCCACCCTGTTCTATCGAATTAGGGTTTCCCGTCAAACTTACTGGGTAGTTTGATTGTCTGCTGCATTTCCAAACTCAGGTGCATTATCATTTGCTTTCGGTTTTTGGAACTTGTTTCCATAAAATAGTGGTCAATAGAACAACACTCCAATTCAGGCAGCTGGCCACTGTTGTGTTTGTCACTATTCTTAGCTCTGACTCGACTGTTAAGCATCTGTGGTTTGGAATAATGGCTGAGGACGGGTTTTTCGGTCACATGTGACTAGAAACAATCGACCTTAACAGTACACATGTTTCAAAACTAACTGCTAATAACAGCGGTTCACAGTGTGAACCAAAACCAACCATTATATACCGAGAATAGTACACGGGTTTTGTAAGGCAAATATAAACCAATTGTTTCAAATGACAACAGTACGAGTGTTAACCAACTGATCTTGACAGTAGAGGTGCACATCCAACCTGGTTTCCCCGACAAACCCTGCTTCACCCGGTAGCTCCTCAACCCGACCTAACCCGATTCAACTCGTAGGGTTCAAACTGGTTTGTCCCCTTCACACCCCAACCCGACACGGTTCAAACCCGGTTTTTTGACCATTTTGGTCTCTTAAAATCTGGTTGGACCCGACACAAAACCCAACCAAACTTGGTTTGTATACCCGACCCGATTTCAAAATTGAACTCGATTTATGCAACTCTACTGTGAAGTGTGAAAGTGTGAAGCGATTATTAATTGGGCTGGACTATTTCTCAAAATCAATACGTAGTCCGAGGCCCATTTACTGTCGAGTGTAACAACACACTCACCGGCGAGGCAGCGATTAGGGCTTTCGAGGGTTTTAGAGAGCTCACATCCCACAATCAATCAAAGCTTTCTCCGATATCTATTGATCTGTTATTCACCGGTGAATGATCGGATACGGTGTTGGAAAATGTCCGGAGCAGCTCAGTCGTTCAGCGGTAATCTCAAGGTATACTTCTGTTACTTTAATGTTGATTCTGAATTTGTTTGTTATCATTTAAAGATTGGTGGTTTGTTGTTAAATGATCATGTAAGTCTCTGTAATGACCTTAATTAGATTCTAAGAAGGGATGTATAGAAGGGAAAAACTAATAGAATTACTTGACTGTAGTTGTTGAGGAGTTTCTAAAGGGTTAGAATTCATGTTCTGTAAGCTGTAGTCGTTGAGGAATTACTAGACTATGGCTTTCGATATGGAATTACATGACTTTACTGTACTGTCTGTACAGGTTTGAGCTAATGAGGCTCAAGTAGTGGAAAATGGAAACTACACATAATATGGTCTCCTCTCTTTGAATTTTTCATTTTTGTTTCGTCAACTGTGAGAATCCATTACCGGGAAACTCACGTACCCCGCCAATATGCTACTACGCTATGGGATTGGGTAAAACACAGTTTGATGTTGTGTTTCAATGCTGTTGCTGTTGGTTGATGCATCATAAAGGTTGCCCCTAAATGATCAAGGGTTTATTGTACCCTTTAGGAAGGAAAATCTTGATGTTAGTAATGCAGGATCTTTTTTTTCCCAAAAAGTTTAGAAATGTATAAAATATAAGTTATGATGTGTGTTTGAGAAGTGTATTAAGTGTTTGCACATGCTATGTAGGTTAGTAAAGGCATGTAGGAATTTGTTGTTAGTGTTGAAATTAGTTGTTTTTTGTTATCGTGTGTGTGAGTCTGTGAGATTTAATGGGTCAAGCGCGTATGTTTAAAACAATCCTTGAAGATTGAAGGCCCAACGATCTCCAAACGAACAAAACATAACAAAACGCAGGTTGAAAAGGATGAAGAACAAACACTATTTGATCACAAACATTGTTGATTGACACTTATATTAAAGAAGACTAAATATTTGATACCTTAACCATCAACCAAACAACCCTATTTATACTAAACAAAACAAATCCTACTATGACTCATTCTCCTACCTTCTAGGAACTTAAACAACTTGATAAACATCAAACTAAATAACTCGATAAACATACTAATTAAATAATAAATAAAAGACTCTTATAAAACTAAAACTCCACCCATATAAAATCTGACTTTGACATTTTTTATGTGAATTAACAAAGATTAATTCCAAGAAAGATTTCAGTGCTTGATTGAAATGTAATAAGTAGCAACAAGATCTTAAGATCGATGCTAAGGTTAAGGTGAGCTCTAAGTGATTTGATATCTGGTTTACCTCTCCAATTAACTCATGTGATGTTTGAGACCACAAAGAACAAAAGTTATGGCTTCAGAACAAGCAAGTGTATACAATTCATGTAGATGATAGCACCCTTAAAACTCAGCTCCTATTCAGGTTATGTCTTTGTTCACCACTTCACCCTGATATTAAGTAGTGATTAACCATATAAGCTGCAATTTTTAAAGATCCTATGGAATGACAACCCTTAACGCCTAGTTTTATCGACAATACTGTTCTTAAAGAAGGTTTAACATCAGACCTTCTAGGTATCTGATAAGAACAGAAAATTGATAGAGAAGATACGATTGAAACAAACAAGTAGTCTACCCTATTCGAGATGGGCAAGTCTCCAAATACAATAACAAGATCAGATAAAACATACGATGATGAAATAACATAGGCTAAGGAAACCTATTACTAGTCTAATACAGCAGTTATTAAAGCTTTCCACTAATTTGAACATAGCTGCGAAACAGAAGGAATGTGGTGAGAATGGGTTAAACCCAGAGAGCAGCCCCAACGCACCATCAAGGTCACCTGGGTTGACCCGTTTATGATTCTTTTGCGAGTTAACCAACACCGGGTTTGTATCAGACTCCCTTGCTGCAAAATGATGGTATTGAAAAGTTAACTGAGAAATAGTTGGAACTAGGGTAATAAAGCCTAATAATAGAAATAGGAAAGATGTTTTGTTAGTGTGTTTGGAAGGAATTTTTTCTTAATGGCTTGGGTCAAAGAATGTTCTGTGCTTATCACCCAAGAAATAAGAAGTGCTAAACAGACGTCTGGAAGGCTATCTTAGATCTATGTGTCATGCTAAATCGGCTGATTGGTGTAACACCAACGATCACACTGCTACTAAGTATACACCTTATGAGATTGTTTACAGGCAGGTTCTTCCTTTACGTTTTCTTACTTCCCTGGAGATTGAAGTTTTACGTCTAGAGAACATACTATTCATCTGCTCAAATCTATTTTAGTCAAATCAGCACATTGCATGAACAGCTGGCTGATCAACACAGTGGATTATGAAATAGTAACCACTACTTTGCCCAAACATTATCATCTTTTCTTCCATTTAATTTGGACCATCATTTGTCTTTAAAATCAATTGCCAGAAGCTGTATCGAATAGATCTTCTCTTTAGTTGCTACAACTTGAACATTAGTATTTGACCCAAAAATGACTTATTGCAGAAAGCTGTTGCTGGTATAAGACGTATTAATTTGGAAGGACTAAGATGGAGGGTTTTGATGCCAAAGGCCAGGTATGCTGTCCCTCCTTCCCCATATATATGCAAAAAATAACAAAATTTGACCTTTTGGTATTTGTAATCTTCAAGTGGGATATGCATAAGTAAAAGATTCTGAAACTTTTCATGCAGGTCTTGGGTAGGTTAGCATCACAAATATCAACAGTGGTTCAAGGAAAAGATAAGCCTACATATACACCTAATCGTGATGATGGCGATATGTGTGTTGTGATTAATGCTAAGGATATATGTGTCACTGGCAGAAAACTCACTAATAAGTTTTACCGATGGCACACCGGGCAAGTATCATTTTTCTACTCTCTTCTTTAATATTTAACTCATGGGCTTCAATTCTGTCTAATATGTTGGGGTGCTATACTGGTCGTGCTCACAGTTTGGTGGATCAAACCTGACATGGTTTTACCCAAATACGACAAATGCAATGACGGTGTCAGGCATATGACCTGTTTAAGCCAAGAAAATAGCAATTTTTATTATATCACTAGATGCTACAAAATTATTAATTTACAACCAACAAACAAATGTGTAGGGACCAATTATGTTTAAATTTTAAAATTTGATGCCCATTTCTTTTTAAACTTTTAAATGTTCGCATAAACATCTGACAAGTTTAAATAAATATATTATATAAACGGGTCATCCCATTAACCTGAACCTGCCAGGTTGACTCGGCCCTGACCCTAATTTATTTACCTAAGCATGGTCACGGGTTGCCTGAACATATTTAGACTAAACCCATACCTGCGAAGTTTGTTTCAACTCTCAAGCTTGTGGCATGTTAGGAATTCACATCCTTGTGGCCCTATTTAATTTTTATAAGTTTACAGGTATGTAGGACACCTTAAGGAAAGGAGTTTGAAGGACCAGATGGCCAAGGATCCTACAGAAGTCATCAGGAAAGCTGTTTTACGTATGCTTCCAAGAAATAAACTGCGTGACGTGAGTTTATCTTGATTTTCAACATTTCTGGTGATAATTTATTTTATTTCATTTTTCATGCTGCTTCATGTTTTTCATTACAGGACAGAGATCGAAAACTGAGAATATTCTCAGGTAGTGAGCACCCATTTGGTGACAAGTTACTTGAGCCATATGTGATGCCACCTAGACAAGTTCGTGAAATGCGTCCACGTGCAAGACGGGCCATGATTCGGGCTCAAAAGAAAGCTGAGCAACAAGAAGGTGGTAAGATTACAAGAAAAGGCAAAAAAAGAGAAGAACAAACAGCGTTGACCACCTGATTTCATTGACCAGTCACTGGCTGCTATGGAGATCAAACCTGAACCATATGAACCATAGTCTAGTCTTGGTTTAACTTCTGTTCTCGATCCGTCGGCCTTTTGAATTGTTATAAGTGTTAATGTAGACATGTTTATTTGAATTTTGCATGACGTATCAGGCCTTTTCTTTAGATACAGTCGAATCATGCAGACCCAAATCATCATTTTTGTGTTGTGTTATTGCTTTATCAATAAACCTGTTCATCATTTCTTCAAGAACAGCTTCCATAAAAGCTTCACCTACCCCTGGGCATATTATTGAGCCCAGATCTAACTGACACATAATCATAGCAGTACCAACATATTAGCCCATAAAAGCAAGGAGACTTGCAAGAAAAATAAGACACAAAGTAGTTCCATAATTACGTAAAAACGATGAAAAAAGTCGATGAGTACACGAATGACCTGTTTAGAGTGTAGCAAAGTAGATTTTCGAATAATATGTCTGTTATAAGTTATAAGCATATCTGGCAATATTGACGCATATGCTTAACATTGTGCTGATTTTGACCATAATATAAGGTTATGGGTTGTCTAGTATCCTCAGACGTGTACAAAACGGGTTGGAAGTTAGTTTTGACACCGAATCAGGTTGGGTCAACAAAAGCCAAAAAAATTGAGGGTGAAAAGCCTGAAAATATTTCTTTTAACTAACTTTTTCTCTCAGAATGTTCCTATGATCAGCCCATCCCTCAAAATATCCCCATCTGAACATGTGCGTCCCGACTGCAAACAGGCTTGTTGGAACCCACGCTGAGCACGTGTCTAAATAGGGTCCTTATGAAGGTTCCGGTCTAATATAAATAGCTTCGGACGAACTTACGAAAGTTCGGACGACATAAACAGGTCCTCGTAACGACCCTATTTTGACAAGGGTCTTTATCTAAGCTACTCATCTTAAGTTCAGACAACCATGTTCTCCTCTGTTGGGTAGTGACAGAGAATTTTTGAGAATTTTTCTTTTTTTAGAAACTTGTTCGGATTGAAACTATTTTAAGTGATAGAAGGACCAAGGTTAAATCACGTTGAATCGGGCTGAAACCCCGTTTAGTTTGGGTTTTATCACATTAATCTTATATCGACACAACACTAGTAACGAAGTTTACAAACATGACAGTTCAACGAGCCTAACTTCCAGTTAATTTGAATTATTATCTACTCATTTCTCTAGCTACAAATGAGAACATGGGCTTTTGATGCCAATTCATATCAAGTTTTGGGCCAACAATAAAGTTAAGCCCAAGCCCACAACAATGTATACCACTCATTCACTCAAACACCCAAATAACATAACATGTTGTCATCTATCACGAACAACTTCCATCACCGGAGACCACCGTCGGCGACCGATATCACCACCTACTTTCCTCCATTTCGCTTCAAATTCTAGCCGGAAAATCGTTGACTTTGTATTGCTCCGGAGATGGTGTCACCGAGAACACCAATAACTGGATCTACGACTGCGGGTTGATCGACAATGTTGTGGTTCCCGGAGGTACGTTTCTCACTCCGGCGAGTGGATCCAGCTGGACCGTACAGGATCCGTTGAGTGGTTCATCTTGTAACCCTAGGTATGGGTGTATAAGTCTATTCGTTGTTGGATTTCGTTAGTTTTGTTTAACAGTTGACCTAATTGGCTAATTTGATTGCGATTGGTTGAAATAGAACGAATTGGTGGATGATTATGGCATTATGTAAGGGGGTTTTTGAGTTGTGTGTTTCAGTTTAAGAGATTTGGGGGTTTTGTTGTGTTTTACGTGTTGTTTCTGACAATTGGTTAGTCGATTTGGTGAAATTGTATGAGGGTATTGAAACGTGGATGAAATTTGGGTTTTCTTAGATTTTAGTCTCTTAAAGGAGTTTTAAGGAGCTGTTTTGTGCTAAGAATTCATTTTGTGATACTCTTAGATTAGTGCCGTGAACTTAAGAAGGTAGATTGTATGTGAAGAGTATTGATTAGAGGGGTGTTTGGAATTGCTTATTTAACCCTAGGTACGGGTCCATTTGTTATTGGATTTCGTGTGCAATAGACCTAATCTGATTACAATTGATCAGAATTGATCAAAATTGCACGAATTGACTGATGATTATAGAATCATGTAAGGGGTTTAAATTGATCAAAATTGCACGAATTGACTGATGATTATAGAATCATGTTAGGGGTTTACATGTTGTGGTGTAACACTTTAATTTAGGGGTTTCGTTGTGTTTGTACGTGTTGTTTCTGCTTATTGGTTAGTTGTTTTCGTGAAAGTGTATGAGGGTACTGAAACATGGATGAAATTTTGGAGTTTTGTAGATTTTAGTCTCTTAAAGAAGTTATTAAACAGTTGTTTTATGCTTAGAATTCATTTTGTGATTCTCTTACATTAGTGTCCTGTGAAACCAAAAAAGGTAGAATGGTATGTGAAGAGTATTGATTAGAGGGGTGTTTGGGATTGCTTATTGCTTATTTAATAGCTTTGGTTTGAGTATACGGAGATAATCAGCTTATAAAAGCAACTTTTCTACCTTGAATGTAAACTTGTAATTTTGAGTTGAAGAATAGTCAGTTTGAAATAGGTAACCTCAAACTACTTATCGGAAGCAACTTACTCCACCCTAAAATAAGCAGATGAGCATAAACACTTTTCTTGACACAAACCATGTAAGTGCTTTTCTGCTTTAAAGGAATGGAATAAGCAGATAAGCTGTTTGAATAAGCCATCCCAAACACTACTTAGGTGTGTAGTTGTTCTAATCATCGGCAAATGAACAGAGTCCCCATGCCCTTGTTTCTGAGAATCATTTGACCTTAATATTACGTTCAAGGTTTACTATGTATTCTATCTTCGTTTAGTTTCTGGTTAATTTACTCTGTGCATACAATAGATTCTTTTGTCTTTCATTTGGTTTAATACTTTAATCACCTCTTCACCTTACCTGATTAATCTTGCTTTTAGTGTGGGATGTGATGGCTCTCTTGCAAATTCAGATGGCCGTAAGGAAACTGGTTCAAAAAAGCGGTAAATATTGCTCTTCATCTTCATAGTTTTGTAGGCAACGCAAATTTGTTTTATAATCTTACGTACCTACTGTTTGGGTTCCTTTTCAAGGAAAATCTATATTCTTTATTCCTTATATAAGAATTTTCTTTTTGATGCTTGCCCACCATGTAGTCATGAAAATTATTTTATGGGACAATGCTAACAGCAAAAGAGATAAAAAATTATTTAGTTGCCTAACAAGCTCCAATACTTGATTCACATATGTTTAGCCTGCTGTGAAATATAGCAAAACTCTATTTTTATGTTGACATAAAAGTAACCATCTTGTGTACAACAGGGGAAGGGCTGAACCGTCCAGTGGTACAAGTTCCAAAGCATGCAGAGAGAAATTGAGAAGGGATAAACTAAATGACAAGTATGTTGTACTCTTTACCTTGTGCTCCTGTTAATATTTAGGGGATGTTTTGGTTTATTGATTTGGAGATGAGGGTATGGATTTTATAATTTTAGTATGCTTGGTTTAAGGGTATGTATTTGAAACAACCCTGGTTGATACCCATAAAATTGGGAATCTTCTTAACCCACCTAAGGGGTTGGTTTTGATATCCACACCCATTCCCCTTCTATAATGTTAGCAACCTCTATGGCTGTACCAGTAGTGATTCAAAGGTGCAAGCAAACACCACCTTAAATGCATTAGTGTTTATAATATGACATAACATTTAGGTTTGTTGAATTGGCTTCAATTCTTGAACCTGAGGGACCCCCTAAAACGGATAAGGCTGCTATTTTGGTTGATGCTGTCCGAATGGTGACTCAATTAAAAAATGAAGCCAGGAAGCTGAAAGACTCAAATTCAGATCTCCAGGAAAAGATCAAAGAGCTCAAGGTGATCCCAGTGCCATGTTTTATTTCAATTAGGTCAAATTAATATATTTAGTTAAATGAGTTGAATGGATAAAACAAGTTGAATGCCATCCAAAGTGTGTTTTATATGCATGCAAATTGCTAGAGTGTTTTTATACAAAGATTAGATTATATTGCAATAATACTGTTTTATGATGTGTATAGTTACAATAAAAGGTGGTTGCAGGTCAAGCTAACCCAATGTTGCCCATACTAACAATGACCATTAAACTTATAAGGGTTTTTGAGACATGCTCATATTGTATGCAACCTCTTATAGCGTTTTTGTTTAAAGATAAGATATTAATTGAATAACATTGTTTATCTAGTTTAAATATTTACCAAAAAAGTGTTTCCAGGTCAGCTCAACCTAGTCCATAATAAAACTGACCTGTTTCAACTTGAATTCGTTTTAACCTGTTATCTAACGTGCCAATCAGATGTATTTTTGTAATAATGTTGTTTCTTTATTTAAATATTTAAAACAAAAAGGAAGTGTTTTCAGCTCAGTCCAACCTAGCCCATTCTACGAACGACCTGTTTCAACTTCAACTCTTCTTGACCTGCCATCTACTCATCTGCAATCCCTGAACTCCCAGGGAATAAAAAAACCTGTATACACCCCCCTGAAGCATTTTTGATCAAAGACTAGATTATTTATTGTAATAATTTTGTTTTTATCTAATTGCTAAAAAAAGAAGTGTTTACATTTCAACTCAACCCAACCACCCAACCCATACTAAATAATGACTTGTTTCAACTTCAACTTTCTGGCCTGTTTCTGTCCATCTTTGTTTGTAGAAAAGAAAAAAAACTGTATTTGCAACTCAACTCAACTCAAACCAATACAACGCAACCCATACCAATAATGACTCGTTTCAACTTAAAACTCTTTGTGATTGCTAATCTTGTGTACAACCTCCAGCATCTGTCCAAAGCTTAAAATAAATTTATAATATCATCTCTGTGTAATCTAATTATTTACAAAAAAGTGTTTGCAGGTCAAGTTAACCCTACCCAACCCAACTTAACCTGGCCCAACCTAACCAATGTCTTGTTTCAACTTTAAACTCTTTTGATGTGTACACTCATCTTGCATACAACCTCCTAAAGCAATTTTGTTCAAAGATTAAAACAAACTTGTAATAATATCAATTTTAGTCTAATTATTCACTGAAATAATGTTAATGGGTCAACCCAACCTGGTCCATACTAAAAGATGACCCGTTTCAACTGAAATCCTTTTTACTCCTTACTGGCCTGCTCATCTTGCGACTTGTACTTGTTTTATGTTCAACTTAACTAATCCACTTGATGTGTGTAGTCTGAGAAAAACGAGCTGCGGGATGAGAAGCAGATGCTAAAGGCTGAGAAAGAAAAACTTGAACAGCAACTTAATTCGATGAACACACAACCCGGTTTCTTGGCACCGCCGCCTGGAATCCCAGCTGCATATCCTACCGCCATTGCAGTTGCCCAAAGCCAAGCAATGGGAAATAAGTTGGTTCCTGTCGTTGGTTACCCTGGAATGGCCATGTGGCCGTTTGTGCCGCCTGCTGCTGTTGACACCTCACAAGATCACGAGCTCCACCCTCCAGTCGCCTAATCCGGCTTCCATCTAAAGATGCTGCAGTTTGTCATTGTTTTATTACTGTTAGGTATCAGTGTGTAATTTATACTCAAGCATATGATATATCAATACCTTCTAAGTTATCATACCTTTTGGATGGGAATGTTGTCTTCTTGTGCAACTTAATTTTACATGATTCTGTTAAAAGCATAAATCTTGATGAACGTGAAGTCGTGCGAGGTTAAGTATGTCAGTATGATATCAATCGAGTTTTATATGCCCGAAACTTGCTTCTCCGTGAAAACGTGGCTGATATATAAAACTGCACTAACTTGCTCAAATTCCAATTGTTGTAATGGTCTTCTGGTTGTAATTGAGTTTTAAATTAGCAGAAACCATACTGTACCAACCAGAACTTGTATGTTAATGCTATTCTGCCGATTCAGTTCAGTCTTAAGCTTTTTTTCCCTCTTATTTATGTTAGTGTTATAAGCAATGTTTTGAAAACCATGTCATTGAACCGATCCCTCTAGTGGTTCACATGTCTAAACGGTTAGGCTAGTCTGACTAGTTTCAGAAGTCGAATGGTGGCGGAGTTCATTTAAAATTTAAGAAGAAATTAGAAAACAATACCGACATCAATGCAAGCAACTGCCACCACTGTGGTCTGTTTTCTTCAACACTACCTTGTCTTCCTCAAGTCCTGATTGCTGGTGAGGAAAAAGGAGTTGCTACAACTAATTCCAAGTATGGTCTAAGAGGTTGTTATCAATGTGCTTAGATGCGGATGTAACATGTTTGCTACTGATGGCAACCTATTACTATCGAGATAGAGTTGCAACTGATGGGGAGTTGATACAAAGCCACATTATAACTCATGAGTTACTAATGGATGCCGGTTACTACCTCAGAGTTACAACTGATTGTAGTAACTACTGAGATCAAGTTACATAAGCTAATTTATCACCACCCGCTTTTCCTAGCTGCGACTCAGGTAACCACCGGTGGTTCAGTGTTGCGAATCCAAGTTCCACTTACACATTTCACCGCATTAATCCAAGTTTGACATCGCCCCCCAAGTCTGGCCTAAGCTTACCAAACTAGTGTTATTTCTGCTGGTTAAACTGGTTCAACTAGCCCTTTTAGTTTTTAAGACTCTGGTTTAGAGCCAGAAATTATGCTTGAAACATGAGAACAAAGATCGAGCCAGTTTGAACTTCAGTTGGTCCCAATCTGTATTACGCAATCCAGTTCTGTTACAGTTTTAACAGAATTTAACTAGGCATAGTTTTGTATCGTTGCACAACCCAATTTATAATCATCCTCAAAAAGAACGGTGTCAAAGCGCAAACTCATAAATTGTTTGCAACGAGTTCCAAAATGCACTAGAAGCACTTGGTTAATTTATTTGTCATTTTAGTAACTTGGCATTCACTAAGCATGCACGTGTGTCTATGTCGTACAACATGAATACATGATCTACCAAGATTTAAAAAAACATATAAACATAAAAAACAACTAAATTAAAAGTTGCACATGATGCTACCTTTTATCCACATCATTTACAACTAATTTTTCATGGTTATTCGGGTGTTATTTACAAAAGTCAGTCGTCAAAACAACAAACCTTAATACAATCCCACACCTCACAAATAAAAGCCCTCATTATTCTTTACATTAGAAACAAACCGCCATAGCCCGTGTGCCTGCAAACTAACCACAAAACAACTAGTGAAGTTTTGACATATGAAAAACTTGTATAGGTGGTAATTTCAACCCATTTATGTAAAAGAACCGGTTGACTTGGGCTTTACTTCATGCTAACAAGTCAAACTCATAACTATTTTAACAAACCGAAACAGATTGAGCGGGTTAAAACTTAAAATAACTTGGGACAAACTGCATAAAAAGGTAACCATCTTTGTTCTTCGTATTGTTTTGGGTCAGGATACATAATTTGAAATCATATAAAGGCTCAAACTTTCAAAGCGGAAATCAGGCCAATGTCAGATTGCAATTTTATGCAATTCACCCGGTGTTTATAGTCATACATTAAAATATTTCTTCTTTGTAAAATTTGAAAAAGAAGGCTAACCAATCCATCCCTACCAGTTTTGACCCATCTTAGGAAACTTCTACCAATCACCCACGTACCCAACACGCCAGTTCTGACCCCAACCTGTTTTGACACGTTATCCAACCTGCCATTTTACCACCTATATAAGCTTAAAATAGCGACTGGCTAAAGCAACAAAAAACTTACCTTTAATCAAACTCATTGCCTTGATCTTCAAATTGGTTCTCGAGTTTCTCATCTATGTAATTATTTACAAGCTCAGATTGGGTCTCACTCGCCGAGTGCTCTCTATTATCTACAGTCTCAGGTCGAGTGTGAGATATTGGACAGCTGTCACTATTTACAAAGCCATTGGAATCTTCTATTGGCATGCGACCAGCAGCATCCTCCCCATTTCTTCATTGTCGTTCTCAAGTACGCCTTCTATAATAGGATCAATGCTGCTCCCATGTTTAAGAAGCTTCTCGTGTTCATACAATCCGCCATTGTTGTCATCTAAAGCAGGAACTCTGGATAACAATTTTTTTTAAGTTTAAGCAATGATGTTAAGATAAAATATATATTTAAATGGGAAAAAACATATCAATAAGAGCATATGCAATGGTGTTTTATGGATAGAGCATGCGCCAAGCGGCCATGATAAAAAATGATGAGATTCGTCCATACACAAGTACATCTCCGCCAAACATAAGTGGGTCCCACCCACTTCTTTTCCCAATATAAAAGTAATAACAAGAAAACTCTTTAATTTGTGTTAATTTATATACTTGTTAAAAATTATGCATATTTGTGTATACAATTTTAACAAAAATAGTTAGATGTGGCGATTTCAACCCATTTACTTACAGATGGGTCAATTCTTTTTATGCATTTCACTCTAACAAGCAGATAAAAAATATAGCTTAACAAAACAGGTCGAGTTGAAATTTATAACTTGTAGTTATAACGCATAAATCTACTAATTATTTTATTCAAAAGTCACATTGAAATAATGACTTGTAATAATATTTGGCATGCTATTATTCAAAAAAGTCTGCCCAACCCGTATTGACTTGGTACAAAAAAATACAATTTGATCAATTACCTAACCTGCCGGACCCACCAGCTTTGCCACCTCTTGAATCAATATTCAGTAAACTATGTCTATGTATACATACCTGGTCGTTTGCACCTTAGGTTCCTGAAGATAGCCAACAGCAGGAACCAAATATCTAGACCTATTTTCAACTGTGTGGGTTGGAATCTTCTCGATCTCAAATTCACCCTTTGAATTGTTGACCCCGTCCACAATCATATCATCTAAAGTTAAAGATTGAAAACTTATCTGGAAAAAAGTATACAAAAATAGAAAGTTAATCCATTGGTAGCTTGCAAAAAACAGTTACAAGGAAAGGCATTAACTTAATAACTGGTACCTGCGCTCTTGCCCATACTGGTGTCTGTAATTGATGCGTATGTAATTCAACTTCAGAAATATACACTTGGTTTTTCCCCTCAAGGCTCACATTTTCTTTCTTGATTTTACTCATACCTTCAAAATAGTTACTAAATCCATTTTCAGTTCTTTCCGGGAATACTTTTCTGTTATCTGAATGCAAATTTTCACCGTATATATCAACATTTTCTTCTCGCTCCCTTCTGTTCTGTTTATTACAGATATTCCACTTCTGAATTGGCTCAACAATAAATTTTGAATCATTATCAGGTGACAACAATCCATAAGCAGTATCTACTTCAGACAATAATCTCAATGCATACTGTATCACACAACCAGAAGAAAAAACAAGCATATGGTACTTTAACATTGTGGGACCCAAAACCACAGCCAGATTGTTACCCTTGCATTTATGAAATGTACATGCAATAACCCCAGAATTTGAATTTATCCTGCTGGATGCCGCCACTGCTGCTGCCCCAGTCACCACATTTCTCCACCCACTATTTCCACTCCTTATTCTACTGACAGCAGAGAGTGTAACAGGCAGCCTATTGGCGGCATAATAATTGTATCCCTGATTCCGAGTAGTTGAAAATTCTTCAACAGATTGTATATTAACCGAGGCTCCTGATGGAGAAATAGCAAATAGATGGCTGGTGCCTCTTGAAGAACTTATGGTAATCCAACAGCTGTCCTCACTAAAACTTATGTCCTGTATAACCTGAGTTATTTTGAATAAAATACAAGTATTACATATCAGAATGACCAAAATAAATTAACAAATCAAGTATCATACCGCATTTGTAAAACCACGTTGAAGCTTGTAAAGATGTATGTAAGATGCACCATTTTCAGCGGGTCTCGGTATTATACGAAAAACATTAAAATTATGACCATAAACAGAAGCTGTCACCAATAACGTACCACTGGGATCAAAACATAAGGATGCAATTGCACTATCATGTGCCTTAAACTGAGCAATTACTGATTTGCTCACAACATCACTAACAATCACCTGTTCAAAAGAAAAGTTTTATTCAATATTCATCATCAAATGTTTGCATTGTATCAGTGAAGAGTAAGCAAGAATATTAGAATTATCCAAAACTGTTATTTGAATTTCAATTGATGTTGGTGTTTGAATACATTGTCATTTAATTTTATTATATGTTCCACATTGCATTGCTTAGTTAAGGTTATAAAGAGCAAAAGTCATAAAATATCAATATACTTTTGGTGGTGGTCCTTTCTGGTAATTATTACTTTGTGCAGTTTTGGCAATTACAAGTTTTTAAGAAGACCCACTTTGGTAATTAGAGCTTAAAATTGTAAAAAGAAAACATAACTAATTTGGAGATAGCCAAAAAAAGTTATTATTTAATTACAACATAAGAACTGAAAAAAAAATTAATTACCTGAGTAGGCCGCTCAAAAAACTTATACTTAACCAAAAGGATCGAAAGAAGTTCTAATTACCAAAATGGACAAACTCCAAAAATATATTGTCATTTCATTTTATGACATGTATCCGATTATAAATTCTATCAAATCAAAAAACTTATCAATCATAACTCATTGAATGCAAAATAGTACAAAAGGTTAAAAAAGGTCATTTCCATCATTTAAACATATACCATTCCAACATTCTCCGTATCTGGTATACGGCCATTAGTGTTTCCACGATCTTTCCGTCCAGAATCACTTAATTGCTGAGAAATGTTGTCATCTGGTATTAACTCAGAGTAATACCTAGAAAGCGTCTTGTAACCTATATCCCCAAGTGTAACAATTCCTACAGGAAGTTGTTTGCTTGATTGTTTTGCATATTGTGCAACAATACTCCCATTTGAACCAGGTGAAGTAAAAGTTTTGGAGCGGGTAAGATGCTGTGGGCTGACATGTGTATTTGGCACTGCCACGATACTACCACTGTAAGCAATCCATCTGGGACCCACAGCAAGTGGGCCCAAGCCTATATTCTCAAACCGTAAAGAGCTTGCTACTATAGGGTTTGTGAGAATTGTGTACTCCCTTTCTAATGTTGCAACATCAAAACAATGTACCTGTAAGTGGTTATCCATATACATATGACTTAGTATTTTAGTGTACCGCAATAACTATGCAGATGTAATGGAATGGAATGATCCATCGACTTCTATTATCATGGTTTTAGCATGAGAGACAGTAGAGTCACTCTTGCATGTTAAAAAACATTTTTTAATAACTTTTTGTCTTTATCTCATTTGGATTATTATTACACTTGGCTGTTTAGAAAAAAAACTAGAACGTATCTAATTTTCATGAATAAAATTATTATACATTACTTCTAGCTAGTAAGTAATCTAAAAGATCACAAACTTTTAAATGTACAAAAATAATATTTAAAGATTAGAACAAAAAAATGTTAATTAAAACAAATTTTATTGAGAAATTAAAGTCATTCCATTCCTTCAAGGCATGAAAAAACAAAAACTATTTAAGGAGAAGCTAACAAACCTGTGCTGCTTGTTAAAACAGCAACTAAGCGCGAACTGCATCGTACAGAGTAAACAGCGGATCTGAACTTCAATTCTTTTATATAAGATTGAGATTTTAATGAATAGAACCACACCACAGTAGCACATACCCACCATTTATCTGATCATAATTATTTTTAATATTACCGTTGCTAGAAATGGTGGGCCCACCCTGAGCATTTACACCTGCCGAAAACGACCCATCTGCACATATTACCAATAGAGGGCGATCGTTTGCATATTCAACTCGGGAATGGTTTGATACAGTTGGGTTTGGCAGTATTTGCATAAAGGAAACAGCACCATCGTATCTAGAGACTATGTTACGCACATTGTTTGCATCTTCAACATCCCACACTTGGAAACCGTACTGATACCCGAGTAATAGCAATTGGCGTGAGATACCGCCCTCACATTCCAGCTTGTCAAACCCGGCCCATAGCATCTTTTGTTGGAAAGCACACAAAATTCACGGCTCATTCCCAGGTATAAAAAACCAATAAAGCTGTCTACTACATGTGCACAGAAAAGATATACAGCAATTTGTATACTGCACAACCATACGAGTTGTATCTCTTCTTGTCATGTTGTAAGGTAATAAGGGTGTTATGCAAAAAAGTGGCATCCACATAATATGCTCCCACGAACAAATCAAGGGACATGGTAAAAAATGTTAAAATTACAGAGTTGAAAACCAGTAGTCAACTAGTATGATTATATGCCAAGGTTTATTACACCAAAGAGTAACTTTCATATTTTCACTTTGTATGCAAGAAAAGACTTCCTTTTTTTTCATTTTTGTGCAACATACTTATATTTGTTCGCAATCTATCCAGGTAACCTTCTATAGCAAATAAAATAGTAATATGGCATGCTGCCATGTCAACAAAACTGGTGTCAGTGTGCCACATCATTATTTTCCCTGCTATCAGATGTTGCATGGTAAAAACTGAAAGTATGGCATGGACAAATGACAATAGAAGAATAACATTTTTTCTTAAATACGGAGACAAAAAGGTAAACTTAAGCCACATTTTGGTGTAATTAACCCCATGCCAAGATAAACCACCAACAACTGACCCACTACATACAAGCCTAAATCATCACAGTACTTAAATAGTAATGGAAGTCACATGCCACCTTATTTATTAAAAGATAAAGTAACTTCACGTTTGGACTCAGAATTGTCACATAACAGATCACAGATCACAATCAACATAAGAATATCGTATACTCGCTCTTTGCATAGAATGAAACACCACAACAAACATATTCTAAGACATAATTAGCTCCCATTTCTCATTTTTTGTGATACTAAACACGGATATGTATTTAAACTTCAATTAGATTATGCATTAACATAAACACTGGTTCAAATATGTACTCGAACGTTAGGCAAAAGAAAGCAGTCTTCAGGCCAATATTTTATTTATGAAAGATCAACCTCACCTGATCAGGAACTGCATCAGTATCACGGTCCACAATCGTAGACGCAGCTGAAGCTGCAGATCGAACCGTAGACGCAACAGTAGACGCACCAGATGACACAATCCTCAAGTAGCTCGAAAGCGAACGAAAAGAACTCGGTATAAACCCGTTATTAACCCCAATCTTACCACCACCAACACCACCACCGTATCTTTGCTTCTGATCAATCTTCCTCATCACCAAACCTCAAAAAAACACAACAATTCCTTCCAAAAGCTATCCAATTCAACACCAAAACCCTCAGTTCTTCCCCTTTCAGCACCGATCATAACCGCAACTTTATCCCCTCACACAAACACACAAAAACACCTGTTTCCTAAATTCATAACATCTCCACACACCACATAACAAACATATAAACTCCGATTTAAAATATCAACTATCAACACTTCAAATTTCAAACCGATCGCCACATAAACAAAAAAATCCGAATCCCTCAGCAAAAAACAACGAAGGATTCGCCCTGATTGATGTATTTACAACGCAAAGAATCTGATAAACTAAAACAAACTAAAAACGACAGATTACGCAATCAAATTGAAAGTGTTAGGGTTTTTTAGGGAAGATGAAGATGAAATTGAAAGAGGTGTACACGTATATACATCTAAATCTAGGTTTGTAACTGGATAATTATACCATGAAGATGAAGATGAAGAGATTGAGTGAAGTTGTGAAGAAGATAACGAATTGAATCGAAGGAATTTATGAAAAGAAAGAAAAGATCATCCCCACACGTAATCCTTTGTTTGCTATAGTTGTTTTCTCGATGTCGTCGTAAACGGTAAATCGCTTCACGTTTATTTTCCGTCGCATGGGTTTTGCATTTTCAACCCTTGCGTTGTTGGTTGTTTTATTATTACCCTGCTTCGAAAGTTAACTTCTCTAAAAGAACCCAACAAACGAATCTTTGTTCGTGTTCGTTTATTAAGAAAATAATTTGTTCACGAACATTTACCGAACGAGATTACTTGTTTGTTCACTAAGAAAATAAATCTGTTCATCAATGTTCACAAACATAAATAAACGCAAACAAATGCAAGTGAACACACACACAAATATATTCATGAACATTAATGTAAACAAACGAAATCCTTTAAAACAAATAAATAAAAACCACTATATATTAATTTTATAATTAAAATCACAAACATTATGTAATATCCACCAAAATATAAATAAGTACTTAATATAATTATTTCAAAAATAACTTTTAAATGAACGAACACAAACGAATATTAACGTACACATTATCGAACATTCACGAACATAATGAGCGAACGTGGACTCTCTTCATGTTCGTTCGTTTAACTAAACGAACAAAATCTTCTTTTTTGTGTTCGTTTATTTATTAAACGAATGAACTTAAATGAACTTCCAGCCGAACGGTTCACAAACATTCGGTTCGTTTACAGCCCTAAGTGTTACATTAATCGAAGTTATATGTATATCTTTCAGTCGTGACCGCACCTCCAATTTTCTCAAAAGGAAACTTACAACTAGAAAAGTCACCTGGATCAACTTTTGATCCGAGTGAGTCTCGAACTGACGACCTCTCCCAAAGAAAACCATTGGCATACCACTACGCCAAATGGCCAACAGTTTGTTTCATTTGATATACAACTTTTTGGTATGTGTTTGTGCTCTTGAGTCTTTTTATAAAAAAAAGAGAAGTGGAAAGGTTAGTAGAAATAAACAGAAAAATACTTAGATTTTTGAGTTTTTTAAGTGTAAGTAAGTGGAAAAAAATAAAGAAAATGAAAACTTTTATAATTTTCTCTTCTAACTTTCGTCTCAACATAGACCGATTTTAAAAAAATATTTTCCTTTCCTCGTAAAATGAACACTAAAATCTTTGATTTCTTTTATTTTATTTTAAGTTTTGAAAATATAAATTATATCTTATAGTGTCTGGTAAAAGAATTGAGAGATCAAGTATGTAAGGTTTTTAGAGGTAATCAATGCTAATCGTTACGGGTCGACAACTTGACGGGTAGAAGGATTTTGAATTGGTGGGTTACTTGTTAAATAGGTGAAATCAAACAAGAATTTTATATATTTGTGTCAAAGACGTCGATTATAACCTAGACACATTTAACATTGTGTCGTGCCATTAGATATTCATTTGTGAATATGGGTAATACATGGTAGTAAGGGTGTTTAAAAATATCCGAATCCGAAACCGAATCCGAAATATTCGAAAATCCGAAATTCGGATATCCGAAAATTCGGATATCTGAAATTTCGGATTCGGATTCGAATAGTGATTTTCAGAATTTTCGGATATTTTGGATATCCGAAATATCCAAAATATTTTTATAAAAATTTAAAAATATTAAATATTAATTAATATTTCGGATATTTTTAGATATTTAGGACATTTTAATAAAAAACTTCGGATATCCGATAAAAACTTCAATAAAAATTATTACATTTTTATAAAATTTATTAAATAATACAAATTTTTCCTTGAATTCGGATATCCAAATCCGAATTCGAATTTCGGATATCCAAATCCGAATCCGAAATTTCGGATTCAGATTCGGATAGTGAAATTCACTATCCGAAATTTCGGATATCTGAAATTTGGATATCCGAATTTCGGATATCCGAATTTGAACACTCCTACATGGTAGGATGAAAAGCTAACTACCTAAGGCCAATTATCATAAAAGATTGGCAATATGTGTTACTCCTAACTCGATTACTTAATATATATTTTTCACTAAATATCAACAAACGTTTATCTTCTAGGTTGTCAAGATACCCAAGTCGATAAACTATGGTACACACATTATTAATTAAAAGAATAGCTTACGTGGTTATAATTTATAAAATTCACTATTTTAGTAAACCCGTTGTAAGGCCCTGTTCCCGGGACGCTTACAGTTGGATCCTCATTACGCATAAAACATATTTTTACATTAATAATTCTTAAAACATGCAGCGGAAACAATTAAAAGACATCTCATTCCATTGTAGAAACTTTTGCCAAATAATACATCATCAAGTTGTTACAAAATACATTATTGTATTACATCACAAAAGTATTATATGAATGGATGCCATCCAAAAATGCCGAGTAGCTGCTCGCGCCATCCTCAGCAATCATTACCTGCCAACTGGAAACACATCAAAGTCAGCGTTGCTGAGTGAGTTCTAGTTTTATAAAATAAATATACTTTTCTTTCGTTAAAACCGTTCTTTTCTTTCATGCGATCACACATCATACGTACATATAGATAATATCATTATTATCTTCTTCTTTCGTGCGTTCATTCATCTTTACTTTTTTTTCTCGCGCATCAGATATTTTCCGTACCAATACCATATGCTATACCCCGAACTAGTTGGCGACCGGGCCGAAGTCAAAAGACAGCAAAACATATTGCCGCGGTCCCAAAGGCGACTGGGCCGAAGTCATCAGACAGCTAAACGCATGCCACAGTCCCTGGGGCAAGCGGTAGAGGTTCTATGGTCAATCACAAAGAAAGACCCTAATGTGCATCCTCCCGGGGTAGCGAACTCGCACACCGTTGGGCTAACACCTTAACTGGGGTGTCCCGATATCCATGACTGCAAGACTTTCATTATTTTTATCATTCGTTAACGCACGCATTCATCATGTTCCACTTTTCTTTATCTTCCACTTTGCGTTACATAATACTTTCATTTCGTTCATTAACATAACACGCAAAGCCACAGGAAAGATAAATATTCATACATCATGATAAGGAACACAACATAAGCAGGCATCACATAATACAGGGCAACATCAAACATAACATGCATCATGCATAAACATGCTCTCTAAAGCCTCAATCGTCATCTATATGTTCTTACGGAAACCATTACACCAAGACTTACATCTGCACTTTCCCCCAAAAGTCAGAAGTTAAACTATACTTCTCTTCGGGTGCAACAACCCATTCGGGCGTATGGACACCCTTCAGTCGCATGGCCTCCATGTGACTGAACATCATGCGACTGAACCTATGCGGATGAACACTCATGCGAATGGACACCCAACCCTGCAACTGGATTAATGCGAATGGACATTCATGCGAATGAGCACTTATTCGACTAAACCCTTAGTCGTGTGACTAGACCTTCAATCGTGCGAATGGACACTATGCGATTGGGCTCCCATGCGATTGAACCCCTATGCGACTGGGCCTTATGCGAATGGCCTCTCAGTCGCATGACTCCCCATGCGACTGGGCCACCTGTCGTGCGACTGGGCCACCAGTCGTGCGACTGAGCTCCAATCGCCCCCCAGTCGGTCATATGGCCTCCAGTCGGTCGTCTAGCCCTAACTGATGCAGAATACAGCACAGCCGACCCTAAATCACCATTTTCGACCTCCAAGCTCACCCAAACTCATTCTAAGCCCAAATCGACCATCCTAACCCTTAGGGATGCACACCACGACACCATTCAAGCACACACAAGCTCACAAATAAGGTTCAAACGCATCAAACGTCCACATACACATACACAAACGGGTCACACATAAACACACACATAAAACCCGATTTTCAGATGGTTCCAGCCCCAAAATCTTGCGAAAATGAGTAAAAGAGGGGTCCTAGAACTCACACTAACGACCACGATGAAGAGAGCTTCGATTTGACTAGTTTCTTGATGATTTTGGCTCACCCGAACCAACTTTTCTTCTCCTTTCTCTTTTCTTTCTCTCTTTTGGCTGAGTTTTCTTAAGAGCGGGGAGGATATGGCTGCCCTCCCCCTCTTAATCCTTCGTCTTTACAAGTTTTCTCCCATTTGTCAGGTTTAGTCCCCGACTTTGGACTTTATTTCTTTTTCTTCTTTCGTCGGCTTCGAAGAAAATATCCGGGTGTTACACCCGTGCATTACACGTATTTAATAAATAAAATATTAATATAATAAAACTTATTAATTATAATATGATATTCTAAGATATGATATGACTGAAGTTACGTATGGGAAAGAACAATAAGTAATAAAACAGTGATATCAACTTTTTAAAAATTTATTTTTAACTAAAAAATATTTTATTCTAAAACAAACTGTATAAAAATGTTATTTTTTAAAATTTTCTTATTACAACTCCCAATTTTGATTATTTTTGGTTTCTAGAAAATTGACTTTTTAACAATACCAATTTTAAAATGTTTTGTATTTTTAAAAGAGTTTTATGCTTTAGAAAAGTTTATTATTTTATAAAAAAATTGTTTTATTTAAAAATAACATTAATAAATAGATTTCTTTCTTAGTTTATTAAATCTAAAAAAATGTTAAGTAATATTATTAGTAATTAACGTAATTATTTAATAGGAGAGAAAAGCAAAAACTTTTTGATGAGGATGAGTATGGTGTTGCCACGTGTCGTCCAAAGTTAATCTTTTATTAAAGTATGAAGATGAATATTCATGTCCTTATGTATGATCCTCCTTTGAATAGGGGTGTTAAAAATATCCAAATCCGAAACCGAGTTTGAAATATTCAAAAATGTGAAAATTTTGGATATCCGAATTTCAGATTCGGATAGTGATTTTGAGAATTTTGGATATTCGGATATCCAAAATATTTTATAATATTTTTAAAAATAATATATATTAATTAGAAATTTCGGATATTTTCGGATATCTCGGATATTTTAATTAAAACTTCGGATATCCGAAACAATTCAATAAAAATTATTATATTTTTATAAATTTATTAAATAATATAAATTTTTTGGGAATTCAGGTATCCGAACGGATATCCGAATCCGAATTCAATATTTTGGATATCCGAAATTTCGTATTCGGATAGTGAAATCCACTATTCGAAATTTTTATATATCTGAATTTGAACACCCATATATTTTAACATTGCTAAGAAAAAAAGTCTAACAAAAGAAATAAAAATCAACAATCTTTTAAACTCTTAGAAAAAAAAGAAACTTATGTTAGGTTATGTGTGTGCTAAAGGAAGATATTACTATATCATTAGTGGAAAACGATAACCCAAACTAGATGGTGACAATAACTTGATTTTTTTTCATTTACTATGGTACAACGAATATTTCTATAAAATTTCACACAAAAGAGCGATTTTCTTGAAAACCTCATACATATATCTCAAAAGAGGTTATAATAGATAAGAACATGAATTTAATTTGAATTAAATAAAATAATAAATAGATAAAACAATTCAAAGAATGACGATAAGATTAAACAAAAAACCTGAATATTTTTTTAAAAATTAACTATTACATTACATACTATTACTGAAATGAACGACTTATGCTTTGGCCTTTTTAGACAGGGCTTTTCTCTGAAACTTTTCTTTTTAGAGAAAGAGAATGAGGGTGTGCTTATGAGACCGACGACCTAACTCTGGAGGTGCCATTTGCATGACTGCTTTTTTCGACTTGTGAAATGGCCTTTCGTACAGTCAATGTCACCATTATCACCATCGGAGGGTAGTGGTCCTTTCATCATCCGCCATTTACACCCTTGAAGGTGTCACAACTCTTGGCTCCCCGTGTTAATTCAGGACGACAGTGGTGATAGTGTTGTCGGATGTCTCTGTGCCTTCGGTATGATCTCATTGGTTTGGATAGTTGATGTCGATGATTTTTTGTACTTTTGTTGGAGTCTATGATGCCGCGTTTTTTTTTGGTATTCGTTGATGTTAAGCTTTAGTTCGTCTGATATGTTGCTATACATATACTCTAAACCATTGTTTGTTGGTGATCTGATCATGTTATGAGACTATTATTTGTGATGTCGATGATGATAGTCTTCATCTGAGACCATAGGTTTTGGTTCGCTGTGATTTTATATGAATACTAGTGCTGATTGCCTTGGCTTGGCAACCATTCGGTATGTAGTAGCAACTAGGTATCAGTTTGATGATTACGTTGATTCCAGTTAAAACTATCAGGTCGCGACTATGATGATGAAAACGTAAGTCAGAGGTAGACATAGAGAATGAAATGTAGAAGGTTTTAATAAATAAAAAATAAATCTAGAAAAATATTATAAATTTTGGTAAATTATAGAGATAAAGACGAAGAATGGATTGTGATCGCTCTTAGGGGGTATTTATTTTTTTAGAAAATCTCTTCCTGACCTCTTTTGTCTGCGCCGCGCAGACCACGCATAGACGTTAAGGTCTGCAGAGTGTTTATTTTTGGAAGACTTTTCATTAAAAACGTTCTCCGTGAGGTCTACATGGTGCGGACTTTGCACAATCACTTTTAAAGTCTTCTAAAGTCTACAGAAGATTAAACACCATCACCCACCACCACCATGTCCACCACCACCGTCCGTCACCACCACCATCCGCCTCCACCACCATCCGCCTCCACCACCGTCCACCACCACCACCACCCACCCTCTACCATCACAACCACCGTCCAACACCGCTGTATACCACAACAAGATGATTTTAGCAGTTTGCAGACGTTAAAAAACATATATTTTTCTTGTTGCAGACTGTAGAGATTTGGTACACATCTTTTCCTACAGATGTCTGCAGTCTGTGACAAATGTCTGCAGTCTTCGGTCTGTGAAAAATGTCTGCAGCCGACGTAGTCCGTAGACTGCAGACATTTTGTTGCAGAAAAAATAAACAGCACCTTAGACATCATCAACATCTTGGCTTCTTGGGCACAAATAGAATGTATTAGCAACTCGGGTGATCGCATAAAAAAAACACTTTGGACCGAAAGCAAGTGAAAAAAAAATACTACACGTAGTCTACAACCTAAACCATTTTTAACCCATATAAAAACTACAAGTTTCACTCTAAACCCGACCCGACCACACACCCATTTCTTCAGAGTAAAATACGCAAACGACACTTTCTTCGCAATCTCTCATTTTAATGCAAAGTTCCCATGAAAAACAACTAAACAACAAATCATCACCTGACAACGGCCCCAAGATCCAATACCAATACGTACACCCATTATACGTCATCTGCAACCGCCTCACTCCCCTTATCCTCACCACCGCACCACCGTCACCTCTCCAATCACCGCCTCAACGTTGATTACTTTCACCGTCGCCGATCAGTCCGATCACCGCCTTTGATCACGTTGAATTTCCGACGACATTCACCGGAGGTTGTTTGATTATTTGAAGGTTAGAGTCGGTGAAGGACGTATCACGTATGGAATCGATAATGGCTAGGGCGCTGGAGTACACTCTCAAATACTGGTTCAAATCGTTCTCCAGAGATCAGTTCAAGCTTCAAGGACGCACTGTTCAGCTCTCCAATTTAGGTTTTTAATTTTTCATCAACTGTTTACGTTATTACGATACGTATGAGTTTATGACGCTAATTTGTTGAAATTGAAGAAGTCGATGCGATTTCATAAACTGTTTACGTTATTACGATACTTATGAGTATATGACGCTAATTTGTTGAATTGAAGAAGTCGACGCGATTTGATTTTTGATTTCGTTTTTGATAGATATAAGCGGTGATGCGTTGCACGCGAGCCTTGGATTGCCGCCGGCTTTGACCGTTAGCATGGCGAAATCTGGAAAGCTGGAGATTGTGGTGAGTAGCGTCTTGACTGGTGTCAGTGACTTGTGATCTGGTTGTTGTGTGTTTGTTATGTACATGCATTATTGCATTTTAGGTTTTAATGTAATCTGATGGTTGTGTATTTGAAGCTTCCTTATTTGAGTAATGTGCAACTCATGCCGATTGTTGTGCAAATTGATAAGCTCGATTTGGTGTTGGAGGAGAATGATGATTTGAATCCATGTAGGAGCTCAAGCAGGTGATTAGTAGTTTGATTTTATAATTAGAGAATTAATCAT
Organism: Flaveria trinervia; assembly: GCA_025506515.1. Classification (NCBI taxonomy): domain Eukaryota; kingdom Viridiplantae; phylum Streptophyta; class Magnoliopsida; order Asterales; family Asteraceae; genus Flaveria; species Flaveria trinervia. The sequence continues at coordinate 4,652,894 of CM046457.1, read as the reverse complement.
TTCATAGTGCTGATACGAATCATGTAATATGGTTAGTGCACAAGCACCTTCTAGTTCCTCAAAAGGCAGTGGCTATGGATTTGCTGAGAAGGTTAGTTTCTGTACGATTGTCAAAATCACCACCAGTTTCGTAGTTGATTATAGTAGTTACAGTTTTTGAACTTGATTCTTGATATAACTGACTTTATCTTTTATTAGATAGCTGATGGAATGACATTACAAATAGAGACTGTCAATCTATTACTTGAAACTCATGGTGGTGGCAGACATCTTCGAGGCGGAACTTGGTGAGTTTATGATGTGTTCTGTTACGTACACAATGTTATTTCTCTTTTTTATGTGTTCTTGCTATGCAGGGCATCACCAATGGCATCTATTACTATCCGCAATCTAGTGCTGTATACCACAAATGAGAGCTGGCAGGTCATCTCCTAAATCCATGTTTAATTTATTAGCCATATCTTGATATCAGAAAATGTTTCTTGTAAACAAATGACCAATTAGCAATTACGTGTGACAGGTTGTAAACCTAAAGGCAGCAAGGGAATTCTCAAGTGGCAAAAACTTCATTTATGTGTTCAGAGTAATTCACCTGTGAATATGTTTCCTGTAATTATAATTGATAGTTTGCATGTTAGGTTCTATAGGAAAATGGAAACCAACCAATTTGTTGGTTTTCATTTCTGGTTCTATATTGTTTCTATGTTATCTGTGATGGCATCTGTTTCGACAAATGCATGCATTTGTATGATTTTAAAGTACATTTTATTTTTTCTTTTCGAATCACCAGAAACTTGAATGGGAGTATTTATGTATCGATCTCCTGCCTCATCCTGATATGCTATCAGATCAGTCGGAGGGGGCTTCTAACCAGAAAGATGATGATGGTGCAAAGCGAGTATTCTTTGGTGGTGAACGATTTATTGATGGAATATCTGGAGAGGCTTATGTAACACAATGTTAACCCTCTTTAAGACTTGATTTCCTGGAAATTTACTATCATGTGCATTATACTAAAAACATTACCTAAGTTGTACACAACTTCCTGTGTTTTTATAATCAGATTACAATACAAAGGACAGATCTTAATTGGCCGCTAGGTCTGGAAGTTCAGGTTCATATTTCAGAAGCCATCTGCCCATCATTAAGTGAACCAGGTTAGTAGAAGATGACCAATTCATGCATTATTGTCAAAATTAGAGGTGGGAAATTTGACCCATTTACTTATAAATGGGTCAATTCAGTGTATATAGGGATGGCGAAAACAACCTGAGTCTAACGAGAATACCAACCCGAAATATCTGGGACGGGTATCAGGATAGGTGTTCAGGTATAAGACTGGATATAAGATTGAAAAAAATATATATTTCATGGGTATGGGAAGCTAAGGAAATGTGTTAAACGGGTCAAATACATCCAATTTAGTAATTAAGTTGTTACCCAAAATAATACAATATTTGTAATCATATTTGACACTTTAAGTGTTCATAAAATATATTCTTTTTGTGTACAGTGTTATGAGGCAAACCCAGTGACCCAACCTATACCCACACTCCATATTTTGATCCATTACCCGCCCACCCTTTCTGCCACCTTGTTATCTGATAATATGTTTTTGGTCTGGCTTTTCAATACAATGTAATAATATGAACAGGACTTCGAGCTCTTCTTCGCTTCTTCATGGGATTATATGTTTGTATTAACAGAGAAGATGTGAATTCAAATTCTCAAGAGGTTAAATCTTATCTTTTACACTTATTTTTAGTTTGCAATATTCATCGAGTGCTTAATTACGTTGTCTAAAACAATTCTTTTCTCCAGCAATCAGTAGAAGCTGCAGGACGTACACTAGTCTCCTTTATGGTAGATCATATATTTCTTGGCATCAAAGATGCTGGTTTGTGATTTCTTATGAATGGCATTTGTCTATTTCTTTACTATTGTATATAATTATATGTTTATATATGGGTATGCTAATGCCTTCAATCATATGTTAAATTTACACAATAAAATTAATGGTACTTACTGAAGACTTTTTGATTTTACTTCCAGGGTTCCAACTAGAATTTCTGATGCAGTCACTTTTCTTTTCTCGGGTAGCTTTCCACAACACTTAAAAACAAGAGTATTAAAGTGCTACATGTTTATGTTTCTGCCTAATCGCCATTCTGAACATTATAATTTGTTTTGTGTTTATTCAAATTAGGTTGTCTTTGGTGTTGCAGGCAAGTGTCTCTGATGGAGAAGTTGCCAAATTCTTAACTCAGTTCATGGTTGGTGGACTAATTTTAAGGTATACCTGTGTTAATGTAAGACCCTTACATATCATATTTGATAGTTGCATGCACACCTTTTATGGCCGCATATCTTTCCATCTAAGGAGTTTGAATAGTAATTATACTGGCATTAGTGGCAAGTGATTCCAAACATATAGAATCTTTTTAGATATTAGAGTTTTCTATAGATCTGATTTTTTAGTCAGCTATAGATATCGAATGCAACCATTGAACATCACTCTTTTGTAGGCAGAATAATATAGAATGACATGCAGAATGTAGGAACCAGAACTTGTAGTCATGTCAAATAAATTTTAGAGCTTAGCGATTATAGTTAATTTTGATCACTGTCAAGCTATGAAACAAACAGTAAATATATGATGATTAAAACCAGGGATACTTTCTCTCGCCCTCCATGCCCACTAGTGCAACCGTCAATGCAAAATGCCGCAGAGGAGATTTCACAAATTCCAGACTTTGGTATGAGTTGATTGCTTTTTTCATATCGTGTTTCAACATTAATGTGCAAACAAGACAATAACCCATTCTCATTCTTTTACCAGGCAAAAATTTTTGTCCTCCAATATATCCTCTAGATAATCAGCAATGTAGACAAAACAAGCCTTCTTCACTCTTATGCATTCATTCTCTGCTATTTATGCCCTCTCTTTCCCCGCCTTCATTTTCATCACAAACTATGATCGATTGCAAGCCTCTAACGGTACAACCGTAATATCATTATTAAAAGGTTCATTGCATAAAAAAGCAACCAACTTTTTTCAGATTTCTATTTCAAGTAACCTTCTTCTTTTAGGCCATAAGAACCATTAAAGTGTAACAGTTTTTAAGGTAATTTGACCAAGTAACTTAACTTGGACCACATCGATTTTTGACTTAATGCTATGCTTGGAAATTTGATGCTATGCTTGGAAATCGGTTGAACTTTGAAGATTTTTGAAACTCTGATGTTATTTTTATTTCTAGGTAAAATGTCATAAAGGCATAATTACCAATATGGATTGCAAAGAAAGTTGAATTCAAAGTAGTCTAAAGTGATCAGAAAAAAGCTATAATTACCAAAATGGATCACCACCTAAAGTATATTGTTCTTGATTGACATTTACCCTTTTTTGTGTGGGTGAAAAACGTTGGTCGCCTTTTCATGCTATTTTCCCTTATACAAACAATCAAACATTTCACAATTTTGGTTGTGTGATATGCTGCCATTCATGCCAGATTCATCTTCAAGAAGAGTCATGTCTAAGAATATTATCCCTTTTAGCTGATGGAATTGTGGTTAATCCTGATGATATATCCCCAGATCCATCCATCAGCTCCCTTCTTTTCAATATCAAAGAGCTAAACATTACTGTTCCACTTGAGGCTAGGAAGCCTGATCATTCCACATATTATGATAACTCTAAACACAGCCTGTTTAAAGGGGCAAGGCTTCATATTGAAAATTTATACTTTTCTGAGTCACCTTCTATGAAGCTCGGGCTGCTTAATCTTGACATGGATGCTGCATGTTTCTGTCTGTGGGAAGGCCAACCGATCGATTCCAGCCAGAGAAGATGGACAGCTGACGCTTCTCTCATTGATTTGTCTCTGGATACATGTAACGATCCAATTGGAGATTATAATTCACAGTCAAACTCTTCAGAACTATGGAGGTGTGTCGAGATGAAAGGTTTTTGTGTACAGGTGGCAATGGTGACATCAGACGGAAGCCCACTAAGAAACATTCCGCCACCTGGTGGAATCGTCAGAGCAGGAGTTGCCTGTGAACAATTTGTTTCCAACACTTCGATTGAGCAGTTATTTTACGTGTTAGATTTTTATTCCTATATCGACAATGTTAGTGGTAAAATGGCAATGGCTGGAAAAAATAAATGGATTGAGACAGTTAAAAAGGAATCTTCTGATTATAATAGTTTTAGCCAAAAGAGTCCTGCTGATACTGCAATCAGCTTAGCATTTAAATACATGGAACTAAAGTTTCTAGAAGCTTCTTCTAATACTCAGGGAACACCCCTAGTTCAGTTTATTGGAGATGACTTATTACTGCAACTTACCCATAGAACCTTGGGTGCTGCAATGGCAATTTCATCAACTTTACGCTGGGACAGAGTACAAGTTTCCTGTGCAGCAGCAGCAAATGGCGTTGTGCCACCTGGCTCTGAAATGAGGGCTGTATTTTGGGTGAAAATCAGGAAGATGTTAGATCAAGAAACAATACAGTCTTGATTCCATTCTTGAATTTAAGCATAGTGCATGTAATCCCATACGATGCACAGGATAGTAAGTATCATAGTTTACGTGTGTCTGCTTGTATTGCGGGTCTACGCCTTGCTGGTGGAATGAACTACAATGAAGCTTTACTTCACCGTGTTGGGATTTTAGGGCCAGATGGCAGGCCAGGGGTGGGACTCTCTGAAAGTTTAGAGCGTTTATCTGGAGGACCTTTATCAAAACTATTCAAATCATCACCTCCATCTGTCAATGAGGTGGGGGAGAGTAAAAGTAAGCTATTTATCCACTATGCTATGATTTTCACTTCAAATCATGCACTTTTCATAGGGGTCAATTCGGTTTGTGTTTTATCTTAAACCTTATCTAAAAGGGGAATACATTGAATTGGTTGAAATTAATCCAAAGTCTATATTTTTAAAGGAGTAAATTACATAGATGGTCCTGTGGTTTGGTTAAAATTTGGATTTGGTTCTTAAAGTTTTAAAATTACAAATATAATCCCTAATGTTATACTTATCTTTCATCAATGGTTTCTACTCTGTTAGTTCAGTTAGTGATGTTAAATTTATTAAAATAGTTATTTTACTTTGTAGTGATCATTAATGTAATTTCATTTTATTATAAATATGCTTAAAATTAATACCCAAAAAAAATTATTTTAAAAATTTTCTTCTTTTAAATGTTTGGTTTATAATTTTTTTTAAACCATACGTGGGTTTTTTAAACCTTTTTAAAAATGTCTTCTTTTACAAAGACGTTTAAAACTGAGTTGTTTTTAAAAAATCTTTAAAAAACTAAGAATTTGTTTTAGAAAAGATGTTTTAAAAAACGAACGGTTTAAAAAAAACTTTAGAAAACCAACCATTTTAAAAAATCAAAAAGTTTTAGAATGACGTATAAAAAACGAACAGTTTAAAAACTGAACATTAAAAGAAACATGTTTTAAAAAAATTGTGTGTATTTAAACCTTATTTTATTAAATAATAATCTTATTGAAAATGAAATTATAAAAATAATATAAAAATAAAAAACTTTGAAAAACAAAAAAATAAAATTTTCTTAAATAAAAATAATGCTATATTTTAAAATGTAAATTAAATAGATGGCTAATACCTATAAAATGATAATTCTTATAATATTTAATATCATTAACTATTAACTAACAGATCTAAGGACCATATATATAATAAAAAAGACATTTTAAGGATTATATTCAACGATTTTAAACTTTAGGGACTAAATCCAAAATTTTAATATAACTAGAGGACCATTCATGTAACTTACTTTTTTTTAAAGGCACAAAACCTCCTATTGTCTTTACTCGAAGATCTATGTTGTTATTATTATAGTAATGACGTTGTTCTTTCAATCATAATTAATACAATAATTTTTTAATGGTATGTGGAGGCCGTCGATGTATTTATTGTTTTTCATTTAGACCACCCATAAGTGAAGCTACTCTATAGGCCACAAAAATTGCATCCGTTTTAATTAATACCCACCTCGGTCAAAAGCCTGATTAAGAATGCAAATGCCCTTTAGAATTTTGAAATGTCAAAATATTATTGTATAGATATATCAGTAGGCAATGATTAGATGTAATTAAAGTTGGGTACTTTGTCACTTTAGAATATTCCAGTGTGTTTTTTAGACAGATTTAGTATCACACTAAGTTGAATGGGTGGCCTATAAAGTAGTTTCCATAAATAGGTGACCTCCAGATATATTATCTCTTTTTTTCATAAAAAAATGGACAATTTTTAATGGTTCAACTCGACCATAACCTACCGTCCTATCATGCCAAGTACTTAATTTTTCAGTTGCTTAGTTATTTAGATTAAATAAAACTCATTTTTCATTTAGATGAAAATATAGTGGGTGACAAGCATAGTAGTTACTTGAACTTGGATGCACTGGAGGATGTGAACATATCACTAGAATTGAAGGATTGGCTTTTTGCCTTGGAAAGCATGGAGACAATGTCAGAAAGGTGTATAGTCGATGATCTTGAGGATTCTTACAGAGAAGAAAGATCTTGGCACACATGTTTTGAGAGTATCAAAGTTCAAGCAAATGGAAGCAAAAATAAAACATCGACTGCAGCGCTTAAGTATCCTGTTGAAGTAGTCAGGGTATGTATTTAGTATTTGAATTTGTGAAGAGTTCCTACTTTTGTTTTCCAGTTGATAAACTTTTTAACTTTTGTACCCTTTTAGGTTCGTGTTGACAGTTGGAAGACCGCGAAGCCTCAGCAAAAGGACAATACATTTTCAAAAATAGAGCCACATGATGGGATAGATCTTGATTTTGACATAGTAACTTCTCAGGATAATGATGTCAGTGATACAATTAGTTGGGCACTGGAACATTTGAAAATTTCTTCAAAACAACCGGTGAATACATTCTACTTGCTTCTATGATGTTAAGGGGTATTTGGTAGGAAGTGGCAACTCTTGTTGGCTTGGGGTTGGTTGATTAATATAACCCAATCCTGAATATGACCTGATTACTTACTTTGTCGAAAAGTTGAAATCTAACCCTGATATGTGACACAGTTCTAGTAACCCAGTTATCTAAATGTGTTGGCACATTGAATGGATTTCATAAGAATGGGCCAAGGCCAACAGGTTGTGAATGAGTTAAACGGGTTTAACTAATAATTTCACTGGGTTGATGAGCTCAACACGAACTGACCTGTTATTAAGGGTTAGTCCTTGTAACCATTTATGATTTTGACCAGTTTTCGTGCCAGCTATGTGTGTGTTTTCATTGCTTGACACGAAGTGTGGGCCCTAGTATATTGGTGTGTGTTTTATAAAAGTGATTGTTTGATATGGAGTAATTAGAATCATAACCATTTGATATTTGATGTTTGCTATTCTGCAGATTGAGATAGATGTATGCAAGGATGAGATTCAACATGTTACTCAATTATGCAAGTCGGAAATCAATTCATTGGGGCGAATAGCTTCTGGGATCCTGCAATTGCTTAAGCATGATGGGTCAGTTGGTCAGGTAGCAGTGAGTCAACTAAGCCACCCTGGTAATTTCTTTTTGTTTATCATATATAAAAATAATTGTGACATGTTACGCAATAAATTATTCAGTACATGCGTGTACATGAGTAGGTTAAGAAACAATTTAATAGGTTAAAGGGAGCACGTCATAAAGCCTATGTACTATGATAGAACTCGTATATAAGCCCGTGGAATTTATTTTTGCATGATTAAATCCTTGAACTTATACAAAAAAGTGAAATTAACCTTTAATAATGTTTGTGACATAATCATATGAAAAAATGACCAATTCATATGTTGATAGATACGGCTGATTTGATTTCTGTAAACAAGAACACTGAGCGGGGTAACTCTCCTAAAACAACAAACAAGACCATCAAAATACTCATACAAGAACAAAATGAAACCTAAATCTCTATTTTACTTCAAAAGATAGAAGTCAAGTAATCGCCCCACTCACTCGTTATCTACCTATACCTGTTGACCACTGGGTCGGCTAACTAGGAAGGACCAGGATATGCTGAAACCAACCCATTAACGTTGGATACGTATCATATTTTTTTTTGGTGTTGAGACTTGGGACTTAATCATGCTAAAAAGGAGGGGCATGCTTATTAAAAAAAACTTCCAAGGACCTTTTCAGTTAGCATTAGTAAATTAAAGGAACTTTATCATGCAAATACAAAGTCCAAGCACTTAGAGCGAATTCAACTAAAAGACAACTTTTCTAGACATTTTCTCTAAGGTAAAAATCATATTGTAACATGATATGTTGAATCAACTTGAATCAAATCTACTTCTTTTTGTGCTATAGAAAGAAGAATCTGAATTTTATATAAATATATGATAATCGATAATATATAGTTATTAAAGACACTAGTCCTTCTATCATTATATTAAATATTAGAAGTTATAAGAGAAAATATAAATTTATCTCTAATGAAAGTTGAAAGAAGAAGAAAAAAATAAGGTAAGTTATATTTAAAGAAGAAGAAAAATAAGGATCATAAATCCCAAGTACATGAATTTTAAATGTAAAAGGGTTTTACAATAGTTTTTAAAGAACAACTGTTTCAAAAAGAAGTTCTAAATATGATTAGATATACTATATTGCAATAAAGAGCATCCCCAAATGCTCGTTTGGTGCATTTTTTTAGCTCACGTGAGGAGAGAGTGAGTGATCCTTTGATGTGGAGGAGAGAAGGATAAGAGGTGTTTTTGGTTTTTTGCTCACAAACAACCTCTGTCATCTCTCTTGTTTATTATCGTTTTTATGCTTCACTATTGATTTTTATATTGTTTTTATGCTTAATTATTGATTTTTATATGGTTTTTATGCTTAACTATTGGTGCTTTAACCGTCAATCATCCTCCCACTACCTTTAACTATCAAGTACCACCCTTCAACACATTAAAATCATTCTTAAAGAAAGTCCTTATAGTTGGAACCCTTATTAAAATACCAATTTATTATTCTAGAAGATTGTATATATTTTGCACACATCTTTTGTGTGACTTTCAACCCATTTCCATTTATGCTAGTTTTAAATATTTCATTCATGTCAGGAAGTGACATTGTTGAAGAGAGATTTTCTCCAAGAACGCAGAACACCGATACAAAACCTCCTAGCTTTGATCGTGGTCAAACTTCGGTCTCACCTCCAGATAACCAATGTTCTTCACTCGATTCAACATTATCTTCACTTGAGGCAGAATTGTTGGATTCACAGTCCAGTTGTGAAACCATCTTTGCTGAATTAAGCACTTCGGATTCCAGCAATCTCCATGTTCATAGTGTACAACAACTTGCCCAGAAACTAGAGAGTATGCAGAGATTATTGACCCAGTTGCGGGATCAGGTATGAATGCATTCTTGATCATCATGTAGTATTTATATTTTTGTACATTAGTTACATGTATTATGTTCAAGTAAATGCATCATTATGTCAATTTTTCACTATAGTTAATGTAGTCTGTTGACTGGAAATTTTGTACAGCTATTTATGTTGTTGGTACTTGGTAGATCTAGTGAATTTTAGTGGGTATCACTATCAGACCTACATACAAGGGTTTAGGTTGTTGAGTTGATCTTTGTTAATTCGCGTATGGATGTTTAAAAATTGGAATGGGTTGAGTTTTATTGGCAACCACAAATTAAAGGATTTTTGCATGGATCCGTTTCGACCGCTAAACATGATGATTTTTAGGTGGAGTATTAGTATGATTATGAGTCTTTTGGTTATTATTAAATAGCATGTTTATCTTAGCTAGTTGGAGTTCCCTTATTTTTAATTTATCTAACAAGTCAATGTTAATTATAGGTTACTTTTTCGTTTTATCTAGTAAGGGTTTAGAGTCGATGTAAGATTGGTATTGTGGGCTAATTAATGGGATCGTGGGTTGTATCAGCTGTTGGAACTTTTAACTTCAAAAAAAGGTCGATCATGATTCATGAATTTTAACCAAAAAGTTCTGTTTCATCTATTTTCTTCTAGTCGAACGTTGCTATTGGTTTATTGGAGGTTTCTAGGCTATTATAGGTCACATGACCTTGTTATTACCTTTCAAGTGTTATATAGTATCTGATATAAGGTTTTATATGTTATATATATATATATATATATACTAGTGTGTGAGACGCGCGTTGCTACGGGGTATAGAAGTCTCGGGTTTCCCCTTGCAACCGGTTGTGTTCTTTAAAATTGAATTGAGTCGTTCCTCCTATTTTGTTTAAATACATTGAACGTGTCAAAAGTGCATACTTCATCCATTGCAGTTGATTGTAGCAAAACTGAGACCGTGTGTACCTTCGCGAGACAATCTGGATTATTACCTAAGAGGCACAACTGATACCCTCACACTGCATCCAACAGATTTGCATCTATTTTAGATTAATCTTTGTTTATATTCCTTATTTATATATTTAAGCCTCATACACATTCAATTCCTATTTCTTTTATATGTGTTGTTATCATGAGTTTGATTGTATAGTGGATTATACCCGCGCTTTGCCGCGGTATGGTTTAACGTATACGTGAATGTTGTAATGATAGTTTTTTGGGTTATAAAAGTTGAAAGATTCAATATGATGATTTATACATTATTATTAACCACCTGGAAAAAAACTACATGCAAAACACTAATAAAAAATATAACAAGAAAAAACTATAAAAATTATATACCTAAAAACAGATAGGAAAAATAACACATGTATATGTGATGACTTTAGTATAATTAACGAGCTATATTGTAAATATTAATTTTTTTTAACATAACTCGAAGACTTATGCATAAAACTTTAAAAAATGTTAGTAAATATAAATTTGACATAATTCGAAGACTTATGTATAAAATTAAATAAAATTTTGTGCTGATTAACTGTAAATTTAACATAACTCAAAATATTAAGTATAAATTAAACAACAAAATAATCATGTATCAATTTGGAGAGAGAGAGAGAGAGAGAGAAAGTTTTATGATTAGTTATAAAAAAATCCTTAAATGGTTTAAATATAAAGTAAAAAAAAAGAAAACAAATTAGGTTTTTTATTAGTTTGGAGAAATAAATTATACTATTATTACATTGAGTAAAAACATTAAATACACTTCTCATGATCTTTTATACTTGTTATATAAGTGATGTGGTAGGTTGTATTTAGTATTTTCTCCAACCTAACTTAAACACTGATATATTTTTGTATTATTATTATAACTATATAATTATTTAGTGATTATATACTTAAATGCTTAAATAAAATAATACCTAAATCAAATAGTATTAAGTTATGAAAATATAAATAATAAATGCATATATTTCAATATTAATTTAAAGTAGTATAAAAATACTTAAAATAAATATATTAAATAACATATTAATTAGGATAAATTTATTAAATAGGGACATGTTAGAAACTATTATATATAATAGTTGTACCTTGTGTTTAAAAAATTATATTGGGTGTATTAAATTTTGAGTAGTATTACAAGTGTGTTATTATCAAATATTTTATATATTAGTATAAATAATATAGATATTGATTATTATTATCACTATAAGTATAAAAGTATTTAATAATTATATAGTTAACTATTCAATTTATATACTACTTATTTATAAATTTTATAATAATAATAATTACTATTACTATTATTATTATTATTATTATTATTATAAAAGTATTAGTACTTATATAGTTAATTGTTATAAATAATAGAATATTATTAGTATAAATGTATTATACTAAATTTAAATGTTAATTTAAAGTATTATAAATAATAAAATATATAATGTTGTGAATTAAATAATCTTATACTGTTAATTAATGTATTAATAATATGAATTAATTAATGTATTAATTAGAGGAAGTTTGTTAAATGATGGGCAAAATAGGAATTATTGCATAGGACACTTGTACCTAATGTTTAAGAATTTGTATTAGGTGTCTTAAATTTTATGAAATTACATTTGTGTCATATGTTTATGCATTATATAGTATAATAGATATATGATGCGAAGAAAAAAAAACTTGGTCCATTATTGGACCTGGTATATTTACATTTTACAAGATGCTAATAAATGTTATTGAGATGCATTGCAAGTCAAAATTTGATAATCGAACATAATTTAATTATTTCTGAAGTGGCAAATAAGATTACATTTAGATGTACAGATCAATAATTATTAAATTCTATAAACTTTAAAGTTTATGATTTTAAGACCAAATCAGTTTGGTGCGGGACCAACGGCCAACGATCCAACATTATGTCTAAATCCGTTATTTATTATCATGCAATTAATTATTAAGAATATAATTTCTTAATACAAGTTAAAGGAGCCTGTTGTATATTTTTTAAAAATTGCTTAAACTACAATTGAAATGATTATTTAAAAGAAATTAAGAAAAATATGGCGGGTAGTATTAAACAGTCAAAGTAAAGAAAGCAAGAGGCTTGTGTTCATTGTCTTGGTGCTGCACTGCATTCAAAATTCTTTAAATTCATCACCTCACAAATCCTTTGCCATCCAATGCACTTCAAGTCAGCTACCCGACTTTCGGTCTAGGGAGCATCCTTGTCAAGAAAGCATAAAGGTTGGAGATCACAAGAGTCCGAAAATCCAAATCAAGCATCGTTAAATCTGATCGTGGTGGAGGATGATGGTTCCGATTCCTATCAAGAAACCTACATGCGAAATTGGTGTTGTAAGCGAAAGTAGGGAAAATTGGGATGAAGAGAGCAAGAGAAGAGGCGGTTGTGTTGCGAGATGAGGGAGGAGAGGATGGTGATGGGGCTTTTAGGGTTTTGAAGCTCAGGGAAATGGATATGGAGATGGAGACTTTATGAGAGGATTGAACAAGCGAAAGCATCATTTTGAGTTCATCCTCATGTCATAACTAATTATAATTGTTTTTAGTATGATTGTTGAATTTATATTGTTAAAATTGATGATAATTTTGGCACATGTTGATTATAGATTCAATTTGAAGTAGATTATTGTTAGAAAATTATATGATCATTTTCATTGCTACCATCTTCACCTACAATCTTACTCTTTTAGTGAAAGACATTCCAAAGGGTACCCCTCCTTCTCCTTCCCCTCTCACAATCTGCTTTCAACCCCTCATTTTCCAAATCGATTTCTTGACGTCTCTCTTCTCGCCACGTCCAACGCCCATATTTCTCACTCACACATTTGCCGCAAATTTCTTCCATTTATTAGCATTGGAGATGGTCTAATGCATTGTACAGAGATAGAGGGGCAGACGTATAGTCATCTCATGCTCACGTTTATAACAAAATTACAAGTTTTTGTAGTGCTTGGCTTTTCAAGATTCTCTAATTAAAATTAGTTTTGTAGTAACCGTTTCCTATAAACATAATATAGATGATACATTTTGTATGTGGATTCTCATGAAGATTAAATCCAGACTCTACAATAACGCAAATGGTTAAATTTTAGCTTATTTACTTGCATGTAATTAAATTTGTGTTATGTTTTGCATCAAATTAGCTCAATGAGTAAATGGGATGAAGGTTGACGTTTAGAGTTTAGATTGTTCAGAGCGTAAGAAATCCTAAAATCATTTTTATTAGGGTTATTGGATTTTAATAATCTTAACTTTTATATATTGGTCGGATTTAATCCCGAACACTCCTAACTTTGAACTTATTTTCTTGCAACGATCCCTTACTAACTGATAGTTAACACCATAGTTTTTTGATGGCATGGACTACTTATATGACCAAAACACGGAGCGGAAAGTTAAAATCAATTGTCGGGTACGTCAATCTGAAACTTCTGCGACCTAAAACCCATCAATCTTCACCTTCTGATTTAAACCATCTGACTTGTTAAAGATAGATTTCAAGTGTCGATGGATGCAAAACACTAAAATAAAGACCTGATAGAGGCTGAGCGACAACGGAGTTGAAAAATGGCTCAAAGTTAGCGTCATTTCATAAAAAAAACTAGAGGACGTTAACTCTTAGTTGGTAAGGGATTGTTAAAAGAAAATAAGTTTAAAGTTAGGAGTGTCTGTAACTATTTCCTAAGTATTAATTTCGACCAATAAATGAAAATTGGAATTATCCCAATAACCCTTTTTATTAACAGCCAGATGATTATTAAAACGACGCACACCTTTATGTACAAATAAATCTAAAAAAAAGTAGCAAGCGTTCGCCAACTATCTCAACAGATTGTTAGGGTGTTTATGGCATGGTTCTTCCTGTTGAAAAACATAACTACGCTGCGGATTAACAGATTGATTTTTTTTAATTTTATTTATTTTTTACAAAATGCTTAGTTCGTGCAAAGTTTTTAAGATGATATATGATTTATGAAAAAAAAAGAAGTCAAAGGGCTACCTAAGCATAACGGGTCAAAACTAACGACGCATAAAACTTACTTTGGTTTCTGTGGTTCGGTCGGCTTCAGACATTCTATAGAACCCATTTTGACACCTCTAAGTTTAAGAAAGGTAAAGACTAATGTTACTAAACTACACTCATTGCATGCATGAAGAAATTTTGAACTAACCAAATGAAAACACCTTTTTCTCATATATGATTTTGAGCTCTTTAAGGATTGAGGACAATATGTATTATTACATATTTCACAAAAAGAGGTACAAATTACAATGACAAAAATTGTGTTAACCAAACTATAATATAATCCGAATTAAAAAATTATTAGACAAATTTGAATCTTGTAGTGTCTATGAGTTTCAAAATCGAGACGGTTTTACAATCCGAATAGGAATTCGGATGCCTGGCTCGATCAACGATCCATTTAACCTAATGTAAAATCAAGACAAATAACTTGAATGTTGTGCACTGGTTATACCTTAACTTATCAAGAGATACAAAAAGAATCATTTCAGACATGTATGCTACCCGAGCCTGAGCCCGGGCTGAGCCCGAACACGTTGGCTCGTTTGACTTGATATTTCAACGCTTCTAACTATCAAAACATGTGTAAAAATAATGTTACATAATATCAAATGAAGAACATGCAGCAGCTAGCAAGAACAGCCCGAAAATGGATCTAGTAACTCACTTGTTTACAGGCCGAAGTTGCACATTTGCACGAACTCCATTTCATTATCGACGTATTAGTCCATAAATGCTTGAACTGGTTCATAGCAATATCGAGCCACGGTTTCATATTCCCGTTGAAATGAATGACAGCAGCTTTATTGATCTCGTCCATGCTTATGCTCGGGTTGTATCCTAGTCCGAGAACATGCCATGTTTTGTCCAATGATTTGGTTGTCGAATAAAACGTCATCAAGCCAGGTGGTAGCGTCTCCAGTTTCCACAAACTCTGGTCCTCGTTCTGATTCAAGATTTATAAAAGATCAGTTTCTTGATGAGACACGCGTGATCAACTAGAGTTCGACTAGTTAAAAGCTTGATTCAAGCTGACTCAAACGGGCTTTGAGCTCAAGGTTCATGCAATGAGCTTGATTAGGCTCTCACAAGCCTATTAGATATATACATATAAACATAATAATGTGTTTCATTATTAACAAGCCAAGCTTTAGACTGTTAATTTTTCATGAGTAGAGCTTCAGTAGTAACACTCTTAGTTTAAACGAGATGAGCGGGAGCTCGTTTACACCACAAGATTTCATGTGGGAGCATTTACAAATTTTAAAACGAACTTGTTCAAGATAGCCAAGCATGAAGTTTAAATAGAGTGGTGGCAGCTTCAACGCTACCCGAAACACAACACGTCATGAACATAATCAGGTTTCGGGTTGTTATATCTATCTCCTTTGGTAAACGTGTCATGTTCAGGTTGACTTGTTTAACCCGTTTAGTTAATCAGATCGACCGGCCTACCTATTTAACCCATTATTACAACGCACCAATCAAATTAACACATTTACAACTTGATTACTATTTGCCAACTCGTTTGACACATTTAGATAAATGGGTTACACAAGTTTAAGTGTGTGTGGATTAGTGTTAATGATTTCGAAACAAATAAATATAGCAGTCGTGTTTGGGTTGCGTTAAGTTGCACAATTCAACCCGCCAACCCAACACGATTGATACCCCTTTGTTTATAGTTTTAAAGACATAAAATTGATGCAACATAGCACATAAAAAAGAAGACGTACCAGATCCTGCCAGTAATGGTACTGCTCAGTTAATCTTTCACGCCTCCAGGCATCAAGATCAAAAATATTCATGCCAAAAGCCCATGCACAAGCTTTGGGATTAAACTTATCCTTAATCAAAGGGTTTGAAAAATTCAAATAATGAGCATACCGATGAAACGATCCAAAACATGTTTCAACCGCCCCATTAACCTTGTTGTCCAAGTCAACTTTCCACAATGCGGTCAAATCTTTCTGAACAACAACATCATCATCTAAATACAATATCCGGTGTAGCTTGGGATACATTTCAGGCAAGTAGAACTTAAGATGATTCAACATTGACAAATGTTTTGTGCTCCCAGATGATTTCATGTCTTTCTCATCTTTGGTCCCGTTGTCTGCCTTGTTGTCTAAGTAAGCCTTTTGTAAGTTTGCAGACTCGAGTTGTCTGAGTACAGGAACATATGAAGAATTCAAGAAAGTAAACTCTTCAATTGCTTTCACCTCAACATAAGCACCACCTTCCACTGGCCTCATTTTGAACCATACTTTCATTGCAGCAAGATTCATCTTATCTGTAACAATGTGGAAAACATGTTTCCATGGTTCTTGGGCGTTCTTTACAGCCGAATTCACCACAACAGAAACCGCAATCACATTATCAGAAAATATAGCATAATGATACAACGAAGGGTCCTCAAATTCAGGTCTAGGTTTCTCATCTCTATATTTCTCAGGATTTGCAATTCGCTCACCCATTAATCGCATTGCAAGACAATGCAAACTTTTAGGGGTTGATCTAGCAGCAATTAAGCTAGCAAACGCCCCGTTCTTCTTGGCTTTAACTAGCAACTCATTAACTGCAAATATTGTATCTTTCAATTTCTGAATTTTCAGCTGATTGTCATAGGATTCCTTATTTTCAGCAATCATTAATCTAGCAACCTTAATTTTGTCCTTAACCTCCTTTTCAAACTGTCTCAAGACTTCCTCATCAACGGGCGCATCTGACTCGAACAATGCAGTTCGATAGGTCGGTTTAACACTCAAATCTGAAAAGTTTTGTGCCATTTCATCAAACATCTTAAGCTGCTTTGATATCTCAAGCTTAAGCTTTCTTGCATAAGCAGCATATGCATTCACAAGCATAATATGATCACTTGCTTGCTTATGTATCAGTTCCAGCCTGGTCTTCAATGGATCTGATTTTAGAGCAAGAAATGTTCTGTGCATATATGCTCTCCCGGTTGTTTCTATTTCCTGTTAATTAAAAATCAAATTATTTGTCTTAGCATTAGCTTATAAACAAACCAAATGTTTAGTTAATCGTTTGACAGAAATTTCGTTTAAGTTCGTTTAACTAACAGACAAACATGAAAAAAATGTTGTGTTCTTTTAATTAAAATAATCCAATTCATTCACTTATGTATGTGAAGGTTTGTTTATATTCGTTCATTAAGGTTATACTATGCTCATATGTGTATGTTTATCTACATATATTTATCAGTTATCAGTTATTACTAATACCTTATTGAACCATCTAATGCATTTAGACTTTAATTTGGTTACTATTGCTTATGATTTGTTGAATCATCTATTAATTGTATTTAGAATTTAATTTACGCATTAATGCTTACTTTAAAATGGTGTCCCTTTGTGTTTGTCTGTGTTCATTTATGTTCATTTAAAACAAACGCAAACAACAGGATCTAGCTACTAGGTAGTCATTATCATTTTACAGCAGTAATGTTGCTCCAATACTTAAATTCCATCCCTAAAAACTAACGTGATATCGATTTCGCTAATAACATAAAAGTGATCAACTGCATGTAATCTGGCACAATCGAGCTTCAATCATACAAAACCAAACCTAATCGTCTAATCATACACTACACCAATTCCAAATCCAAAACATAAACCTACCTAAATCACAAATCACACATCACACATCACAAATCACACATTAAACCACAAACTACAACCACATCAACACATAATCAGCAACAAACGAATCACGAGACTCTGAGACTCACAGAATCATCCGACAAGCGAGCAGGATGCGAGGAGAACAGCACGGATGCAGTGGCGAAGAACAGGAGAGTAAACATAGCTGAAACGAAGATCCGGTACGAGAAAAAGCTGCGTACGGCGGAGGAAAACGCCGATCCGCCACCGCCACCGCCACCGCCTCTTCCGGCACGTGCTACCACCGCCATTAGACAGAAGATCGATCGATCGATCTAGGCTTGTAGGTAGCTAAAGTAACTAAATTACAACAGTTTGATGTGTTGAATGGATCTCAAAGTGTGATAATTTGATTGAAAGTGTGTGAGATTTGTGAAGAGTATTGTGTGTGTGAAAGTGGTGTGATGTGATGCGATCGTTGTGATCTGATCTGAAAGGGGGTCCGATTGTTAATTTGGGGAAGAACGTGATGGGGCCCCGATAACGTGTCGGTGGGTTTTTATATTATTTTTATTAAAAGATTGTTTGGAATTACTTTTTTAAAACAACTTTTGATTTTTGAAAAGATGAAAAGATCAAAATATCGCTCAAAAATAACCAGAATCTAATATTTTTAAATTATGGTGATTTTTGAAATGATATTTTAATCTTTTTACCCCTTCAAAAATCAAAAGTTGTTTTAAAAAAACAGCCTCTAAACACAATAATACTGATTATTATGTTTCTTTTTAATATATACTAATAAATAAAATAATTCTGAACAGTTCAATGCTATTTTCTTACACCTTCACATTATCTTTCACCTAGGTTTCATTAGGATTGTCTGCATGTACTCACTACATTAAAATTATATTTTTTGATAAAAATTTTGACTTCAAAAATTTTCTTAACAAATGTTAACTTAATATTATATAATCATAATTTCTTTCTAGAAATATATACGATTTTATTAAAACTATTTTAATAGGACTTAATTTTGTTAATATATAATTTAATTTGTAGCTAATCATTTTTCAAACTAGAATTTTTTTAAAAATGTATATAAAGAGGTTTATGGATATTATGAATGATAAAATCATTTGTCTCTTTATTCTATTATTTATAACTTAAATATGTTTGTTGTATGTGATAATTTTATTGATATGTTATTTATAACATATATTAGATTATATACGTGTATATATATATATATATATATATATATTGTTCTGTTATATAATTTTTTATATTTTAACTCGTTTAACACACGGGATCTAACCTAATATAATATAAAACCAAGAAGCTTTCTACGATGAATAAAACTCTCAATCTAATTTTAGCATATAAAATTCTATAAACCTGTCACACGTGCACAAAAAACTTCTGGAACCAATTCTAAGATATTAAAGTCACTAAACCTAAAATACTTGTATAATACTAATTATCAACTATTTTATGTATCAAAGTTTGTACTTTACGTTTAGTGGGTTGTATCCAGTTTTGGGTTTTTTAAATTTTAATTCTTTTTGAATAACCATAATACTTTTATATCTTTTATAAATTTAACCCCTATAATTTTTTTACTTATAACTTTGTCCCTTATACTTTTTATATTTTATAAATTTTTGTTTTACAATTCGGTCTATATTTTACTAGTTAACACATTGTAACATGAGCTTGTGATTTTACGTTTACACTTATTTTTTCCCTTAAACGGCCCGTAACAAAGCATGGGTCCTTGATCAACTTAGTTATTTTTTAAATATTCCATGTTTCACATGTGTGGTTCAACGTGTTTATGTCGACTTTCCATTCGATTTAATATTATTTGTTTTTATCATTTTTTAATACGAGTTTTTTCGGTGGTGGTGGCCTTTGATGGTGGTGTTACATTGTTGCTACTTTTAAAATATACATATATGGTTCATGTTTTGCCTTTAAATATATATCAATTGAGAAAGCCGACTTAAATGCTAATGCAAACATTAAATACTTCTGTAAACTAGTTTGTTTTTTGACCCGCGCTTCGCGACGGGTTCGAACATGACATAGGTTAGGTAATCAAAATACTCTCTCTTTAATTAAAGGCTCGGTAATAACTGTTCATCGTGCCTGCAAATAATGCATCTGCCACACCAAAACAATGCTTGCGTTTTATTTCATCGTCATCGCCTATCAAATGGGTCAAAACATTTCCCAAATCAGCCAAGTCATTACCATCCTCCATCACTACCAAGCCAAAGCATTATCTCTATCTAATTTTTAGATAGATTCATCTATTAATGACAACTCTATCAAAAAACTTTCCGATTTAGAGGGTTGTTGTGATTGCGCTTGCAACTATGGTTGAAAGAACCACTTTGCAAATACATAAAAAGGTAAGCAACAGTATCCAAAACAGTTGCATAAATAGAACAAAGCCTTTAAAACAAACCAAGACCACCAACATTTACTCTTTATATGATTTTCTTTAAAGTCTAAACATAATAGCCCATAGAGACACAACAATTTAGATCAACAATACAAAGAGCCGAATAGAACCACCATCGTCAAAAACCCCACCATGAAAAGCACCACCGTCAAAAGCCCCACCATGAAGAGAACCACCATCAAGACCCCCATCATCAAGACCACCGCTATCAAGACCACCACCATCAAGACCATCGATGACCAAGAAACAACAACAACAACAATAATCAATTAGTTCATATATGTAGATTACTATATTGTGTTGTTTATTGATATTTTATAGATTAATCCATTAGTTCGTAATTTAGTTCAGCTAATTCATTTTTGTTTAATATGATCCATTTGATTTGATAGTTGTTATTTAGCAAAACTTATTGTTGAGAGTTGGGTAATTTTGTGATGGATTTTTATGGCTTTTGTAATTTTGATATCTAGAAAAAGGAACACATACTAGTATTACTTATAAAATTCTTATTGTCTAGTGTTAAGATGCATTATGTTAGTTTAGAGGTAATACGGATGAATATATCACCACCAAAGTAATATATACACATGTTCTATCCCATTCTTTTCAAATGATTGTCTGTGTCTTGGCTACCATCATAGGTGTGACTTGACTGTGGTGATCTTTTAGGTGGTGATGGTGGTGCTGTGATACTACTATCTCCAATGGTGGCCACCACAGATCGATCTGGTTGGTCGTTAACTCCTCATGCTGATGTCGTCGTTTCTAGGACCGGTGGTTCTTGTCATCACATTTCCCGATGATCGGCGGCGGGTTAGCTAAGCAGGACGACCTTGCTATTGTGGTCTTTTAGTCGACTACGGTGATGTTGTTAAATCTGGTTTGGTAGTGTCATTGCCAAAATGGCTAGTGGTGGTGGCGGTTGTACATTATGATGATGTTAACGTGATAAGGTGACTACATACACGTTTCCGAGCCTCGGTTCTCAATTCATTTTTACAATCGTGGAATGGATGATAAAGCCTTGGTAACCATTATGATATTGAGTAGCCTTAATACATTGTGTTTACGCTCGGTGGCGGAACCAGGAATTTTTTCCAATGGGGTCATTATTTTTCGGTGATTCGTCTTGTAACAAGATACTATAAAAAATTTTGGTTGTCGGGTCGGGTCGGGTCGGGTCGAAATGTAATTAAATTGAATAGAAAATGTTGACAAAAAAATAATATAAAAAGAAATCAAATAAAACTTATATTTTATAGTTGTTCTCTACGCGTCTTCATTTTTTGAAACTGTTCCATTACATCTTCAATCGACACATTTACGAAAAGCTCCTTTTCAATGTAACAAATACACGAGTCATTCATATATTCATACCCATGCGATTGCGTAGATCTGTCTTTACATGCTTCATTGAAGGAAAAAACATCTCTCAACACTTGCCGTTGCAACGGGTAAGACAAGTGATAACTTCAACATACGATAAACCAAAGGATAATCAATATGTCTCCTTGTTTCCACCATTTTTTTACAAGAGCAGATATATTATTAATATCGGCAAACCTTGTATCTTCTTCGATGCTTCTAATGTATATCCCAAGTTCATATTTAAGCTTGTCTTTTTCTGCATAATCAAAATCATATGGATATATTTCCGCCAACCTTAGTATCTTTGGAACATCAAAGTAACAATAATTGTTAGACGGGCTCAAAGAACTCATACAAGTAAGCAGTTCGGTAGTCACCTCGTTAAAATGGTTACTAAGCTCTTGGATTTGCATATCTAAAACTGTATTATAATTTTCGAACTCGTAATAATGTCTATTGGTGATGTTAGTCTTTCTTCTTCGATATTTCGGGTCAATGTAATCTTCTTCCATATTAACCACCTCAATGTCATGCTTTTGACAAAATTGGGTATAATTCGAGCAAACGAATAAGATTCTTATGGTGAGAACTCCAATGCGTGTCTCTAGATCTTGCAAGTAAGATTTCTTGATTCTTCCCGCTTCCACTTTCAACTTCTAAACGACCAATTTGCTCTTTCACCCTTTCCTTTTGACCCTCTCGAATCATATCTATTCGTTTGCAAGATGCACAAACCACATTTGTCAAAGTTGACACTTCATCAAAAAATTTATAAATCTCCACATGTTTGTTTGCAAGGGTGACAACAACTAATTGAAGTTGGTGGGCAAAACAATGTATGAAATAAGCCGATGAGTTTTCTTTTAAAATTAGCGTTTTCAAACCATTAAACTCACCGGACATATTGTTTGCACCATCATATCCTTGGCCTCTAACTCTAGTCAAGCTTAAATTGTATCTAGCAAATAGTTCATCAATAGCCGACTTGAGAGATAATGAAGTTGTTTCCATGACATGAACAAGGCCAATAAATCTTTCTTTAACAAATCTTAATTATCAACAAATCTTAAAACCACAGCCATTTGTTCTTTTTTAGATACATCTCTCGACTCATCGACTAATATAGCAAAAACATCATCACAAGTTCTTCAAAAATCTTCTTTAATACCTCTTGTGCAAAACAATTACAATTTCTTTTTGTATTAGTGGAGATGTTATTTGACTATTTCCTGAAGCATTTCCTAAGATCACCTTACCAATTTCTTCATTTAATTGCCCAAACAACTTTAAAAACTCAATAAAGTGTCCTCTACAAAGTGAAGCCTCAGATTCATCATGACCACGAAAAGACAACCCACCATTTAATAATGCTTTTGCAAGAAGAACATAAGAACTTAATCGGATTCTATACTCTCTTTTTTGTTTGTCACTTTGTTTTTCAAATGCAACATGTATTGTTTGTTCTTGTTTAAGCAAGTTCTCACCTTTTTTTGCGTGCGTTGTTGTGAAGACTATTAACATCACCAATATGTATCGCAAATCTTTCAGTTTTGTTCCAACCATTAAAACCTTCATTCACAAATGCATCTTTTTGACCAACTTCCTTAAACAAATAACAAAACAAACAATATGCTCTATCCGTTTTCACACTATATTCTAGCCAGTTCCCATATTATTTAAACCACTCGGGACGAATCGTCTAGATTTTCCACTAAAATCTCGTTGTCGAAACTCATGCCCAATATGTTGACATGGACCTCTAAGCAAGTATACTTTTCTAATTTCATCTTTTTGATTAGGGTGATATGATGAGATTGGCTTTCGTTCAGAAGGATCCCATGGAAGATCATCTAAATCAATTCTTGCCGGAATACTATTACTAGATGAAGAAGTAACATTCGATGGTTTTCTTTTCACAACAAACCGGTCCATGTTCCTAAAATGTTCAATGCATCACACATATAACATATTGAGTTGTGATGAACTAAATTATTAATGTGGTGAAATACCCAAGTTATATCGAACAAAATATAGACTTTAGATTTTTAAACACCTAAATTAACAATCTTAATCTAAATATATATTGTCTCTAAATGTTCTTTTGGTCCTCGTTGCATTTTATTTGATTTTTACACTCCAAGTTAAACAACTAAATTCTAGATTCCTAACCTTTTCAAACAACTAAGATAAATTCTAGATTCTTAACCTAATTAAACATCTTTGAATAAACAACTAAGAAAACTAACCTTTTCAAATTTCACGAATCAATGGTGAACTATCAACTACTCAACCACGAGATTAAAGATGGGGGGCTAGCAATGAAGTGAATGAACCATGAACAGCAGCAGTGAAGGAGGCGAACTGGCGGTCCGGCGGAGGCGCGGAGCAGCAGACCAGCAGTGAAGGAGGGGACGACCGACGAGCAGGTGGGGGCTGCAGCAGGCCAGCAGATGCAGTTCGAATGGGGGTTGGGGAAATTGGGGGCTAGGGTTTTATTTTGTGTAATTAGAATAAGGTTATTTTAGTAATTTTACACAAATAAAGAAGGAAAAAAAACTGCTGCAAACCGCAGCTTACAAGGCTCGAACTCGTGACTTGTTTTTGAAGAAGGAGCGCTTAAACCAACGAACCAGAGATGTGTTTGTGATATATTATAAGTTATAATATACTAATGGGTTCACTACCTTTAAACTATGGGTTCACTAAAAAAATTAGTATTATACGTTACACTACGGATTCAAAAATCAGTGGGGTCACTTGACCCCGTACCTATGACCCTAGTTCCGCCCCTGTTTACGCTCTAGATCGCTGCAACGCGCGAAGCTAAAAACTAGTTTAAATATAAAAATAAAATAGACAACTAAATTTATTGTGAAATTCACATGTAAGATAATGTAAACAATATTCAAACTAATGTTTATTTATGGTGTAGATCCACATGTCAACTACGCTGAAACAATATATAAACTAATGTTTACTACTTCACATTAGTTTAAAGTTTTAATGGTTTAATTTATTTAATATAACAATAAAGTATGCTTAAGATGTTTCAAAATAGTCTCTTTTGACGACCTCTTCTAAGAATGACCCTTTTTTTATGGTTTGTTGGTTGGATGCAAAACAAGAAGTATGAATCATATGTAACTTTACCAATATCCTCGTAAGTGTTTGAAACTTGTTTATCATAACTTGTTATTGGATTTTAATTATCCTCATTTTTATTTATTGGTCAGGATTAATCTCAACTCAAGAAATGTTTATAGGTACTTTCAACTTTGAGCTTATTTTTCTTCAACTATTCATTACTAACTGAGAGTTAACACTCGTTAGTTTTCTTGATGAAATAGAGCCAACTTTGATTCATTTTTCAACTCCGTCGCGCCCAACATCTATTAGGTCCGTTTTTTGGTGTCTAGTCTTCATCATTACCTGAAATCTACTTTTAGTGAGTCAAGTGGTTCAAATAGGAGGTGAAGATTGACGAGTTTTCAGGATGCAAAAGTTTCGGATTGACGGACCTATGGTTGATTTCAACTTTCTGCGTAGTGTATTGGCCATATAAGTAATCAACGTTATAAAAAACTAACAGCGTTAACTCTCAATTAGTAAGAGATCGTTGGATGAAAATAAGTTCAAAGTTAGAAGTGTATTAAACATTTTCCGAGTTTGAGATTAATATGGGCAAATAAATAAAAATTAAAATTATTAAAATCTAATAACCCTTAATCATATCAATTAAACAAAAGTGAATTAATTAATAAGATTTGTCTATTCATTGCAGTATGTTTTTTAAGGTTGTCAGAATACGAATTTTAATAATATAAATTGAAATGCTCTTAATACTATAAAAACGTGTGATTTAAGTAATCTAAATTGATGAATTTTATTTTATTTATAAACAAATATTACTCTATATATGAAATTTGCTTTCATAAGCAGTTGGTTTTGGTTTGTTGATGGTTTGGCCACCAAGGTTTTGAGAGTTTTACATTTTACCTCCTCCCCCAGATTGAAAAGGTTATAAGGGGTATTCGTGTTGGTGTTGGCCAATGTGTCTCGGCTGTTGTTGCCGGTGGAGGCGATGACGCCACCGGTGTTTCTTCATGCCGCTTTGTTTGTGGCGGCGAACGCCGATCATCCGGCCACTCCTTCTACCACCTATGTGAGAGGGGTTTGGGGTTGTCGTGGAGGGAGAGGGGAGCCGCTGCCCCCTCCGCTGCCGTCGGCCGTCGCAGGGATTGTCGGTGTGCCAACCGGCCTCCGTTTGGCTGCTGTCGGTAATGGTTGTACCGTAACCGCAGTGGGTGCGCAGTCGTAGTTAGGGTTTGTGCCGCAGTGTGCGCGCGGTGGTTGTTAGGGTTTGTTTGGGGAAGGGGAACCCTAGGCTCCGTCATACCGGTGTACCGGTGATGGCCCCGCCGCCACAGTGTCTGCATGGTGGTGGTTGAGGTTTGTCTAACCAAATCGAGCGGTGGTCATCGATGATGATGGTGACCCGCCATCTAAGACCCGTATACCTCTGTTACTTTTGGTTCATTGTTCGAAATTGTTGGGGTCTTACTTTCCTATGCTCCTGGTTTGTTGAAGATCGTGGTTATGATACGGTGATGACAGTGTCCATTCGTTGGCTCTAAATGTCACTGGCTCCATTATGATTCTCGGATCCATTTGCTACAACCATTGCTATTATGATTGTGGTTGAGTGGTTGATTGACGTGGCATACTTGGTGACGACAAGTGTGGTGTTCTTCACTTGCAACCTGTGTTGTAGCCATGGTAACCGAAAACCCAGATCTGAGCCAAAAAATTTGTTTTTTGAGAAACCAAACGTTAACTTGAGATCAATAATCACGTTCGTTTATGTCTGTTATTTAGAACAATTCAGCTTTGTTTAAAAAAAGGCTATGATGGTAAAAGCAATATACGTTTATCTAAGCCTTAGGTCGTTTTTCTCTGCTTTAAAGATGCGTAACGCGCGTCGGGCATCACGCCTAGTTAGAATCCATTATATAATGTATTGATAAGTCAAAAATTAGCCTCACATGGCATTGTGATTTTTGACTTGATCTAGCATCATCAATCACTACCACCCATTTACCAACGACACTAAGGCCCTGTTTGTTTGGGTCTGACTGACCCAGTCAAACGTCCATGTCTGACTCGATCAGACGTGTGATCGTTTGGTTGGTTACCTTTTATCGGAGAAGAGGTCTAACCAAGGTGCTGATTCGGTCAGACACTACCCAAGATCTGATCCGAGTCAGACGTGGAGGCGGAGGGCGAGGACGAAGGTGATGAGGGCGGATCCGGCGAAGAAGCAGTCGACGGTGGCGATGGTGGAGGGGGTCTGGTCGTACGACGGAAGAAGGTGGTTAGGGTTTCTGGGTGGTGAAATTGAAGCGGTAGTGGAGGGGGTCTGGTCGTGCGGTGGAGGGGGTCTGGTCGTTGGCCCACTCTAGTCAGCACCGGCTTCAAAGGTGAATTTGAAGCGGTGCAGGTGCGACGAAAGAAGGTGGTGGTGGCGGTTGTGGGGCGACGACATTTGGCAATGATGGTTAGGTTTTTGGGGATTTGTAAGGTGAAGATAAAGGGGGAAATGGTGGAGATAAAAGGGAAATGGTGTATGGTTTTTAATTTTCCTTTTTACAACCAAACATACTTATTAGTTCAAACCTTTTAATGGTTCAGACTTCTTACTGGTTCAAACTATCTTATTCATTTAGCACTTATTAAATCAGATGTTGATAAAATCTAGCTACCATAGAAGCAAAATCTTAAAACATAAATCAAAATCAATGGTTTTCAAAAGGGTTTATTTTTGAATTTATTATTTTAATTATATGTTCCTTTTTTTTTGAACGGCCAAATTGGAATCACTCACGGATCACTGGAGTATCATCGTGCCACCAGTGTTACCACGCGATCATATTCCACCACCAAATCACCAATTCAAGAGGAAACTCATAATTATGAGAAACCACCCCTTGTGAGATTCAAACCCATGACCTAATAGGCCCTAAGTCTTATCCCACCACCAAGATGCCGCTCTGCTATAATGCCTTTGGCATGATATACAAATATGATTTATATGTTCCTTAACATGATATACAAACCCAAACATGATTTATATATTCATGGGTTAATACAAATACAATTAGTTTAAACATGGTTGTTTTATTTGCATATAACTACTTAAAAAGAAAATTTATACCTAAAATGCTAATATGTAATATTTATAAAACAATTATGCACTTAAACAGAACAACAAAACTCATTTCTATTTGAAGTTTAACATAAAATACTAAAGTATTTAAAGTTTTAAAACAAAATACCCTTTGTATAGAAACAAACAAATTAACTCCTTAAAGCTGGTCCGTGACCACCTGCTATTAGTTAACGTGTTCACGAACTCAACATGAAATTGATTTGAACCCTCTTATAAAACTAACCTGACCATTAATTTTATTTCATCTTCAGTGGCGAACTTGAGCTACACCTTACGGGGGGCGGGGGCGAAGGTAAACCATTTTATGGGGAGAGGAGATTCTATATTTATTAAAAAATTTCAAGGTTTATCAACAAGCCTCAATCCTCAATCCCCTACCTTTGTTCTAAATAGATTGTGAACCGGTAAAGTAACCGGTTCGTTGTTCGGTCTGACTTTCTTCTAAATAGATTGTGAGTTTCACGTTTTCATAGGTAGTTGGATTGACGTAATTAGTATATTATGGATCGAGTTTGGAAAACACGTCTATCGACTTTGCGAAACGAGCTACAGACATTCATGATGAAAGAAAACGAAATTGTGGATGACTTTGTAGGTAAGTTGAGTGGAATGAGAGAAAAGTTTTAAATTCTTGATTCTAATCTTTATAGACGAGGTGATGACGAGGTGATTGTAAGTCAATCATAGTTTTTATAGAATATTATTCACATGTTGATAAGATGCCTTTTAAAAAAGCGTTCGAAGGATTAAAACATATGACTAACATCTAGAAAAACTTAAAATGAATCAAAAGAAAATAATCAAATTGAGCTTTTATTTGACAAGTTCAAACGACAAAAGAGTTGGTAATTCTAAAACACTACAAGAAAAACACGCAATAGCGGCGACACGTCGCCGCTAAAGATTACGATCCACCGTTCATTTCTTGAGCCACATCTAGCCGTCCATAACCAAATAGATCTAACGGCTCCTGTTAAATCGTACTGTGAGCATTAGCGGCGACGCCTTTAGCGGTGACGCATCGCCGCTAATGATTAATTGGATATACGCGGTCTTTCTCTTATCCCTTCTTCGCTTTCCCTCCAACCTGCACCCACCCATCACAACCGAGGCCTTCTCCGCCGCGACCACCCACCACCGCCTCCACCTCCGCCTCCGCCGCAGCCACTCCGACCAGCCACCGCAACCACCACCATCCGACCAGCCACCACCATCTGACCCCTAGCCGGTTGTGTAGGTCATCCTTCGCGCGCCCGCACCACTCCGAGCAGCCACCACCCACGGCCACCACCATCCAACCAGCCACCACCCACCGCCCGCACCACGTTACCCATCACAGCCACCACTGCGACCACCCACCACTAAAAGTCCTTACCGGAATTTTTTAAAGCATATATAGCAGTGATAATGTCGCCGCAAAAAAGGTATTAGCGGCGACACCTTTAGCGGCGACTAAGCATCATTAGCGACGAGTCATTAGCGGCGACTCTTTAGCGGCGATCTTATAATTGGATACTAGACATATGAAATGCTCGAATGATTAACTTGGTTAACTTGATTCAATACTACCTCAAATGAGTCTATAAATACAACGAAATTGTAACAGAATGAATGACAAACTAGGAAGTAACACACGTAAACACGAAATGCAAACAACTAAGCTAAAGAACCGGTCTTCACTTCGACTCCTTCTACCCACGTAGTGATAGACTTGGTCATTTATTCGGCTTCAAGATAACGGCTCTTTTCCACGTATGCATGCATGCATGATGATATTAATCCTTCAAACCCTCCCTCAAACTTGACATGGGTTTCTTGTCAAGTTTGTCTTTTAGAGAACATACTCCCAATGAGCTCCTCAACTTCACAAAGGCTTCTCGATGCAACGGTTTGGTCATGATATCTGCAATCTGATCCTTAGTGCCACAAAACACCAACTCAACTATACCATCTCTGACCATATCTCTCAAGAAATGGTATCGCACGCCAATATGCTTGCATCTGCCGTGTAACACTGGGTTCCTTGAGAGCTTAATGGTAGATGTGTTATCACATATACTTGATTACTATCCTCCGTCTTTATCTCCAGCTCACGCATAACTTCTTTGAACCAAATCAAGTGACAAGCACATGTTGCAGCTGCCACATATTCTGCTTCAGTTGAGGATAAGGCAACCATGCTTTGTTTCTTAGATGACCAACAGACTGCTGCATCATCCCACAGAAAAATATAACCTGATGTGCTTTTCCTGTCATCCACATCACCTGCAAAATCACTGTGAGTAAAGATCTTCAACTCTCCTGTTCCTCTTCCTTTGTACCACATGTGACATCTTTTAATTTTGTTAACTTAGAAGTTAACTTTGTTAAATCTTAAAAGGGCCTTTTATGTCATTTTGAAACTTTGGGGTTGTTATACTTAATAATTAATTTGGTGATTAACAAATTAATATATAATAATAATAACATTATAAGTGTTATAATGTTTGCTTATTATTATAAAATTTAAGGTGTTAATAATCTTAAATAAAAGAATAACTATTATATTATTATAATAATAATAACACTAATAATAATAATATTAATGATAATAATATTATAACAATATAATCATAATAATAAGATTAATAATAATAATCATATTAAAAGTATTCTTGTAAAACAATAGAAACAATATAAGTGTTATTATTTTAAAACTTGTATTAACTAGTTTTAGCATAAAATATAACAATTTAAAACTTCAAGGTCTAAAGTGTAAATTAGCTAAAACTAAAACAAAACTTTAAGTTCTTGTTGTTAATTGTTGAAAACACAGGGACCATTTGTGTAAAGTCTTAAAAACCAAACCATTTCTTCTCTTAAACCCCGCAAATCCGGCCACCATTTCCGGCCAACTTCGGCCAGCTCCAGCCAACCTTTAAACCACCAAAATGCAATGATTTAGTTCCAAAAACCGCTCCAAGATCTTCTGGAACCAACCTCGAACTTGAATGTAGCTTGAAATCGAATTAAAACATCGGTTAGTAAGCTCAACCGAGAGCATAACCACAACTTTAATCATCATAACCGTTCGAACATTAATTCTCATTACTAATCTACTTAAGTCCACATAAACAACCATTTAGAAACCTCTAAACGAATACCACCCTCAATTCCATCTGAAACAAACGTAATCATCGGGTTCCCTCATCACTTTGCGTCGCAACCTGCAACTTGATCAAACCCCAACTTAAGTACGCCATCATCACAAATTGACAGAGGGCTTTCGTTTCTCATCCTTTGTTGAAGCTAAACCTGCAAACAACTGGCTTATCATCAACCAAATCGCATGGAATCAATTCTCTACAGTCGCGACTACTTTTTCATTTTGTATTCTCGAGTTCTAACATCATCCGGGTAAATTAAACACATCTTCTTACTCGATTTCATTCCCGCTAATCAAAAGCCCTAACATTAATTTGATTAACAACATCAATCTGATGTTCAATTTTGGTTATACCGATCTAGGGTTCTTGATTGGGGGGAAATCCTTGGGATTTTGTTTAAATTCAATACAAACCGATGATAACCGCGGCTGTATGCCTTGGTTCACTGGTTCCATGTCCATCTCCCAACTTTGAGGTCCCGGGTTTGAACCCGGGTATCCTCATTATTTTTTAGGTGCTTTTTCAGCCTATACAAAACTATATAAAAATTTCTAAATATTCTAAAAATCTATTTTATAAATTCTAGTTATTTTAAAGGCTAACCAATTATTTTCTGAAAATTTATTTTTTATAATAACCTAACATGTTATTTTATTTTGTTAAAATAAAGAATATAATTAGTTAAATATCTTGTTAAATAGAATTTAATATTGTTTATCTTATAAAAACATTACATGTTCAAACATACAATTGGATTCTTTTTTGGTTTTAGTTTATTTTAATAATAATAAAACATTGATCCAAATGCTTTTCTGAAAAAAAAAGCTTAATTATTTTTCTATGATCATTTAACTTTTATATATTTAAATGGCTTTTTTAAAATAATTGAATAATTATTTACATGAATATGGACTTGATACAATAATTTAAAAATCATTTAAAATACTAATGGGCACAATAGTATTTTTATTCTTTAAAGGTTTACTTTTATAATTGCGATAATGATATATTATTCTTAGAAAACTATAAAGAATTAATTACATATTGAACTCCAACTTTGTTATATTTAAATTCATTTATAAAATATTTACATATATAATTCTTCTAATGAATTAAAAATGTAAATAATTACTTTGTAAATTGTTACTTATCAAAAACCCCTTAAAACTATTGAAACCCTAATCATTATTGAACGTTAATCATATTATTAATCTTCATCTTGTAATACATATTTAGGTGCCTTGTAATGAATACTTGGGATTACTTTGGATCATCCTTTAATCTTTATTTATCATCTTGTAATGCTTATATCAATGTGAGTATTTCCATACCCCTTTTTCTTATTTTCACGCTTTGGGGTGAAACATGTTAACTTATACTATTGCACTTGTAAACTTATTTGAGACTTGTAAACCTATGGAAATTCATCTTGTAAAGTTGTGGTTAGTTGAACTTTCGTGGTTACCATGTTATGGCATATATGTACAATCATTACTATTGCTAGCCCAACGAAATCGTAGATCTATGGGCCAGACAAGCCTGGTTTGGTTGATCCAAGTACACTTAGCTGATCGTATAATCTTGTAAACGTTTGAGACTTGTAAAACTTTGTCGAGGTTTGATTGTTGCATTGTTCATAACATCCCTAATCACTTTATTCTCTAACTTACGACTTGAATTGCCATCTTTTATATACTTATGTATTGAAAACTGTGGAATGCTCACTAATATTTTTATGTTGACCTTTTATTTTTAACATGTTTCAGATATACCTCAAGTTTGTGTTCTACTCTTTGAAGCTTATTACATCTAGGATTGGACCTAGAGATAAAATGGATGATCATGTTATTTGTAGCATTTTTACATGATGTATTCTTTGTTGAAACTTTTGCTTGTAATGTTACTAATGAAACTTATGAATAATATATTTGGAATTAATAAATAGCGTTATGTGGCTGTGAACAATCGTAACCCTCACATCTCGACGTGTCTGCCGTCAAGATTGGGGTGTGACACCACAATCCATAATCCAGTGTCCCCTTTAGATATCTCAACACCTTCTTGGCTGCAGCTAGGTGCATGTCAGTTGGTTTTGACATAAACCTACTGAGCAAGCTGACAACATACTGAATATCTGGCCTGGTGATGGTCATGTACATTAAACTCCCTACTATTTGTTTGTACATGCTTTCATCCACTGGATTTCCATCTCCTCTTTTCAGTTTACATCCTTGAACCATTGGGTTTATAACAGCATTGCACTCCTGCATTTTGAATCTTGATAGGACTTCCAAGGCATACTTTTTCTAAGAAATGTGAATACCCATAGGTGTTTGGTTGACCTCTATGCCCAAAAAATATTTCTTCTTACCCAAATCAGTCATTTCGAACTCATCCTTCATAGCCTTCTTAAACACAACTAGCAAATGCTCATCATTTCCTGTATACAATAAGTCATCAACATACAAGTTTACATACAAGATTTTTCCATGAGAACCCTTCTTAATGAACAAAGCATGTTCTGTCATGCATCTCTTGAAACCCATGGTCAGAAAATGAGCTTCGATTCGGTTGAACTAGGCTCTAGGGGCATGTTTCAACCCATACAGCGCTTTCTTGAGCTTGTAGACCTTATCTTCACTTCCATTAATCACATAGCCCTGTGGTTGTTGAACATAGACTTCCTTTTCCAGTATACCATGAAGAAAAGCTGACTTTACATCAAGTTGGTAAATGTCCCATTTCTTTTGTGCTGTAACAGCAATCAGTATTCTGATGGTGTCTAACCTTGCAACAGGTGCATACACCTCAAAATAACCGATTCCATACACCTGGCCATAACCTCGAGCCACAAGTCTTGCTTTATGCTTCTCTACTTCCCCTTTCTCATTCAACTTAGTCTTAAATAGCCACTTCAAGCCAATGCACTTAACACCTTTAGGCAGATCAACAAGTAACCATGTGTTGTTGCTTTCTATAGCTTCTATCTCATGATCCATTTCCTTCTTCCACTTCTCATCTTTGACAGTTTCTTCAAATTTTATGGGGTCTTGATCTATCTGCATGACATTCACCTCATCTTCTTCTTCTTCTTCTAGATGTCTTACATCACTTGTTACATAGTCATCCAGGTAGCGTAGGGCTCTTCTGATCCTACCTTCCCTGGTTGTTGTGTTACTGGGACCAGGGTCAATAGGTTCAGTAGGTTCATCAGCTTCATCAACTTCATCACTTTTTTGATTCATCTCGTCTTCTCTGGTATCACTTGTAGAATAATTTCCCCAAGAGATTTCTGAAACAATTTCCTTTCCCACCATGTTATCCCAATTCCAGCTCCTTTGTTCTTCAAAGACTACATCTCTGCTTGTTACTACTTTCATTGTTCTTGGATCAACCGATCTATAAGCCTTGGATTCATCACTAATCCCAGTCAGTACACATTCATAGCTTCTATCATCAAGCTTCTTCCTTTTCTCCTTTGGAATGTGTACATGACCAATAGAACCCCAAACTTTGAGGTGTTCAATAGTGGGTTTGAATCCACTCCAAACTTCCTCAGGAGTTTTGTTTTTATGGGACTTGCATGGCAATCTATTCAAAATGTAAAAACTAGGCATAACAGCTTCTGCCCAGAACACTTTAGGCATGTTTTTAGAGGATTAAAGAGTAATAACCATGCCAATAACAATTCTGTTTTTCCTTTCGGCCACCCCATTTTGTTGGGGTGTGAAGCTAGTGGTTAATTTTCTTTTTATACCCATGTTCTTGCAATATTCAATAAAGTCCTTTGACAGATACTCACCCCCTATCTGTTCTAAGGCACTTGATTTTCTTATTTGTTTCATTCTCAACCTTTGCCTTAAACTCCTAAATTTTTGAAAAGCTTGAGATTTATCAGTTAACATATAAACCCAAGCCTTTTTACTAAAATCATCAATGAAACTCAAGAAATACCTCTTTCTAGTGTGAGAATGAGGAGTGATGGGCCCACAGATATCTGAGTGAATCAGATCAAGTATCCCCTTTGCCAGCCACTTAGCTTTCTTTGGAATGACTTCTCTTGTTTGCTTTCCAATCAAACAGCTTTCACATATAGACTTGTCCACATCAAACACCGGAAGATTCCTGACCACATTCATTTGCTGAAGAATTCACATATTGGACTTGCTAACATGGCCCAATCTTTCATGCCACAGCTTTCCCAAGTTGTCATCACTTGTGTAGTTGCAATCTTCTGAATTTTGGGTCCCACTCTCCTTCTCATCTTCATACAAAGGAAAGATCATGTTTGTGCTCATGTAGCTTTGACACACCAACCCCTTTTCTGTGTGGTACACTTTGCATGAGTTAGATTGAAACAAAAAGGATAGACCCTTTTGTTGCAACTGCCCAACACTCAGCAAGCAGTTCTTCAACTCCGGAGCATAATAGATATCATTTATAGTGAACTTCACACCATTTAAGCATACCTTCACGCTTCCTTTGCCACCAACCATCATTCTTGTATTGTTGCCAAGTTTGACAGATGTTGTGAAGGTCTGATCAAGTCACACAAATTTCTCTTTTATACCACACATGTGGTTTGAACACCCCGAATCAAGAAACCAATGCTGGTTCTTAACATCATGGGTTCGCATTTGGGTGAGACCACATTGTTCATCTAGCACCTCAGCCATGAGCATCAACTCATCATTATCTTCAAAACCTACATAGTTAGCTTCTTTGTTGCTTGGGCATTCATAGGAGAAATGTCCCAATTTGTAACACTCAACAGTTTCCTTGCTAAAGGAGGTTCTCCCACGACCTCTACCTCTTCCCCTCATGCTACCACGTCCTCTACCGCGACCACGCATGCATGAGTACTCACCATCTTCCACCTTGAGTACTTGATCTTCTTCCTTCTCAGGTTTCTTGAACTTCTGTTTATGCACTATGAGAGTGCTTTGCAATTCATCAATTGACATTTGAGCAATGTTCTTTGACTTCTCAATGGACACCACAATATACATGTATTTCTTAGATAGAGTTCTGAGAATCTTCTCTACGATTTTAATATCTGCCATCTCCTCGTCATTGTTTCTCATTTGGTTTGCCACAGTCAGCACTCTACCAAAATACTCCGGAATGGACTCATCTCCCTTCATCTCCAAGACTTCAAAATATCTTCTAAGCTTCTACAACATGGACTTGTTGACTCTATCGTTTCCAGCATATCTCTTCTTGACTGAGTCCCTGATGGCTTTGGAGGAACTTTGATCAAGGATCTGTTCGTAAGTAATTCTATCAATGGCTTGATAGAGGTAGTGTTTCACTTCCAAATCCTTGGTTTTCAGTTCCTCCAGTTTCTTTCTTTGTGCATCTGAGGGGGCAATTCCAACTTCAGGCTCAGTGATCCCTGGATCAATGAGATTCTACAACTTCTTTGCGCGCAGCAAGTTCTCCATTACTTCACACCAATGCTCGTAGTGCCCATCAAACACAGGTACCTTAAGCTTTTCTGTGGACATCTTTCTCGCTTACTCTCACCAAGATAATCAAAGGAATTTTGCTTTGATACCAATTCTTATAATTGGATACCAGACATATGAAATACTCGAATGATTAACTTGATTCAATACTACCTCTGTCACACCCCAACCTTGACGGCGGAAACGTGGAGGAGTGAGAGTTAAGATCGTTCACAGCCACATAACGCTATTAATAACCCAAATATAAAATTAATCATAAAATTTAATTGTATCATTACATGCTTAAGTCTAAAAGAACATAACATAAAAGATAACAAGTCATTTTAATTCACTTATTTATCTAGGTCCAATCCTAGATGTGTAAGCTTCAATGTGTAGAAGTCAAACTTGGGCGTTTCCTGAAACATGTTAAAAATAAAGGGTCAATAATAAAGTTGGTGAGCATTCCATAGTTTTAAGTACATAGATTATATAAAAGATGGCAATTCAAGTCATAAGTTAGTGAATAAAGTGATTAGGGATGTTATGAGACAATGCAACAATCAAACCTCGACAAAGTTTTACAAGTCTCAAACGTTTACAAGATTATACGATCAGCTAAGTGTACTTGGATCAACCAAAGTAGGCTTGCCTTGCCTATAGATCTATGACCTCGCTGGGCTAACAATAGTTAATGATTGTACATATAACGCCATAACATGGTAACCACAAAAAGTTCAACTAACCACAACTTTACATGATGAATTGCCATAAAGTTTACAAGTCTCAAAGATGTTTACAAGTGCAGTGATAATAAAATAACATGTTTCACCTCAAACTGTGAACATAAACAAAAAGAGGTATGGAAATACTCACATTGATCAAATAAGTATGGAATAACGATTTAATAAGAAAGTATAATAAGCAACATCCAACGTAGTTCCTCACAATGTACCCAAGTATGCACATTTTACAAGGTTTAGGTTAATAAGATTAATGATTAAAATGATCTAGGGTTTCGATGGGAATTAGATAACGTTAACTAGCGAGATCTTATATATATATTTGTTCAAAAAGATATCATATATGAAATTTTAAAGTAATTAAATCCTTTTTAATAATTTTGTGAAGTTAACTTATAAAATATATAGATTCTATAAAAATCATGACTAGACCATCAATACAAGATGTTTAGTGTCCAAATTAAATGATCTAAAAATATATGTAAAGTCTATTTTTTATGATTAAACTAGGCTTAATGTTTGTTAATATTGTTTTATAAGAAAATTGTTAAGGTATTTATAGAAAATGATAGAATAACTTTAAAAAAAATTAATAAAGTTTACAAAACTACTTTTTATAATTTTTAGAAAATTTTCTATATTTTTTTAAAGGCTGAAAAAGCCTAAAAAATATGTTGAGGGTGCCGGGTTCGAACCCGGGACCTCTAGATTGGCAAACGAGTGTGTAACCAGTAAACCAAGGCCTTGGCCGCGGTTTACTTTGGTTTTAAGAACTTAAAAACATAATCTCAAGAAAACCCCCAAATTACATAAACCCTAGAATCAATCTTTGATCTAATTCAACCTTAGATGATTCTGTTAACCTTTACAATCATGGGGCTTTTGTTACCCATGATTAAACGAGTGGGTTTATGTGATTAATTACCCGGTTGATGACAAATCAGAGGTATTCAACACGAAGAACAGGACGCGCACTTCCTGTGCTCAATCAATGATCAAACGTTTATGATAATCTAATTCGTTGCACAGGTAGCTTCAAATGATCTCTGAGATGAAAAGCCCTCTGCCAATTCGTAGTTAGCAGGCTCATATGGTGGTGTTCGAGTGGTTGCAGGTTCGCGGTTAAAGTGAGAGTAAATTGGATTGTTTAAGTGCGATTCAGGTAGAATTATGTTGCATAGGAGTTTAGGTACGATTAGACGATCATGTAGGTGAAATTAATTTTATTATTATTGCGTTTTAGATGTCGAATGGCTCGATGATTTAAGAATTGTCGGTTACTCGGTCAATTGTGTTTGTAACCGGCGTTTAGATGAGTTTAAGGCTCATAACGGCTTTCGAATCATGTTAATGATGCGATTGAGATGATTTGGAGTATTGATTAAGGGCTTTTTATGGCATTTTAAGCCTCGCCGGAGCTCGCCGGAACTCAGCCGGCGACGGCTGCCGGATCTACGGGGATTAAGGGGGAATGGGTTGGTTTTTTAAGAATTTGCACTTATGGTCCCTGAAGATTTCCTTCTTTATTATTTCATGCAAAAACCTTTTTTTTAAGTTTACAAAATGACAACAAGGCCCCCTTAACTTTTTAAATCCAGGTTATAACCATCTTTTAACTTAAAATTTTTTTTTATAACTTATTATTATTATTGTTACAATTACTCTTATTATTATTATTATTATTATTATTATTAGCTTGATTAGAAAATTAAAGGCAACAAAGGATAAGCATAACAAATTCACAAGTTTTATAAATGACAAAATTAGTCCATACAAGAACTTAACAATGATAGCTTTAATCTAACCCAAAATTACAAGATGTTACAACCTCAAACGAGTCTATAAATACAACAAAATTGTAACAGAATGAACGACAAACTAGGAAGTAACACACGCAAACATGAAATGCAAACAACTAAGCTAAAGAACCAGTCTTCACTTCGACTCCTTCTACCCACATAGTGATAGACTTGGTCATTTATTCGGCTTCAAGATAACGACTCTTTTCCACGTATGCATGCATGCATGCATGATGATATTAATCCTTCAGGCGACACATCGCCGCTAATACTAATAGCGGCAAAAAAACCTATCAATAACCGCGACATCTGTCGTCGCTATTAGTCTTCTTCCTTGCAGTGAAAGTTAGAATTCTAGAAAGGACATGGTGGCCAAGGAAGTGGTTTTAGAAAGTTTGTGAAAAGGTTTTGGAATTAGAGTTTTTCATGAATGTGAAAAATTCAATCATTTTGAATATGAGTGTAACATATGGAAGGATAAGAAAAAATATAAGGAAGAAATGGTTTATCGTGCACAATATGATGATGGCCTGACAATATCGTGAAGAATAAATGGGTCGTTTCAAAATTAAGGAGAAATATTGAATTTAATTTTATAATGGGTCAATTTGAAAGTTGAAGGGGTTAAATTGAACATGTTTGATGGTCACTTTAATATTGTCAAGTTTTTATCAAAAGATTATTTAGGAGTATTATTAGCTTAATGAGTCTTTTATTTATTAGTATGTTTATCTTATTTGATTAGGTTTGATGGAATTTTATAGTATTTAATTTTGGGTTTATATAAATTAGAGTTTGTCAATATGGGGCTAGTCCAGTTGGTAGAGCCTCTGTCTCTTAGGGAGGAGATCATGGGTTTAAACCCAGACATGGTGTAACTGATGTAATTTAAGAGTAAGAGTAAAATAAATTTGTCGTTAAAAAAAAATTAAAGTTTTTGTTATAGTATGTATTGGTTTTGTTTAGGTTAAACAAATGCTTATATATATGGGTTCTAATATGCAATTTACAAATTAACAAAAGTTTCAATTTGTTGAATATGTCGTTCCATAATCTGATTCCTTCATCTAACTTTTGGTTCTTAGGATCGATTAAAAGAGTTGTGGCCAACAAAGGTAGAGGATCAAGGCTTGTTGATAAAACTTGTTGTATGATAATAGTACACTTATTTCAAATAAAACTTCAGTTAAATTTTATGCCTATGTGGCAACTAAATGCCACTTTAACCAGAATATTTAAAAAACCACTACACATGATTAACAAAAGAAAAAAAATAGGCAAGGTAAATACATAATTATACAATTAATGATTTAAATCTACAAATATACTTCAAAACAAACATAAATACAAAAAGATAAACAATATTCAACTAAGCACCAATACCAACGTGCTAAAGCCCACCATTAACAACCCCACCGGAACCCTACCGGAAAACCCACCGGAGTTCAACCTCGTCCCCTTCCTCCGCTCCTTCTTCCCCACATCATTCACCTCAAAATCAGCCCCCACTACAACCCTATGCTTCTTCGTCTTCCAAAACACTATCTTAAACCGAATCACCGTCGTCAAATCCACCCTAAACACCGCCACTCCGCCGCCGTACACCGCCCTCGCCGCCGCCGTCCACGGCACACCGTACGTCGGCGTCCAGTTCTTCCGGCGAGCCTTCTTGTTATGCCCCTGGTAGAACCCCGGCAGCGTGTAGTTCCCGATCGGAACTCCAGAATTCGAACCGTTGAGGTAATACTTTAATCTGACGTTGAATTGATCGTAGTAGATGCCTTTGTCCTTGTTGCCGTTGTCGAATTTCAGATCGATGTAGATCGATTGATCGGAGGTTGAATTTAGGGTTCTGTTGAGCGATGGAATGTAGATGTCTTGTATGGATAATATGGGGTTTGAGGTGCGTAAGCTTAGCCACATGAAGAAGGATGTGAGGCCTAGGGTTAGGGT
Organism: Flaveria trinervia; assembly: GCA_025506515.1. Classification (NCBI taxonomy): domain Eukaryota; kingdom Viridiplantae; phylum Streptophyta; class Magnoliopsida; order Asterales; family Asteraceae; genus Flaveria; species Flaveria trinervia. Next base: position 4,611,679 of record CM046457.1, on the reverse strand, counting down.
GAAGCTGAAGCAGCACCGGAAACAGCCGGTGCCGCCGTCGTGGCGGTGGTCGGAATCCGCCATGGGTGGTTAGGGCTCCGGCGACCGGGGGGTTGACTGTTTGACTGACTTGAGTACTTTGATTCAGGTGGTTGTAGCTTTTGTAGATGTGTTTTTGAGTCTTTGACTGGTGTTGGTGAAGTGGCTATAAGTAGTTTACAAGTAATTTACAAGTGGGAACACTCTATTGGATTGTTTATGTTTGTTAGTCGAGTCAGGTTGGGTCGAGTTAGGGTCTAGTCTAGTTTAGCTTGGATTATTTTTAAAGAGTTGAACGGAGTCGAGCTTGGTTTATAAATGGTTTGAGCCGAGTGGGCTCAAGAGTCGATTTTAAGCGATTTTTTTAAGTGAGATTCAAGCCTGAGTTTTATTATTTGTAGATTATGTTTTAAGAAGTGGACAACATCTATTACTATGTATTTCGGTTAAAGTTGTGATATAAATTCAGTGTTGTAAATTTCGCGACTAGCATCTGATTAGTCGCTGAGTAATCACTAATTAGAGGTTGGCCGCTCCGATTTTACCACGTCGGAGATCCTAGGTGCTAACGGTCAAAATTGGTCAAAGCTGAACCAAATCGTCATAATCGGCGGTGTTCCGGTGATGGGAATGGTTGGATTTGCCTATTCTGGTGACGGGTTAGCTGTAACACCTGGTTATTTTCCTTTAAAGCCAAAGAAAAAAGAAAAAGAAAGAAAAGAAATAAATCCAAGTTAAGGGATCAATCTTGCAAAAAAGAAGAAAAGGTTTGGAAGAATGGGTAAAAGGAAATGGCAGTCCATTCCCTTTCCCATTATCATTTCAATCGGCCAAGGAGAGGAGAAAAGGGAGAAAAAGAGCAAGTTTCGGGCTTTTGAAGAATCAAGGTGCAAAAATCGAAGTTAAGCGGGTTTGTAGGAAGCTCTACTCGAAGAGGCTGTTAAGGTGAGTTCTAGGACCTCTCTTTTACACATTTTTAATTGATTTTGGGGTTGCAGCACATTTGAAAATCCTTTTGTTGTGTGGGGTGTTAACCCGTATGTATGTGTATGAGTATGTGTGTGACTCGGGTGGGGTTTGATTTCGGGCTTGGTTGTGCTTAAATGATGTTGTGATTGTGTTTTTAAGGCTTAGGATAGTTGGTTTTAACCTAGAACAGGTTAGAAAAGGGGCTGGAGGCCAAAACTGCAGTTCAGGTTTGAAGAATACTGCATTATGCACCCTGCTAGGGCTCATGCGACTGGGAGCCATGAGACCGAATGGCATGCGACTGGAGGCCATACGGCCGAATGACATGCGACTGAGGGTCATACGCCTGTGAAGCATGCGACTGAAGGCCACACGACTAGAAGCATGCGCCTGAAGTCCATGCGACTGAGGTTTATACGCATGAAGGTCATGCGACTGAGGGCCATACGCCTGGATATTATACGACTGAGGTCCATGCGCCTGAACGCCATGCGACTGAGGTTCATACGCACGAAAGTTATGCGACTGAGGTTCATACGCACGAAAGTTATGCGACTGAAGGCTATGCGACTAGGAGTCCATACGCCTAAGTGTTCATTCGCCCCTGGTGTCCATACGCCGAAATAGGGCTCATGCGTCCGAAAGAACATAGTTTATTTTCTGATTTTCGGGGAAAAAGAGTAATGTAGGCTTTGACTTCGAGGTTCTCGGGGGGTTATGTAAGTTGACTTTTTGAAGTCATAGATTGATGTGATGGGTGATGTATGATGTGACTTGATGTATGATGATTATGTATGTTTGTATGATATGTTCCTTATTACGTATGATGACGTGACTTTACGTGGAGTGATTATGATAATGAACGTAAAGTATTATCTTAACGAAGTGAAAGAATTAAGATAATGAAAGTGGAACATAATGAACGAATGAAAGTCTTGCAAGCAAATGAAAAGAGGTTCACAACTCATTGAGAGTTGTTAGCTCAACTGTGTGTTTACAGCGTGCGATTTTGGCTAACTCATAAGGGTTTATACATACAGTAAGAGTTAGTTTTGGTGACTGCTTCAATACATGCGATTTTAATTACTGTGTGTTATGTAGCGTGCGATTTTGGCTAACTCGTAAGAGTTAACACACATAGGGGGAGTTAGTCTATGTGACTACTCTATATGTCCGATATGGGGCTCTTGTCGCTTAACCCTAGATGATATGGTTTTGTGCTTAAGGGGGGGGGGGGTTAAGTACATGACAGGACCTAGATTGAAGTGAAAAGATAATAAATGTACGAAAAGTGCGATAAGTACGAAATGTGCGAAATGTACGAAACGAACGATAAAAGAAGATAATAACTATTATCTTGATGTACGTATGATGTGTGATCACGTGTGATAGTAAAGAAAATGTTTTAACGAGTGAAAGGTAATATAATGTTTTATAAAACTAGAACTCACACAGCAACGCTGACTTTTTATGTGTTTTCAGTTGGCAGGTAGTGATTGCTGAGGATGGCACGAGGCGGCTACTTGACTTATTTTGAATGACATTCTTTTGTGTAACGTTTTTGCATTGTAATACGAACGAACGATATTTTGTAATGAACGATATATTATTTTGCAAAAGTGTTTATTTAAAGGAAATGAAATGTTTGTTTAAAGTGTTTTCGCTGCATGATTTTAGTAAAGTTAATATAATTATATGTTTTAAGTGCAATAATTGACCAGCTGTGAGCGTCCCGGGAACGAGGTTTTACATTAAGCGATTCTGGCACTAGATTCGTCGAATCCGGCGACGAACTCCGACGCCAGTACGGGAACGAGGAGAAGGAAGGACGGGGTTTGACTATTGTTTTAAATAATTTAATAAAGTTTAGTTATTTTAACATATAACCCCCTCCTCCCCAACATTCACCTATTTACAATTTATCCACCAAACATGTAAATTAATACATAAATAAGTATAAAACTAATGTTATAGATACATATATTTGTAAAACTATACACAACAGTCTGATTCGATTCCTAGTCGGTACCCAATCGTCCGACTAGCGTTTAACAATTTCTAAAATACTGTATAAATTAAAATTTATGTAACCATTGTTATTATGATGTGACAAGTAGATAACTAAAAATATTCAAACACAAACAAACAAATATATCTATATATATAATAAAAAATATATGGAGTTAATTGAATCGGTTTGAGTTTAAACGAGTCGAGCCGAGCTAGATTGCTTTTGTAAGGTGTAAAGCATGAGCTGGCTTAGTTTGTAAACAAAGTTTTTTTGGTTTAGTTTCGAGCTATTTGAACGATCCTATGATGTCTCGTCAAACTTGTTTAACACGTTTATGAATCGAGTTTAAATCATTTATAACCCATTTGACTCGCTTGAATAGATGAGTTAAACATTTATTATTCGGGTTAGATGATTTTAATGTACGTGACATAATTAAATATGTGTAAAGATTTAACAATTCAATACATGCCAGTCGTGATGTTTAGTTTACTAAGAGATGTTTGGGTGGGGGTGTGATGTTGTGTTGGTTGACTCGGGTAGTTGTAGCTTTTGAAGATGCATTTTGAGTTTTGAACATCGGTGAAAGAGATAAGTGGTTTACCAGTAATTTACAAGTGGGACCACTCTCTCTTGTCATTTTTCTTTTTCACGAGTCGAATCGAGGTGAATCGAGTTAGGGTTTGACCTAGCTTGGCTTGATTTTTAAATGAATATAACATAGCTGGCTCGGTTTATTAACAAGTCGAACTAAGCTCGACTTGATTAATAAATGATCCGAGCAGAGCTTGCTCAAGAGTTGATTTTGAATGGATTTTTTTGAGTTTCTTTCAAGTGATATTCAAGACACAAGCCTTTTTTTAACATCGGTGGATTTAATTCTGACAAGTGAGAGCATATAATATTGGGTATTTTAGTTAAAATTATGGTATAAACTAAAATTTATACAATTATTATTAATAGAAAGTGATAAGTATAATAACTGAAAGCATTCACAACTCATAAACAGTCATATATAAATATATATAATGAAATATAAACAATGGAGTCAAAATCAAGCGGGCTTGAGTTTAAACGACCTGAGTTAAGCTAGATAGGTTTTGTAAACTTTTTGAGCACGAGCTGACTCAATTTGTAAACAAACCTTTTTAAGGTTTTTTTTATTGAGTTTTAAGCTATTTGGGCAGTTCTACATTGTTGATATGTTTAATCTATTTGATAAAACGGGTTGACATGTCAACTTGTTTAATATTTTTATGAATTGAGTTTAACCAATTTGACTCGTTTGATTTAAGTGAGTTAAACATTTCATATGAAAGTTACATAATTTTAAATGTATCTTACATAATTAAAAATATGTATATCAACTCAAGATTTAACAATTCAGTTTGCCATCTCATGGTAATTACCTTTATGTTGGTCGTAATATTAGATTTGACCCTAGCACGTAAATATATATTTTGTTTTTATTTTACATGTATTGAAGTGTTATATTATATACTACAGTACGATAATACATGTATAGAAGACACAATATTAATATGTAAATTGTTTTTTTAGAGGTAAACAATTATTCTAGCTTTAGTGCATCGTCGTACATATGTATTGTTATAAAAACTTAATTATTGTATCTTTTGAAATAGTGTAGCCATCATATCTTTTGTTATTTTCCAATTCTGCATTATTGATGTGGGTTTGGCTTGTTGCAACATGGTATTGTTTCAAGTTAAGTGGTAGATTATTTTTCAGTTTTAGATCAATTGGTTTAGGATGAGATTTTTTATGATTTTTTAAAGTGAAAGTTATGAGTTGGAGTTTTACTATGTGCAATATGCTTCTAATGAGTCAATGGTTTTATCACAGTGGACCTTTTGGTGGTGGGTTTCCCTTGGAATGATGGGCGGGCCGGGTCACCAACGCTGTTTGTGTTCGCGGACGTGAGTGGTCTTTCGCTATTAGGCTTACCCGGATAACCGGGTTTAAAAATATTTTAGCCGTTAAAAAAATGGTGGATTATTTGTTATTTTGAATTTTCTTTTGGCATACATGGAATATACTAATACTAATGGTACCAAAAGACACACCTTTCAAATTCATAAAATAATAAGCTAACTATTTTATAATGTCCAGATAATTTCCGGATGCAATATTATATTAATAACTCATATGACAACAAATACATGTATAGCTTTACTCCCTTGCGTCATTAGATTTTTTATAACTACGAAAACGATATAAATATAAAGGCTAGCAGGGAGTTAGGGTGGTGACAAGATTTTTTATAACTACGAAAACGATATAATTATTAATCTACACAACAATTTTCTCTTTATGTTTCATTCAAGTTAGTAATGACACCAAAATATCTTTAACGATTAAATACCACTTCCACTCATTGAAAACTTATAAAATGCTCATGTGAGTTAGCAAAGAAAAAATTGTTATTAAAAGTTCGTTTATTTTCGTTCATGTAGGAAGATGAACGAACATGAATAAAAAATTTATGCTCGTTTAATTAAACGAACAAACATGAACACATATTTTGTTCGTTCATTTACGTTTACGAACATTCATTTATGTTCTTATATATATATATAAATGGTATTATGTGTTAATATTTAAAACATGAATGTATTATGTTAACTAGAAACCTAAAAGTTTAGTGAGATTTCAGTTTCTATAGTAAACCTAAAATTTCAAAATGATCATTTAAAGTTTTTTTATTTGTTTATGTTTGTTCAGTTATATTTATTTATTATTTTTGATTTATGTTTGTTTATTATTATCTTTGTGTTCGTCTATGTTTGCTAAGTGTTCATTTAGCTTTTTAACGAACGAATATGAACGAACACCAATATTTTTATTTAATTAATGAACGTATATGAACTATAAATCGTGTTTGATTATGTGTTCGTGTTCAGTAAAGTTAAATGAACAAACATAAACATGCTAATGTTTGTATTCATTCGTTTTATTTACAGGCCTAATGTCAAGACTTAATAATAGTATAAATATTCTTTTTATATCATTCTTGTATTATATGTTTGTACGACATTTAAACAATTATAAAATGCGCATTTTTAATGCAAAACAAATAACTTATCGAGACTTATATTTTGAGAAAAATATTTTATATGTGTTTTATGATTCATATGTTAAATTACCTAAAACCTATTTAAACATGAGTTTTTGATGCAAAGCAATCAGTAAAATAAGTTTGAAGGGCCAAAATTGAAATTTTTAAATTTTTCTCTCCATTTATCTTTCCAAGTGTCTTCTAATGTTGAACCTTAATTTTTATATATGAATATTAACCAAAATCACTCTTTAATTATTTTCATTACTCTAAACTCCCAAACTCTCTCAATCCATTCAAAAACTTTATGGGGATATTTTGTTGGAAAGAATGGAATGAAATGAAATTGAGAAACTAATATAATTTTCAAGTAAATTATCTTTGAGTGGATAATGAAATATAAAATCCAAAAAAATGTTTCACTTTAAATTCTTTTGGTTGTGTGATTTCAAAATCCTTCCACCTCAAGAGAGAATTTGAAATCTCACAACCAAGAGAACTTGAGGTGTTGGGTTTTATATTTCATTACTCACTGAAATATAATTTTACTTGAAAATTATATTAGTTTCTTAATTTCATTTTATTCCTTCCAATCAAACATCCCTTATGTTTTTACAAGAAATCTTCTTGAACAACTTGTGAGTTTTTAATTCATTTTTTCATTCTTCATATTTTCTTCTTTCATTTTTCTTACATTACTTCTTATTTTTTACCACTTAGAACAACATCTAAAATATAACCACTTAGTCGTCATGATCCAAGTTGAAAATGTTCCAATTGATTATTTCATATATGTTTTTTTTGTCTTGTTTTTAAGTATTTTGCATATTAAACCAAATCACCAACAACTTTAATGTTGGAAGAGTTGTGTTAGAGTTATATTCCTGAAATTTAGAAGCTTTTACACCTCCATTCTTTCATCCTTATAAAACACTAAGTGATCTACAAATCAAAAAAGTCGATGAAACCAAACCGGGCCTCCAACCAATGTTGAAAAGGCTTGTATTATGAAATGAAATGGTGATGTTAAACATTGGTTTTACAACTAATCTTTCCACCTTACCCCACTTGAAGACTTAGTCAAATTAGTACTTTCATTCATGTAGTATGACCATCAATCATCCTTATATGGAGATTTAGTGCAATGGTGACAATCATCCTTATCTGCATAATACTTAATTAAAACCAAACACTAACATCAATGAAATCATGGTTGAATGTTATGTGTTAAGGTAGACATTATACTAATATTATGATTCTTTCTTTAACACTTCCAACAAGTGACTAACACTAATGAAGAACACATACAATATGTGATGCCCACATAAGTGTCTAAGTAGTGTATACTTTCACGTACTCTCGTATTTATAATTTTCGTATACTTTTCAATGGCTAAATCTCAAACTTCTAATCCTAAACTCACATATTTTTGTTTATCTTTTAGGGTGACTTTGGTGACTCAATCTTTTAAACTCATTCATACATCCTTGTGGATTCTAATTGTCAAACCGTAAGTCATACATCATTCATGTTTTAAACACTATTTAGGTTGTAACATATTCCAGTTATAAAAAACTCCCAATCATACATTTAATCAAACTTACTCTAAAACTCAATTCATACAAACGTGTTTACTTATTATACTATTTGTGCATGCTTGCTAAAATCCATTATCTTGCAAACAATATAAACCACCCTTAACATGTATAACGTTATAAGATTAACACATCTGCCCTCTTATGATGACTCTATGTTAACTTATTCAATCTTTACGGTCTTGGTCACTTTTGATGCTAAGATTACGCTAGTTGACACTTTGTTTTGATTATTAGCTTTGCATGCTAGCATAGTATATAACTTTAGTATACTTTATTCATATTAAATTGAGATTTATCACTATTACGCTATATATTTAAACTTGTATGCTTATCACATATTATATGTTGATCAATATTTTATACATATTGTAAGAAATGCTTGAAACTTTATCGAGATATTCAATTATGTGGACTTAAAAACATATAAAATATATCATTATGTTATGTTTGTGTTAAATATTTTCCTAAATTCTTGTATGTTTACTTGAATCATTATGTTGATTAATGATAATAAAGTTCAATCTTAATTTATTATCACTTTAGTGTTGTAATGTATTTGAATGATCTATCATTTCTCGTGCTAGATGTCTTTGCCATCGGTTGACGTGTGACAAGAAGTCTTTTGTAACACCCGAATATTTATTATTTTGAAGCCGGTGAAGAAAGAAAAGGAAATAAAGTTCAAAGTCGAGGGACCAAACTCGCCAACGAAGAAAAGTTGGGAAATATGGTGATATTAGTAGGGAGAGGGTAGCCCACTCTCCCCACACACCCCACATTTCAGATTTCATAAAGAGAAGAAGAGAGAAATGAGAAGAATAAGAGAAAAAGAGTGGTTCGGGTGATTCGGGTGGCCAAACTCGTTGTGTAGCAAGCCAAATCGAAGCCCTTAGCGTTGTGCTCGTTTATGTGAGTTCTAGGACCCCACTTTTACTTGTTTTCAACCGAATTTTGGGGCTGGAAAGCATAAAAACCTGTTTTTGTATGTGTATGTGTTTGACCCATTTGGGTGTGATGTGTGTGATGCATTTCGTGTATGTTTCCGGGCTTGTGTGTGCTTGTATGGTGTTATGGTATGCATTCCTAAGGTCCAGGAGGGTTAATTTAGGCTTAAAATGGGTTTAGATGAGTTTGGAGGCCGAAAACCCTCGGCTGCAGTCGGGATGAACTCCATTCTGCATCAGCTAGGGCTAGGCGACCGAATGGAGGCCATACGGCCGATTGAGGGGCGATTGAGGGTCATTCGCACAATTGGGATTTATTCACATGATTAAGGATTCAATCGCACGACTAAGGTTTCAATCGCATGACTCGGAGTCCAATCGCATGGGGAGTCATACGACTGAGGGTTCAGTCGCATAAGTGCTTTATTGCATGAGTTCATTCGCATTAGATCAGTCGCATAGGTGCCCATTCGCATTTGTTCCATCCGCATGAGGTTCATACGCACGACTGGATGTCCATTCGCCTAAATGTTCATCCGCTTGAGTTCAATCGCATGATGTTCAGTCGCATGGAGGCCATGCGACTGGAGGGTGTCCATACGCACGATTAGGGCTGTTGCACCCGAAGAAAGTGTAGTTAGACTTCTGGCTTTCAGGGGAAAGTGCAGATGTAAGTCTTGACGTAAAGGTTTCCCGTAAGAGCATGTAAGATAGCAGATATGGCCTTAGAAGCATGTAGGGCATAGAGATGATGATGTTGCATGTTATGTATGTATGATGTTGCCATGTATGATGTGATGTGAATGCATGTTAATGTTCCTTAGTATGATGTATAATATCTTTCCTATGGCTTTACTTATTATGAGGAATGAACGAAGTATTATGTAACGTAAAGTGAAAGATAATGAAAGAGGAACATGATGATGAATGCAGGTATTAATGAACGAATGAAAGAAGTCTTGCAAGCATTGGATATCAGGGTCCTTCTTTGTGATTGACCAAACGTGTAGTGCCTCTACCGCTTACCCCTAATACTATGGCATACGTTTAGCTGCTCATTTATTGACTTCAGCCCAGTAGCTAAGACTGATGGTTACTCTTAGTACCGTGGCATACGTTTAGCTATTCATTTATTGACTTCGGCCTGGTAGCTAAGACTAGCCGGGGTGTAGCACATGGTATTGGTACGGTTGATGTCCGATGCGCAAGTAAAGTTATATAGAACGAATGAACGAACGAATGAATGAAGAAGATAATAATGATCTTATCTATGCGTACGTATGATGTGTGATCATGTAAAAGTAACGAATGGTTTTATATGAAAGTAAAGTATGTTTTATAATAAAAGTAGAGCTCACTCGGCAACGCTGACTTTTTATATCTTTTCCAGTTGGCAGGAAATGATTGCTGAGGATGACACCGTGAAGCTACTCAGCTCCTTTTGGGATGGCATTCTTTTGATTGATGTTTTTGCATTGTAATGCGAACAAACTATTTTGTAATGAATATTGTATTAATTTGCAAAAAGATTTACATGGAAATGAAAAGATTGTTTTAGTTTTCCGCTGCGATTTTATGAAATACAAATGTAATTTATATGTTTTATGTGCGATGAAAACCCAACTGTAAGTGTCCCGGGAACGGGGCCTTACATCTTTTTAAAACGGTGAATCACACACTCATCTGCTACCACCAATGTTTTCAGTTGTGCTTTCAGACTCGAATCGGATCGGCCGATCGAACTGGGATTTGAAGGTCGGACTGGTCCTATCGACCCTAAATCGTTTTGTATTCAAAGAACCTACCGGTTCAGTAGTCGGACTAGGAACAAGGTTGAATCAGATCTTTAATTTTTTTGGATTTTAATGAGTTTAATGGGTGGTTCGAACTATGAATTGAAGTGTTGGACATAAGATTATTGTTGAGTTAATATATAACAATAAACTAACATATAAAATATCTATATTGAATTACATATATCTATATATCTAACACACACAAAGATATATATATATATATATGTATGTATATATATATGTATACATATATATATATATATGTATATATATGTATGTATATATATATGTTATATATATATACATATATATATACTAGTTGGAAATGCCGCGCGTTGCGGCGGTACGGTTGTTGCATGATTTTTTGGGAATTCGATTTTAGTCAGTATCGGTTCGGTGCGTTATGACAAAAAATCAAAATATAATTATTGAAAAATTTGAATAAAAGAAAACAATTACGTATATTACAAAATTCTTTAAAACAATTATATTATCCTAACAAGAATAGTGAAAGCATGAGGTTATGGTAGGAAATCACTTATTATCTAGATTTTATGGGGATTTATTTTATGAATGTAGGTTAAAGTTTTATGATCATCGAAGTTAGCTTTTGGTGGTGATTTGAATATACTGAAGAAAGTTAATGGAGAAATTATCACCACAAATTATCATTTTCATGTTATTGAGTTTTTAACAACTGATAAAGGAAAGGGGAAGAGGGATATGTTTTAACATTTGTATTATAAACAATCATATATTATACTTTATTGTAAAGTCATAAATAAAATAAAATAATTATTTTTTTGAAATTTAAGCATTACTTTTCATATGGGTGTCTTAATCTATATGTAAAATTATCATTCTATCATCCTTTCACTTTTATTATAAAAGATATAGATAAATATTAAAATTATCAAACTTATAATAATATGCCTCTAGAAAAATATTAGTATTATAGTTATTATAAATATGAAGATTTATATAAGTTATATACTTAAATATTAAATAAAATAATATACTTAATTAAAATATTATTTAGTTATAAAAATATAATTAGTAAATATAAATTTAAATGTCAATTATAATATCATAAATAATATAAAATTTAATGAAGTGAATTAAATAATATCATATTATTAAATAATATATTAATAATGTTTATTAAATATATGAAAGAGACAAGAGTAAAAATGTCAAGTTTTATAAAATTTAATGGATAAATTTACCATATTACCCCTAAAGTGTCATAAAATTTTAATCAAATTCCTATTCTACCAATGTGATATTTATTTGTACATGTTGCTTTAAAACTTGTATTTTTGATAAAATTACATCTCTATCCAAAGAGATGTATTATATAGTGTTATATATATATATACACACACACACACACACGGTTCTTAAATCCGGTCAGACTAGTCGACCAGTAAGATGACCGGTTCAATGTCTGATACAGTTCTGAAAACTAATACGTAGATCCTTATATGAGTAGTCATATATGTGCAAATAAAAGTATACTACATGAATCTATACATGAATATTGATAGACAAAAGTTTGATGCACGGACAAAGTAGAATGTACCTTTTAGTCACATACCAAGTGATCATATTTATAAAAAAACTTATGACATGGCAATAAATGCATACTCTTACAAAATAATTAGTTCATATTTTTATATTTGAAATGTTATAATTTTAGTGATTCTCATACCATAGGTCATGTCGACACAAACTGTTTCCAAGTGTTTATCTCACAACCACACCCCATTTAAACTACCAAGTTAACAAGGTTAAAACCAACAAAATCTCGATGGATTAAACCTAAGAAATAAAAAAATAACATAATAGTTGTTTGATACCCCATTACTAAAAATAAAACTTGCAAGAACTCCATTACCAAATAAAGAATATCATAAAACACTTATAAATTTGGCGGTCATCTTTCTACATTGGTTTGTAATTTTGTCTTGTTTTTAGCTTTTTATTAGTTGGTTTTATTTTATTTAAAATTTTGCCCTTAAAAAAACAAAACACTACACATACACTATTCAAGAAAGTATGGTACTCGTCGTAAGACCATCTTAAGATACTTGTTTTTTACGTGTTACATGTAACTCAAAGGCATCATCGCCTTTAAATGCATGTTGAGCCCCTGTAACTTTAATCTTTTTCGTCACACTCACAATCATAAGTATTTACACTATGTATTGCTCTAACACATTTAGACCACAACGAAATCTCCTCTTTGTTTTTCATCCAACATCATTAACCACCAACTCTAGATTTTATGCATCTCAAACTCCCACCAAGTCCCTTAAAACACCAGTACCACCCCACACAAATTTATTTCTAATACGTCTTTTGAAGGCTTTGAACATTAAGATACAATACAATCAACATTACATAGCGTCAATTTCATCAAACTTAGCTCGGCCCTTGAATGATATATTTAGTTTTGAACTGATCCGCAACGGATGTTAATTTTTTCAATAGGTCCTAATTAACTTTATATATTTACATATAACTTATTTATACAATTCGTAAAACGATATTTACTCAAAGAAAACATAAATTCCATTTATTTTCACAACTCATATCACAAAATAGAGACGTATGTGTGTTGTTTTGAATAATCGAACACCTAAGAAGAAGAAGATAAGAACAAATGCCACCATACTTTAACATCATTAGCGATAACTTTGTGAAATGAATGCGTTTTATACGTCTCTACAATCGCAAATTACTGATTAGAAGACTACTTGTAGAGTACAATGTTCAAAGCTACTTCTCTCACACACCTAATCGCTCATTCTCGTCGTTCAATCGCATCTTGCAGATATGTAAGCATTGATCTTGTTTCCCAATTGAAAATTTCAATTGTTCATCTATTTGGGTATCGATTCGAGTTGGGTTTTCTTCGATTGCAGTTATTGATTCTACTGATTGATGTTTACAGCTTTTTTTGTTGTTTAATACGGTTGTTATGGTTTATGCTGTCAATTTGTGCTATCAAACTACTGAAATCTGTTGATCGTTGATTCATATGATTACTGTTTGGTATATGCACCAGTTGATACTCTGTTTGGGTGTCGATTCGGGTTGGGTTTGGATGATTTATGCGATTTAAGTTGGGGGAAATGTAAATATATCTGAAAGTTAATCACTTTGAAAATGCAAATCCAAAAACACCCAAAGATAAATGAGTAGTTTGTGTGAGGAATTAGAATCCCTATTTTGAAATTTAACTTTCTAAAAAGGAATTTGAAGTCATTTTGTGGCAGCATGCTGTTTGATGCTTGTAACTTAAAGTTTGAAGTTAAATGTTCATGATATGGTGCAAAACTATAGAAGTGTTATTTGAATTTTACAGTTTTATGATTACCAAATGTGTGATTGTTTTTAAGATGTTATGTGAATTAGTGCTTATGTAGGTAATTGAAATATCATCTTTAGGCTTTAGGAGTGTATTATATTGCTTATATAAACAAGTTATGCTTGTACGCATACTCAGATGATCAGTCTATTGGAAACATCTTATTTCACCCTGAGGGCAAACTTGAATTTCTAATCTATCAAGAATAGTTGGTTTGAAGAAAGCAATCTCAAAATGCTTAATGAAACCAACTTATTTTGCCCTAAATTAAGCAGACATATATTAATACTTTTCTTCATTCGGAAACAAAGAAGTCATCTGTTCTTAGTGAAACGCAATAAGTAGATAAACTGCTTAAATTTGCAATCCCAAACGCCCTTGCATCTTATCGAATCATGTTTTCCTTTTTGCTTACAAGAAAAGAATATATATAAAAGATCTTAAAGAGGTAATCGCCCTAAGTTCTAATATTTGCATATGGCTCCCTATTATTCATTTGTAGTTTTTATACATTCTTGCTGATGTGTTTTCCTTTCTTATATTGTTATAGCTAGGAACATTGGTTATAGCAGAACATGAAGGTGGTTCACTCACTACCAGCACTTTAAGTTCAATAGAAGCTGCTAAAAAGTTCTTGACTAAAGATAACTCTTTATCTTTGCTATTGGCTGGGGCGGGCCCCACCTTACAAGAGGCTGCTGCAAATGCCACTTCATGTCATCCTTCAATTTCTCAGGTAGTTCATATACGTGGGAAATTGTGTGCGCTTACATTTCCTGTTCGTTGCTTTTATGTAGAGATGGTGAGATGGGCAAGTCAGGTGGGTTGGGTACCGAGTCAAAACAAGGTGCAGGTTGGAACATATCATATTTTAGTACTTTATATTTAGGGAATTACTGTGTTAGAACACGACGCTTTTTTGTCCGTTTTCTATAGAGAATTACTGTGTTAATCTTGATTACATAAGCCATATATTTAGGGCAATTGTTGAAAAAGTCATACGCACTTGCACTACATATGTATGCAAGTCAATGGAAGTGATTTTTGCAAGACTAAACCCCTTAACTTTTATTTTGACCAAAAACAATTTCTTTACATGATTATTAACTTTCTGAAAAATAATGAAAAATTAAATAATCTGCATGATTAAGTCTCCAAACTTTATAAAACAGAGTTTTCATTAAGTCTTAAGATTACTAGGATTTAATCTTGAAAAAATAAAGCCCAAGGACCTATATGCGAATTCAACTCAAGTTCTTAGGTTTTTAAAACACGAGCCTTATTGTTAAATAAGAATCCCAAGTTTTGAATGAAACAATTTAGGAGGTTGTATATGCTGTTAAACAATAATCTTTGGGTGACTTTTAATCCATTTGAGTATTTGACCTGTTCAACTCATTTGATTGTTTCATTGAACTTGGGTGAGTTGAAATCCATTTGACTCGTATACTCATTCAATTGTATATCACTTTTAACTAAACAGTTTGATTTGATCGAACTTTCCCATAGAGATAAAAATCTAAAATGACCTAATGTTGTATTTAGAACATTACAATGTGACGTTGGAAATTCTTTAGGTTTTGTTCCAAACATGTAATGTCTTATGTTCTAATTTTTGGCTGTTCTTTGTGCAGGTGCTGGTGGCTGATTCTGATACGTTTAAACACCCTTTAGCAGAACCATGGGCCAAATTAGTCCATTTGGTGCAGCAAAAAGGTGAATACTCGCATATAATTGCTGCTGCAAATACTTTTGGGAAAAATATTTTACCTCGCGCAGCTGCCCTTCTAGATGTCTCACCAATTACTGATGTCATTGAAATATCAGAATCTAAAACATTTGTAAGGTATTCATTAAAACTTAGTATATGTGAATTAGATGATTTGGGTTATGCTTTATCTCAAACGGCGAAATATATTGTTTAATCCTATTCAGTGGTCAAATAGATTAAAAGTTGCCAAAAGGGTGTTTTTAACGCATACAACCTCGAAATTGCTTTATTAACACATGTAAATTGTTGTTCAATCGTATTTAGTGTGTTAAATATTTGTAAAAAATGAACAAAAATGTGATTCGATTCAACCCAACTCCCAACTCTAATCGATCCAAAACTTGTTTTGACCCATTAAACCTTCTTGACCCACCCACAGTATGACCGGTTGAGCTTGACACTCCTGCCACTTTTTTACACACACCCACCCACAACATATAAAGGGGTATTTGGGATTGCTTATCTGCTTACGCATTTTAATTCTTAGATGATCAGCTTTGAGTGTGTTTGGGATTGCTTATCTAAACTGTTCCTTTAATTGTTTGAAAGTGAAATACGCTTTTTACTATGTACACCACCAGTTTTCTGCATCTGACCGTAATACCCTCATTGGAGAACTTTATAGTATTGTACATGATCTTAGTGGTGTGAGAGTATTATAGTCAAAAGAAAAAAATATGGTGTGTACTTTGTAAAAGAAGTAGTACAAAGTCACCTCCCATTTGAATAAGCAACTTTGAATCACTTATAGCTACTTATTTCGAAAAGGCAATAAGCAAATAAGCAGTCCAAAACACCCCTAAATGTCGATGTTGCATACAAGTTTATAGTTACACGACTTAATAGTTTTTTCTTCAAAGCAACATTAGATCAATATTGTTTATGTTTTCTTTATTCCCTAAATAATATTGTTTTTTTCAATTATTTAATTTTATGACAGGCCAATATATGCTGGCAATGCTCTGTGTACTCTCCGTTATATTGGTTCAGATCCTTGCATGTTGACCATTAGAACAACCTCTTTTCCGGTGGCTTCAACTTCACCTGATTCTAAAACTGATTCTGCCCCAATACACCAGGTTGATTTATCAAATTTTAGTGAAGGTGTGTTAATTAATTAAATTCAGTTGGATTATAATATGTTTCCTTATAAGGATTATTATTCATATGAAAACAGGTCACGTTGTGTCTTAGTGATAACCGGCCAAACTTGTATAATATAACAAGTTTACTATAAAGACAACAGGTTGAACAGGTTAAAATTGTAGTACTGTCAGAAAATAGTAATATAATTACTTATCCTGTTTTATAATTGTCATTGTACTTTAATCTTAAACCAATTCAGTCACTAAACCTTGTAGAGGTGTTTCTTTTTTCTTTTGTTTTTGTCAAAAAATAGTAATATACTTTCTTAAATGTTCCTTGGTCACAGTATAATGCATCAATAGTGACCAAAACGGAATATTTTTTCTCAAGTTCGTTTCGGATACAAATTCACCGCCAAAACAAACAATAGGATTGATGTCTTACTGAATATACAAATACATCACTCCGGCTAAGAAATCGTGTCTAAGACCACCACCCAATATGCCACAATTGAGCTAGCATAGACTATCAATCTAACTCACACCCACATGAGATAAATTAACATAATTAAGTTTTTAAAACATAATCACACCCCTCATTGAACTTAAGAACATTACATATAGAATCTCTACACTACTCACATACTAAACTAAAGGAAACTGATAGTTAAAGTACTAACTAGCATGCCAAAGTACAACTTGATAAAACAATTAAATTTAACTGCATGAAAACATGAAGATAACATCTATTGCATGATCTTCAACGTGGGTTAAGTGGCAAGGAATTTAAAACACATCACCATCACCAAATATTGGTAATACATCATGCTCCAAATAATTTACCAAATAATATATATTTGCATAGGTACTGGATTTTGAATATACAACATGATCTGATCAACCACAGTGAACCGGTCACCCTGATATATAACACTATTCATGTTTGTTGAATTGTTGCTAATATCTTAATTATATCTTTTGATAGATTGGAGGTCAAGATTTGTGAAACAAACCACTCAAGATTCAGAACGCCCCGATCTTGGAAGTGCTCGTGTTGTTATTACGGGGGGACGAGCTCTTAAAAGTGCTGAAAATTTTAAACTAATAGAAAAGCTTGCTGAAAAACTTGGTGCAGCAGGTTTCTATTTTTATTCATCTTTCTGTCTTGTATTTTTGAGAATTTCATGCATAGTTCTCAATTGGTGAATCTAGCGAAGTCTGCTACTCACTTATAACTTCTTCAAATGTGCATATAAAAGTAAACAATAGTCAATAAATACAGTATGGGCAAGTTTATGTATATCCTACTAAAAGTTTAAAATTTCATATGCATCCTTTCAAATTTCATAATATATCATATATTTGTTTCAAAGCACTCAAAATAACATATTTTCCCGTTCATAGTAACTAAGCAAAATAAAACAGTTACAACTGTATAATTTACTAAATAAATGAAGAGAAAGTTATGCGACTGAGATGGTTCACCAGTAGTGACTAGTAAAGTTATGTTGGCTTTCCCCTAAGCATTCAATTTTATATACTATTAGATGGATAAATAAGGTATTTTTAGTGTTTTGAAAAGGTAAACAGGATATTATAAAAAAATAGATGGATATATATGAAATTTTATATTCTTAGAAGGATGTATATGAAATAGTTCAATATAGCAAGCAAATTAAGGGTGTCTAACCAAAATACTTCAATCTTTTTTTCCCTAGATTATGTGTATGCTTATTGTACTTGTTGTTCTTAATATCTCTACTACTGTTGATTGTATTTGGTGCCACTCGTGTTGTTGTATGCTTATTTTAACTTGTAGTGCTTAAAATCTTTTACTACTGTTGTTCATGTAGTTGGTGCCACACGTGCTGCTGTTGATGCGGGATACGTTCCTAATGACCTCCAGGTAACTCTCATGGTGTTTTCTTTTTATCTTTTCAAATGCTGAAAGAGAATTTAGCTTGAAATAATTGAATACTTTTAAGGTCATGTTGATCTATATGGTACATAATGGGTGTGCTTTAACCCATTTACTTGTTGAATGGGTCAGTTTGGGTTGTGCTTTCTCTCATATGGGTGAAATACGCATACTAAGAAAAAACTAGTAAAAAGAAACTGGTCAAATGGGTTGCACAGGGCAAAAGTTGCTGAGAGTAATTTTGTATGCACAACCTCTTAAATTGTCTAATTTAATTTATTAAATATTTAACACACTAATTACTTAAATGAAAGAGTTAGAGGAAAGGTGTTCTGGTCAATCCCACCCAACCTATTTGAACCCGTACCAAAAATGCATTTTATAAGCATACAACCCCCTAAATATTTGTTAGATCTAGACAACAAGTGTTTCATGTCAACCTCCTCCTATCCAAATATGTAAACTTCAATGCATACAACCTCCTCTTTTATTCAAGAATTATGTACTTAGCACACCAATTACTTGTGTTAAAAAAATAAAATTGTCTTTCATGTCATCTCGGCATGTCTTGTTTCAACCTTACCGACTACCAAAAATTCCCATTTCACCACATACTAGTAATTACTTGTTTTTCCTGAACCTGTTTCGACCTGTTACCTAACCCACCCATTTATGTCAGGTTGGTCAAACGGGCAAAATTGTTGCTCCAGAGCTGTACATGGCTTTCGGTGTCTCTGGGGCCATCCAACACATAGCTGGCATGAGAGATTCAAAAGTCATCGTTGCAGTAAACAAAGATGCAGATGCACCAATTTTTCAGGTCATGAGATGAAACCTTTTCTCATATAATGATTATTTTCGTTATCGCCGTTTTGTATTATGTTAGAGGATTAATTTCATATATACCTCTAAAAGTTCAAAACTTTTATATGTTCTAATTTGTATGATTTCATATTTATCTTTTTAAAACAATAAAATTACTTAGTTACCCACCTGATACCAAATAAAGAAAATTCAGTTACTTATAGCAGTCTTTTTCACTGAATTACCTGACATATGATGTTCTCTTTGTTTATTCGGTGACAAACCAGTTTTATCTTATTTATCATGAAGTGGGTAATCATGATATTTTAGAATTTTGAAAGGGTAAATACGACATTATGAAGTTTTAAACGATGTATATTGAATCGACCCTGTGTTCTAATACTCTTGATGATGCCTTTTTTCATTGCAGGTTGCTGATTATGGACTTGTAGGTGATCTTTTTGAAATAATACCAGAGTTGATAGAGAAGCTCCCTGAGAAAATATAAGTTTGTACAACATTCTAACTTAAGACTTTTTATGACATACTGAAATACATTTCATTGTATTCTCTAATTTCCCATTAATAAAGCCTTGGTTTTTTCGATTGATAGAAGTTTGCAATAAACGAATTATACACAGGATGCATAAATGACTTGTGTCTCTTGCAATGAAAGTTGTTTCTTTTCTTTTATCATCGACTATCTTAGTGGTTAAGAGGTGGCAAAATGAGGGTGTCGAGTTTCGGGTGTGTGGTTTGAACATCATGTTAGATTAATCCGTAAACATTTCTTTAACTTTATCTTTTAAACATTGTAGCACATTGAATATCATTACTTGATATTTACATAAATAAAGTTGGCGCAAGAGGTGGTAAAATAGATGGAATAGATTGTTTGGGCAACGAGTTGAGGGAATTTTTATAAGAGATGGGAATGACGTAACATGTTTCATAACTGATTATATTTGATTGAGCGTCACTATATCGATTGTTGGTCATGGCTTATGAATCATGATCACCCCTTGTAACACTATTAAGCGGGACCTAAATCTTAGTCTTTTGGATCATTAAGTCATAATATGTTTCAATAGGTTGCGAGTCAAATCAAATGCCTTGAACA
Source organism: Flaveria trinervia (assembly GCA_025506515.1). Taxonomy (NCBI): domain Eukaryota; kingdom Viridiplantae; phylum Streptophyta; class Magnoliopsida; order Asterales; family Asteraceae; genus Flaveria; species Flaveria trinervia. Next base: position 4,591,196 of record CM046457.1, on the reverse strand, counting down.
TAACTAACCAATGAAGACGAAGGTACTAAAACAAAATTCTCTTTCCTTCAACTCGATATTTGTCTATTTGAATGTACCACTCTCTCATTTTCACACTTGCCAGCCGTGTACTACATAATTCAAACTTTAGAAACAATTTATTAAGCTTTTGAACTATTTAACTCTGCCTGTTTATAAATTTAAACTACAGTCATTGGAAAAATATAAAAATAACACTACCTTTTGTAAGAATCAATGGTCATGAACTAGCACTTGATTACATGTGAACTCGGACTGATCTAGTGTTAGTTCACATGTGAACTCAATGTCAGTTTATATGTGAAAAGATTTTAATTAACCAAGAAAAATCAAAATAAATATATCAAGTGGGTGTCTACTTAAAGATAAAAAGATGCTTGTTTCAATAATTTGTTCAATGTAGTTATTTTATGCATTGTTGCCTTTTTAATTGAGTGTATAAAAAATATGGAGGTTCATCATAAACCAAATACAACTTAAATACTAGTTTCTTATTTCTTGGGCGTTTCTCGATAATATTTCCCCCACACACATATCCGAACATGAGCTTAACACATTAGATTCATAGCGTAGGCCTTAAAAGGACAAGCTCAAACGCTTTTAAGTTAAATGATTGTGCTTGAGTTATCTTGTTTACACCTAGATGAGGATAATTAGATCAACTCGTTCTCTACTACAAACCAATTGAGTAGTTCCCTACACATTTATGATGCATACTATGTTCTTGTATACAAAACAAAGTGGACGTGGTTGATTTTTTTTTATCAAAATAGGTTTTTGATTTTTATGTTGTCTTTTTATCTAATCTACACATAATCATACCCAATAAATACTCCAAACAAATATTTATTGGTATGGTCTAGATAGGATGAGATTGGGACAAATATATCTTTTGATCTCAAGATATAAAACTATTGCACACATTGAGATCCCCGATTCATTTTTTTAAAAATATAAGTATAAAAATGTACAACTAACATAAATGGTATATAAAGCAAGCAAAACAAAAGGTATGTTATAACATAAAATACTAACACATACACAAAACATGAGACAAATAAACAGATAAGAGATGATAAGACAACAAGACAAATCTATAAATTTTTATGAAAATCTATAACTATGTTTTGACAGAGTTTCATGTCTAACAATTGTTGTATAATTTGTTCATTTTATGTTATTTTGGATTAGTCTATGCTCCTCGTCGCCTCCATTGTGAGGGTTTATATGGTTGTTAATGGTGTCTTCCGCTGTCTCCTTTGCACACGCCCGGACAAGAAAACCATGTAACAAACTCATATGGATGAATCCTTAAAATCTGAAAACCCTATGACAAATTCATGTATATGTACATACATGGAAAATTGTAACCCTTCATAAAATACTTGAATCAATCAATGATTCTCTAATTTCATATATATGTATTTGTATTAGGGCCAAGGCACAACAATAACAGTCAATTCCTTACACATTTCAAAATAATTTATTTAAGTATAAATTTATATGAATTTTAATGCATCAATAATCATGTAAATAACCCATTTTTAGTTTTCAAATCATATATAAATGAATAGGTGACCTCTATCTTATTTCTCTCACCCTCCATGAATCATGAATATTCTTTTCTTTCGTCGATCTTGTTCAATATCAAATACTAAAAAATGATTTGTTTAGTTTAACCCGTCACACAAACCTATATTAAACCTTTAAGATTTAGGCATTTAGCAATATGTCACGTTAATTTTTAACACAACTCCCTTCGTGTGTTGACTAGGATTCAAGTCAGAAAATTATATGTATCATTAAAAATGTGAAATTGAAAAATCTTTCAAAGAAGGAGCTATTTTATAGTTTAAAAATAACAGTTTTGATTGTACTTTTATTTAAGAGAATATCAAAAACTCACTAAAGCGTATATAGAAAATTATCATACGATTTTTATCACGTGTTTATATCATTTTAGTCAATACATCACCATCTTTGTCAATTGTCATAGAAGTCAAAGTTGCCGATGTTTAATAATCTCCAGTGGTCTCTTCTTCACAAACAACTTAAGGTCACACGTAAATGTAGAAGAAATAGTTTACTTTTTGCATGCATAACACGTCTTGTTAAAGATAGCAACCAAACACACTTAAAATCATACTCAGAATGAAACTCATGTGATCCTTTTATCAAAATGAGTTGTCAGGTACAAAGAGACTGACAATATGTAATTTAGTTGTAAGCAAATTAAAGTGGTATTAAATAGATTGTAACAAATCCACAAACAAATTATATAAAAGTGATTAATGAATAACAAATCAACACATTAAACTTACAAAATGATGTATTTCCTATTGTTATTAAAAATTAAATTAGGATGTCAACATCATTATTTAAGATAACAAACATAACTATCTTATTAATAAATAAAATATATCAACTTAAAATAAACCCAAACCTGAGCTATTTTCTTATTATAATTTTTTATTTGTTTTATATGTTAGATTACATTATAAATTATCAACCCTCATTTGTTATTTGATATTATCATTCATAAGGTAAAAGGTAGGTGAACCTTTGAATAAGGTGAAGGGCTCCTAGTCAATTAGTGAAAGGACATCCTTTGGAATATGCTATTGAGAGTCTCACCCAACTACCCCACCCCCAAAATTCAAGAGCCCTTGCCTCCTTTGATAATAATTGAAGTTTGCATCAACTTGCTAAACAATTAAAGTTGTTTCCTTCACTTTGTTGATGATATTTATTTAATTTTATAAATCCTTATTAATAAATTTAATAAATTACCTTATGAGAAAACTTATATGTTTAAAGAAACTCTTAAATCTAGTCTAACATTGTATTTGCATAGAGAACTTAAATTCACATTATCTTTTTTGTGAGTAACAATCACTAATGTCACTTTTTTAAAAGATCACGAACAAAAATTATGCTGTATCTGATATTGAAATAAACAAATCTTACCACTTTGATATGCATAAATCAGAATTTAATTACATATAAAAGTAAAAATATCACAACAACAAAATTAAATCTACATAGAACACTATAGTTTAAAATTTCACAAATTAAAAAAGTAAACATAATTATAAGTTTTTCTTTTATAAATATTTTCATACTCTTTATATATTCTTGATCAACAATGTTGTTCTACAAGAAAATCTGCAAAAGAGTATTGGGTCACACATTAGTCCAAATCAAATTGCTTTAAGTTTGGAAATTTGTGAGCACCCGTGAACCCTTTTACTCAATTTGATTAAACCCCATTTCATACACAACATCAAACACCAAAATCAAAGATCAAAGGGTTTAACAATTCTTCAATTCTTCCTCAAAAACCACTTTTGATCTCATTAGGTTATTCAATATGATCTTCTCTTTGAAGCAACCCAATTTAACGATTCCCAATTGTAGCTCCAAAATCACCGATCACCGAAGAAATTCTCCAGCGAAATCATTGGTTTTACCGTCTTTTTCGACACCCAAAATTGACAAATTCTCTGTTTCAAATTCGAAACCCTTGCATGTATCTTCAATTCAATCATTTGGGTCATTACGATCTTTGAAGTATGATGATCGTAGGGAGAAATCGTGTGTTGTTTGTGAGGCGTATGAAGCTGATCGATCTGAAGGGGAATTTGTTGTGGAGAAGACTGAAGCAGCAAAAAGGGTGAAAATTAGTGTCTATTTTGCAACATGGTGGTTTTTGAATGTGATTTTTAACATTTATAATAAGAAGGTTTTGAATGCTTTTCCATACCCATGGTTAACTTCAACTTTGTCTCTTGCTGCTGGATCAGCCATCATGTTGATCTCTTGGGCTACAAAAATTGCTGAAGCACCCAACACTGATCTTGATTTCTGGAAGGCTTTGTTCCCTGTAAGCAAGTTTTGGTATTTTTTTAGGGTTTTGATGTGGGTTTCGTTTAATTGTTCATAAATTGATTTGGGTTTGCTTTATGGTTCATATATTGATTTGGGTTTTGCTTTATGGTTCATATATTGATTTGGGTTTTGCTTTATGGTTCATTTATTGATTTGGGCATTGTTTATTGTGTTACATTTAGGGGTTTATAACATGGGTTTTGTCTCTTAAATTTCTAGCTTAATCTTTTTATTCTTTAATTGTTGATTTTTTGAAATTGGTTCGTTTATTTATGATTTTTTTATCTTGGTATAAAATTACTGAAATTTAGGTTATTTATAAATATTTTGATATTTGTCAGGTTGCATGGGTTCATACAAGTAAGCATGTTATGGTCCTTTTAGGGTTTTGATCTGGGTTTTGTTTAATTGTTCATAAATTGATTTGGGTATTGTTTACTTATGTTACTTCTGTGGTTTATGATTCAAATTCTTATTTTCTGCCTGAATTGTCTTTAATATGTCTCCATTTGATCTATGGTTTAATTAGTTGCTAAAACTCCTAAATGAGATTTTTTTATTTGTTTATGTGCTTAATAGTTAATTGATATATAACAGGTTGCATTGGCACATACAATTGGCCATGTAGCAGCAACTGTAAGCATGTCTAAAGTTGCTGTTTCTTTCACACACATAATAAAGAGTGGTGAACCTGCTTTTAGTGTGTTGGTTTCAAGATTCATCTTAGGAGAAACGTTCCCAATGTCAGTTTACTTGTCTCTCGTGCCAATCATTGGTGGTTGTGGTCTTGCCGCCCTTACTGAACTCAACTTTAACATGACTGGTAATTGCATAACTTGAATTATTACAGTAATTTGGGTTTTCCATTTTTTTTGGATAAAATCTGTACATGCCGTTTTCAACCGTTCATTATAGTCTTTGTGCTTGTTTTTGTACATCTTAGCCACTAAGAGATGGTTTTGTGTACCTTTTGTAAGGGGTCAAGTTAACAGTTATATATAAAATTAAACACCATGTAGAAATCTAACATTTATATATATAAGTTCTACAATATAAAAAGTATCATTTTTACAGCCAGTTTTCTGCATAAAAAATGACCCTAACGGGATGCAGAATCAAATTTTATTAAACTTGGATGCACAAAAAATGTACAGTGACTAAAACAGGTCAGACGAAAAAGTATATTATTTTACGCAAATAAAGCCCTTTCTAAAATGGGTACTAATGTGTTGATGTTGATCTTTTAGGTTTTATGGGAGCTATGATATCCAATTTGGCGTTTGTATTTAGGAACATATTTTCTAAACGAGGCATGAAGGGGAAATCTGTTAGTGGGATGAACTATTATGCTTGCTTATCGTTGTTATCACTTTTGATACTTACACCATTTGCAATTGCTGTTGAGGGCCCTAAATTGTGGGCTGCTGGATGGCAAAACGCAATCTCTGAAATCGGGCCTCAGTTTATATGGTAACCATTTGATAACGACTTTTTATTTTTGTTACATCCAACTTTGTTTAAATGAGACGTGCTTTTGTTGCCATTAGATCAACAATATTTGTTTTTTTAAGGTTGTTGGTGTTATGGAAGCGCAACCACCCATTCAAAGTTACCAATGTACATTTGAACAATATTATCCAGTTATAAACACTTTTAACACACATTCAAGATTGATATTTTATACCAAAATTTGAAATAATTATATTGATTACAAAGCTAGTGGTAGGGGTGATTGCGCCTGTAGCCGTTGCTTGTTGTGTAATATTTGATGCTCTATTTGTTTTTTCGTTCTTTCATGCTTGTTTTATGTCTGAATAAATGGCTAAAAGGTGTTTTATATGTGGTTAATATTTTTTATAATAGGTGGGTGGCAGCTCAAAGCATCTTCTATCATTTGTACAATCAAGTTTCATATATGTCACTTGATGAAATCTCTCCGTTGACATTCAGTATTGGAAATACAATGAAACGTATATCTGTTATTGTTTCATCTATCATCATTTTCCATACACCTGTCCAACCAATCAATGCTCTTGGAGCTGCAATCGCTATTTTTGGAACTTTCTTGTATTCCCAGGTATCATCTTGCATTCTTGCTATAGTTTTAATTGTTATATTTTTATACTTAGTGTTTTCAACAATCTTAAAACTAGATTTATTTGCTAGTTTGATATTATTATGACTCGGGTGGACCAGTTCACTTGAGAAATTGGACCTATTTAATTTATAAATGGTAGGTTATGTTTAATCTCTAAAGGATTAAACAACTAAATTATAAAAAGGTAACCTAAAAGATGTGTTTAGCAGGTTAAAATTCATCCATGGTGCATCTTTAATGCTATTTAGTCAAATGCATAAAATAAAAATCAAAATAAAGTAAGAAACTTTACCAGAAAACAGATTGGAAACTATATTTCATGCACAAAACGTCCTAAGTTGTTTTAGTCAATTTTGTATTGGAATTATATGTTTGATATTCAAATGAGACACACTTATCTAAATATATTTAAAATAATTTTGGACAAAAGGTGCATCAGGCCAACCTGACCAACACCAAAATTACTTGCTTTGACCCGTTATATGACATGCATATATTTCAACCTCAGTTTGAAAAGGTTGAAAACAGTCTCTAAAGAAAGAAGATTAATAAATTTGACCATTCAGAATTTCATGATTTTTTGAGTTGCCTTTTTGTTTATGTTAACTTGATTTTTCAAGAGGTGTTCTCAAATAATAAATATGTTGCGAGTGAAACCAAAAAGGAATTACAGTAGACCTGAAAATTTTTGACGATCATTCATTCTGAATGCACACTATGATGCTTTAATTCCAAGAATCCGGGTTATGTTTTTACTTTCAAGCATATGTGTGTGTATGTTCTATTCAAAATTATCAATTCTTTGTTTGCACCCAAAAATACTGTGTTTTCAAACAGCAAGCGGTTTTGACTTTTAGGATGAAGAAAACTGTTTTATGTTTATCTGCTTATGTTTAAAGTGAAAATAAGTTGTTTTAAGTAAGCAGATTGAGACTATTAGTTCAACCTAATATTAAAAACTTGAATGTACAAAATAACGAGTAAAGTATTGTTTTAGGCTGGATGTCATTACATACCTGAAAACAAATCCTTCAGGCGTCTGAAATCCTTCTGTTTTTTTTTTGCTTGAAAAAGTTGCAAGAATCTCAAGATTTATGAATTTTCTTCTAAGGGCCTTGAAACACCCGAAGCCATGGAGAAAAAAAATACGATTTTGAGATGCTTTTGGTGTTTTTAGTTTCAAGAAGTGATAATTTATATCTTTTAGAAGAAAAATTGGGACAAAAACAAAATAAATCTTGATAATAATTCTGTACCACTACAATGTGATAAGGTTAGAGCCTGGGGTACGATTCAAGTACATATATGCATCTGTTAGTGACTTAGTGACAAAAGTATATCAATTCGTCGCTGGACCATGCTCTGAAAGAAGTTTCGTATTTGACAAAGAAAAGTCAAACTTTGTAGTTGGTAAAACGGGTGGGTTGGGCAACGGGTCAAAACTGGTAAATCTTTGGTGTGATCCAGGTTACATAGGTTGATCTGATTTTTTTTCCCAGATGTCTTGTGACTTATTAGATTTAGGGGAAGCTCTATGGAACAAATGAACACTTTGGCTGACTTTCAACCTATTTAGCATGCACGAGCCATTTGATCTCTTTTCTTTTAAAGCTACTTTTTCTTAGCTCTAGCTATCTGACTCCTTAAAGAAAAAGATAACCCAAATCGACCATCCATAAGTAAATGAGTCATTGTCATCTCTACTAAATCATATAAAAACGCTCATTAATGATAGTTTTTAAGGTGACCCTATTCGCGAAAGGCTAAAAACATTCATGTACTCGTGTTACATTTTTGTCTTTGATGCCATTCTCTTTTTGCGGCTTTTTGGCGTATTTTTAATTTCCATTTTTGTTTAATTTGAAAAAGGCGAAGAAGTGAAAGATCGAAGAACAATGATTGAAGATTTGAAGGTTGTAGTGTTGATATGATATAATCGTACATCCATTATTGCAGAATAAGGTGAGAAAGCAGCTTGTAGATAATAAAAATGGATGAGTATTTATTGTTTAGATTTTATAGAAAGGCTTAGACTTTTTTGCCCCTAAGGTTGTGGTGGTAGTGAAGTGAGTTTTGTTTTTCTTTTCAATAAACCTTGCAAAATTTGGTGTTAGTTATTTCAAATTGACAGCTTATTAGCTTTCACACAATGATCCCTGCACCTCATTATGTTGCAGGCCCACTTTTTTTGTTTTTTTACCATGATAACTCATAAGAGCATTCATAGAATCATAGTAGGTTTCATATACACAATAGGTTTCATATATTATTACGAGTATATTATGAAGAACGGTTGTGAGTGAAGGAGAATTTTTTTTATTCATCCGTGTATTTCATAATATGATGTTAATCTGTGCATTTGATAATATGATGTTAACCCTTACAAAATAAAATTAATATTTTTTGAAAGTGGTTTGAGCGAAGAAAAAAAATATAATGATAAAGCTATAAAAGCATTATTTAATTAAAAAATAAAGAAAAAGTAATGATTTTTAGTGTAATAATAAGGATTATGATGAAGAATCTAATGTGAATGATCTTACAACTAACCTATTAACTATTGAGATAAGATAAAACACAGTTTGCATTAGGCATTTGACCTTTAAAGGGTTAAAAACATAAAACCGAGAAACTAACATATCGATCTGTCATCTCCATGCCAATCTAACAATCTTACAACATACTTAGCCCATAAATTGCAACTATGGCTCTATCTATAACATTTTGCACTTATTAAGTATGAGAAAAAAAAAGGTCCATTAACAAATAACACAAGAGTTAGCCCTTTTATAGAAATAAAGTCAAATAATTCTGTCTTTTCTGTCAATACCCTTTTCTATTCCACTTGTATGCGAGCCAGAATCGATTTAAGATGTTCAAACCACGCCGAGCTATGTAGCACTATAGGTCCACTCAGTTCAAATGTTTGGACTATATACAAGTAAAGACACTAAGGTTCCAAGTAAAGGTCGATAATTGGTTCGCCTAGGTTAAGGTTGGGATGAAGAGACCATGGTAAGTTGAAGAGTCTAGCCGTGACAAATTTGAAGATCTTGTTCACGTTAATGTTGTGTGTTGCGCTCGAGAAAAACAATGTTGCTTTCATTGCCTTTGCATATGCCCGCGCCTGCCATGTCATCAACAACATATTTTATATCTGTTTGTGTAATACTCGAAAAATATAAAAATATTCTCACTGCATAGGAGACACTGAAAATGCTTAATGTGTAAATCTCAATTTCTGAATTCAAATACTTTGTATTTAAGAATGTTGTTGTATAATTATTTTATAACCATTGAGCATCTAAATAGTAATATTAATATTATTATTTCCTTTTTAATATTCTATATCACACACATATATTGTCTTACCTGAGTCACAATGGTCCACTGTAGATCTGGTGGTAGCTTTACAAAATCATCAAACTTGGTTCCTATCAATATAGGAATTGCAGTCTGCATGCAACAATTTAATTTTATAAAATTACCACAATTTTTGAAAAGTAATATTATTTTTTGTTTTAGATTTAATTATTCCCCTACCCATTTTAATTTAATTAGATTATTCAAATACAATAATATAACATAAGAATTTTCATACCTTATTCCATTTTCTTGCTTGCATGTACCATCCTAGTACACTGAAAATTCAAGAACAAACACAAATAATTAACAAAAAAACTTGTTCACAATAACTAAACTTAATATAAAGAAAGAAATACTTTACTTGTGTAGGGTGCATCGACTCGTTAGATCGAACATAAACAAGATTGCAACTGCGCCTTTGCACGCTATAGGAACTTGATCATTAGACCTTCGGTCACCTGTATTTATATATTTTGTGTAGTTAAATAAACAAGCATGATTATTTGTTTATTTTTCTGTTAAGTAGTCAAACAAAAGTAATAAGGAATTTAAATAAGGTAAATTGGATTTTAATATTTCAAATTATTACTCATTTGTCGTTAATAATTCATATTATTAATTCGACCAGTAATAATCCCAATTTTTATTACCAATACTAAATCTAGCTTTATGATTATCAAACATTTACGCTTAGTTTGTATTTATTTTAAGCTCGATTTAGCTTGTAAGTTTTTTCATCTCATTCATAATCATTGTTGTGAATACAATCAGTGCAAATCAATCGTAATTCGTAAATATTTAATAATTATGGTATCGATCAAATTAATAGTATGAGATATTATTAGCTAATAAGTAATAATTTAGATTATTAAAATTTAATTTGTTTTTAGAAAAATAACAAGAATGCAATAATTAACTACCTCCAACGTCCCATATGCTAAAAGCAATTCTTGCCCCACCAAACGACATCATTTTGTCCATTAGATTCAAACCAGCCATCTCTAAGCTTAAATTTTCTTGTTGATCTCCAATGTATTTAATCTTGAAAATATCAAAAAGAAAATGGTTTTAAGGATTTAATTTTGTATCTCAAATCAGTTAAAATATAAATACTCGTTATTCCTATTTAATACTTTTCATCTTTTTATATTAATCTTGGAAATGTTCAAAAACAAATCTAATGTTGAGAAATACAAAAGATTTATTTTTATATTATTCCCTCCTCAAAGTTGAAAATTTCATCAAATAAAATATACCATAATCAGATCCCTATAAAAGTATAAAGCATATATTTGGCTTCGTGTTCATACTTCATCTTGAAAGAAACGAAAAAAATTACATAGAAGGTAATATAATTTTACAAATTATTTAGTTCTCGTAATTAGGATTTTTGTCATCTCCCATACCAAAATTAATACATTAATACGTTAATAATATACGAAAAATCCATAATTTCAATAAATATTTCTTAGGCTTCTTGCCAATTTATTAAAATCAGATATGTAATCAGACTTACTCTAACGTTTTACCAGTTCAGTTTCATCTATATCTCACGATAGGTTAAATTAACTGGTAAGATGTATATGTTTCTCCATTTGTTTCATCCAGTACTCCTGGTTACTCAAAATACGTTAGTATTTGTTTATGAACTATGAACTTTTTTTAACAATAACACTAAAAAAATTTTACGATAAAAATACAATGAACGATCCTTAGATACATCTTAACATCAGAATGTTTTAGTAATTAAATCAATAATATCTTAACACTTTCTTGTTTAACCCGTCAAAATTATAAAAAACTAATTGTTGTTAATTTTAGTTAAAAAACTAAATTTGAAATGTTATCAAAGTTATAGAAACCCCATTTGAACCCGATAAAAATACACAATATGCCCATCATTTCTTTCACTTTTTTATTTAAAAAAACAAAAGAAATGCTTAATTTTTTCTCTAAACAAAAGAATATATAATATTAATAATAAGACAATAGAAAAGTAAACTCACCATGAAACTTGTTTTCCCAATCTTACAATCACCCAACAAACTAATCTTGAGAGTAACCAAATCAGAATCTTCATCATCTTCATTGCCGGAGATTCTCCGGTGGAAACCAGAATCTTCCACCGGAGAAGATGACCGGAGACACAATCTCCGGTACCGGAGTTGTTTGTTTGTAGAACAAGCAAGAAATGTATGATCCCACATAACCCTCATAATTTGTTGAAAAGTTGAAATCTTTTGGAGTAAAAGATTCCACCGAATCTCTAGCCGGAAGATTCTCCGGCGAACCGGAGTTATTTTTCCGGCAGCTTGTTGGTGTGTCATAGTCATTAGTGATTAGTGTGTGATTTGTTGTGTGTGTGTGTGATTACGTGTTATTAATGTGTATGTTATATATGGGTCGGACTTGAATGGGTCATGGTTTGACCCGGATTCTTGTTTTTTATTTAATTAAAAAAGTTGTATTGAAAGCCGGCTTCTTGGTTTCATAGGAGGGAAGGGTATTTAAATCATAAGAGTTAATCATATTAATGGTTTCTCTGATAGTTGTTTTTCAAGTTTAGTATTTAAATATTGTTTATTACAAGTGAGTTTATTAAGTATGTTAAATTATAATAAAATTATCCTTGAGTGAAGGTTAACTTTTTTTTGTTAAACGGGTGACATAAAATATGTATACTTTCTTCTCTTCAAAGATCACCCTATCTATCCTATCATTGTCGTCTCCACCTCAACTGTCTACCAACACCGCCTCAACTCTTAACCGACCACCACCACCGCCTCAACCCTTAACCCACCACCATCACTGCCCCATCCTTAACCCGCCACCATTGGCACCTCCATCTTCAACCTGCCACCACTTTTGTCTCCACCTCAACTCATCTCGTAGTCTCTTCTTCCTTAACCTACATTCTAGTGTTTGCTTAATGTTTAAACACCCCCACCATTGAACTGTCACCTAACCACCACCACTACCATCGTCTTCTTGATTGATGTTTAAACCACCACTGTTGCTTGTTTATGTTTAAACCAAGAAAACGCTTCAATATAGTGGATTCCCTATTTTAATCTTTGAAATAGTCTTTGATTCTTTCTGTTTATTGGTGGCTAACAATGAGGAAGGTGGTCAGCGGTGGTGGTGCCGACGATGATGTTATTGTTAAATTAAGAAAAAAGGACTGTAGGATTGGGGGTTTGAAGATGGTAGGATGGCAGTTTGAAGACTAAGCCACATTTAAAGGTGTTTTGATCATTTTAGGAAATTTTAACGGGGAATTTAATATCTATCCATGTTGGGGACAATTTTTGTTATTACTTGACATAGTTAGTGAGCTAATTTATAAAAAATGATACTTGGAGACTAAATTTGAAAAACAACCTTACCACGAAGACCATTTGTGTAATCACCTCTAGATAATATAAATAAAGTGAAAGGATGAAAAGCGATAAGCTCATTTACTAAGACATAAAATGACCATAAGTGTTCAAAAAACTCGTGTCTTATAGCTTGTTCGAGAATAATTCGTTCCAAATTGATTTGCTTATAAATGACTCGAGCCGGCTTGGCTTAGTTGGTAAACAAATTGAGCCTGAGCCAAGATCAGCTTGGCTCGTGGTTACTCGTTAGCTAGCTTATTGGCTCGCTTGTGTGCTTGCTTGTTGACTCATTTAAGTTAACGCATAATCTTAACTTATAAATTATAAACAGAATCTTCTTATTATAATAAAAGGATAACTACTGATGTCACATGACAACATCATATTCATTCTTAATAAAATTTTCTCACTTCTATCTTCTATTAAATAATTACCTTAATTGCGAATTATATTATTGAATTTTTTTATTAAAGATTGTTTTTAAAAAGATTGAGAAATAGATCTTTTAGTTAATGTTTATTTCTAGAGAAACAAAATTTTTATAATTTTTTTTCTAAAACAACATACTTTTTTTAAACATGATATTTTTAAAAATGACATTTAGAAAAATGTTTTTGTTTTGAAACGAAATGTTTAATTTATTTTTTAGATAAAACAAAAAAAAATTAGAATAAAATTTTATTACGTTGATGTCATTGTCTTATTATCTATAATCCTTACTCATGTATAATTTAAATCATATATCTTCTTATTATAATAAAATGGTAACTAGTGGTGCCACATGGTAACACCATATTCATTTTTAATAAAAAATTTTCGTTTCTTTCTCCTATTAAATAATTACCTTAATTGCTAATTATATTATTGAATTTATTTATTAAAGATTATTTTCAAAAAGATTGAGAAATAGGTCTTTTAATTAATGTTTATTTCTAGTGAAACAAATTTTTATAATTTTTTTTCTAAAACAACATTCCTTTTTTAAACACAATATATTTTAAAAATGACATTTTTTTTAAAATGTTTTTGTTTTGAAACGAAATGTTTAATTTCTTTAGAAAAAACAAAAAAAGTTCAAGAATAAAATTTTATTAAGTTGATATACTTATTATCTATAATCCTTACTCATGTATAGTTTAAATCACATATTATTTGATAATTAATAAAATTTTATTTTATTTGATATTTATTTATTCAACCCGTGTATTACACGGGTTCATTAAAGTTAGTTTGTGTCATATTATTTAAATAAAACATACACATATGGTTTTGCCACTTAATAATGACAAACAAATTTATGAGTTAAGATAAACTATAACCCTAAGTATTAAAATATATAGGATAATCATAATTTATGAAATATCAGTATTGTATTATTGTTTTAATGAATTAAGATAAACAAATTTAAAAGATATTATTTTGGTTTCTGCATATAGAAAATAACAAAATTTTTTAGTAAAATAAATAAGTTGGTTTCCGAGCCGCCTCAGCTCAGCTTGTATATAAACGAGTCAAACCCGAACGCACATTTTAAGCTCCTTAATATAAACAAAATGGCTCAGATTGATTTTTAAATAAGCTGAGCCCGAGCCCATCCAAACTCAACTCGACTCTATTTATTTATAGCCCTAATATGAACCATGATCACCTTTAACAAAAAGTTAATACTTACCTTTGAAATAAATATATAAGGTCATTATTATACTCGTCCTTATACAACTAGTAAGTTTTTTACAATCACATAAGCCATATGTCATGTTTTTATACTATTACTTAGGTTCCACCTAGAATTTATATATGTGTCGTTAGTAGAATATAAGTTAACCATTTAATAACACATTGAATGGTAATGATTCTTTATATATACTTTCCAAATTATAAAATATAATTTTGATACATTAGAAACATGTTTTTTGATTAAAAACATAATTTTTTTAAAACCAAAAGGTTGTGAAATATGAAGTTTTTTAAATACAAAGAACTTTTAAAAAAATAAAATTGTTAAAAAAGTATTTTTAAAACACGTGGGAGTATTAAAAAACAATTTTTAAAGTAAACACATTTAAGGATGGAAGTTTGTTTTATAAATATGAACAATAACTATTAGTTTAATGTTTTTTTATGAGTTAATCTCGGTTTTCGTCACCGGGTTTGACAAATTGTCTCCACTTGAGTACCAACGTTTATTTTATCTCTATTATTAGCCTGAGTTCTGCAAATTGTTTCTATTTTTGTTCTTTTAACTAACGGTGTTAAGATTTTATGTTAAGTGAGTGTTAAAAAGAACAAAATACCACTAGCTATAAAAGAATATCACCACCTCACTTTTTACTTTCTCTCACACTCTCCCTCTTTCTTCTTTCTTCACAGCACCACACACGCCACACACCACCACCACCACCACACACCAATTATAGAACCTTATTCTCCCCTTTGCTTGAATCCTCCTTCACCTCATCCACCATCGTCACCGGAGCCCTTCACCACTACCGTCTTTGGTGTCACCCATTTACTCGCAACCTCTGCTCCATCTCACCCAATCAACCCCACAACATTCACACCATCACCGCCCTAACATCTAAACCCTCAAATAAAGAGGCCACTAGACTCCCTCACCGGCGAAAACTTCCAAACAATCTGCTCTGATTCATTTGTTCGAGTGTATAGCGTTTTCGACCCCACCGCCGAGAGCCTCCACCTCGGTAACCTCATCGGCATCATTGTCCTTTTGTGGTTCCTTAACCGCGGCCACTTCATCGTCAGCCTCATTGAAAGCGCCACCGGCCACATCGACGATCCCTCTGGTAAGTCCCTTGAATGCCCTGAACTCGACCCCCAAATTGAACGTAACATTTAAGGAATTTCAGATATAATTGTCAAGATTCTTCTCAATCAAAGTGATGAATTTAATGATTCGATTTTTGTGTTGAACAATTATGAGTGGTGGAAGGATGTCAAGTTGCTTGACTTCGTGAGGGATGTTGGGAGATTCACTAGGGTTACCGTGATGATGGTGAAAGAAAATGTTAAATGAAGGTTAGAGTGTCTGATTAGATGGTACTAAATTTGGGAAATAAGTGGTGTGTGGTGGCGGTGGTATGGTGGTGCGGTGGTGTGTGCAAGTGGTGGTGCGTGGTGGTGGTGGTGTGAGGTGCGGTGGAGTGTGCCGGAGATGGTGTGCGGTGGCGATGTTGTGTGGTGGCGGTGGCGGTGGTGTGTGGTGGCGGTGGTATGTGGTGTTGTGGAGAAGGAATTGAAAAGTAAGATTGTGATATTTTTATAGCCGTTAGGGGTATTTCGGTCTTTTTAAAAAAAATCTAACATAAAATGTTAAATCCGTTAGTCAAAAGGACAAAAATATAAACGATTTGCAAAACTCAGGCCAATAATGAAAATAAAATAAACGTTGGTACTCAAGTGGAGACAATTTGCAAAACTCAAAAACGAAAACTGAGATTAACTCTATTTTTATTTAACTAGTATAATACACGGATATTTAAGCTAATTACTTATAATATTATAGTATGTATATGGATCAACATGTAATCAAGTCTTTAGGTCATATCGGTTGTTTTCCAAATGACGTGTTGGTACGGAAACATCAGTTCGTAATGTATATATATACATGTATGGATCCTATGAAAGGTAATCATCATCAATATATGAAATATAAGTGTTTATCTATATTCATCTTCATTCTATTTAAATTATACTAATTACCAAATTGTATATATGCTATATGGTGTGTACACCATGCTACATCTCTTTTTTATGAATATTGTTGTTGTACATTTCTTGAAAGTGTACTTATTTTATCAGTAGGTTTCCTTCGTTCCACAACCATCTAGAAATCTGTAGGGTTCAACCCTACAATTCAGCCTGCAACTCTTGGATCGTTTAGTAGTTCATCACGCTCAATTCGAAGGTTTAATGGCTGATCGTCAATCCACGTTGTTGCAAATGAGGTGTGTGTATTAGTTATGTAATCTTTCTTTTGCTTGATTTGGTGGAGAGAGGGTTTGGAAGTGAGTGGGAGATTAGGGTTTTAGAAGTGATGAACATAAGGAGGCAGCATCGCTGCTCTTTAGTGTCAATGACTATGTTCGTAGCACCCGAATTCGGCAAATTGTTTTTGATTTTTATACATTTTGATGTATAAGTACAAACTTATTGCAAAATAGGCTTTGGTTTCTCTTACAATTGATTTCGATTTCAATTTGCTATGAAGTCACCGATGGTGTAAATGAGTAGTGAGCGACGGAGTATCTGATTTTAATTTTTAAGTCTTTTGTTAGTTCAATTGGTAGTGCTTATGTAAGTGCATATTTGACAACAACTTTTCAAAAGTTACTTTTAACTTATTAACTTTTTTAACTTTTGAAAAGTTAACAAGTCAAAAAATATGTTTGTCAAACCTAAATATACTTTTCAAACTGACTTTTCATATAAGATAAAAAAATGGTTTTGAAAAGTAAGAAAGGAGTTAGTTATTAACTTTTGAAAACTAGTTTTCGTTTAATTTCCTATTATACTCCTCTACTACCTCCTATTTACTTCCCTAATTTCTAAATTATGTCTTTTTTTGGTCATTTTACAACATTTTATTTTATAAGTTAATCCAAACACTTTTTTTAAAAACTCTTGTTGAAAAGTCAAAAGTTAATAAATTATTTTTATCAAAAGTCATTTTCAACTAAAATAAGCAATCCCAAACATGCCCTAAAAGGGTTGCTCCCCACAATTGTCCTATTTATAACAACACATGATCCTTTACAAATGTAAAATGGAAAAGGGTGGCGCCAGAATTGATCAACACATGACTCAAAGGTTCAACAATTTTCTTGCCAAACTGCTTTGAGGTTCATAGTCTTTGTTTTATTTTTTGGTGAGCCCTTACGGGTTATCTGTTTTAACCCATTACCAACCATCATTTTTAATGTAGTTGTTGATGAAAAATATAAGGTATAAATGTAGGTGATGAAGTCTAAGAAGTTGTTGATGGATTAATCGCCACTTTAATGTATTTGAAAATATAAATGGAGAATAGTTGGTACAATTTGTTGAGTTCTTTGAAATCACAACTAGGTGTTTACTTTGTTGCACATTTCACTTAGAACAATACAGCATTCATTGCTAGGGATAATGAGATTTAATTATTTATTAAGCAAAAATAATTGAATTAGTTTTTGAGTTAAATTCGATTTTGCTTTCTAAGTTTGACAAAAATAGCATTTTTTTTCAAATGATTAAAAATATCAATTTATATAAAATATTATAAATTGTTTCAATTTCAATACAAAAATTTCATTAGTGGTTTGAACTTGATTCCAACAAAATAAAACTTTTGAACCAAAATTGAAACATATGATGAAAATTTTAAACTGAAAATGATGTGTTTAAATTTTTAAAGGAAGATAATTATTTGTATCAAATCTTTCCGAGCTAAATCTATTAACTCCTAGTTTTTTAAGAATATAGGTGCTACATGGTGAATATCTTTTATAATATTGGTATCATCAAACCAAACATGTTTTTTTGTCTAATTTTTTTAAAAATTTTCTTTTATAAATTTCTGGTGTGCTAAATATGATCATAATACAATGTTAGTACCCTAACAATCCAAATTTTATATGAAATGCATTAACAGATTGTATACGTTTTGGGTGACTTTTGCATGTTAGATTGGATTCCTTTTTAGCAAATTTACAGATTTCACCCATTTGACCAGTTACAAACAGATTGACCCATTATAAGTAAAAACCCCATGTTTTCTGTTAAATATGTGTTAATTTGTTGATTTTTTTTAGTTTTCTAGTAATAATGATATTTTTAAATGTTGTGTGCTTGCTACTTCCTTTTAGAATTTGCAGCATAACACAAACACAACTTGAAAAACAAAATCAAGAATCATGAACAAAATCTACTCTTGATTCCAAGATTATTGGAAAAAAATGGTTCAAACACTAGAAGATAATAAGGATAGAGATGGGTCCATCAAAATATGAACCACCAGTACAAAAAGTGCCTTTATGTCAAGGGAATTAAACCATTGGACCCCAAATCCCACCATTTTGGAACCTAAAGAGTCTACCATTGGTACAAGTCTTAATGTAAGAAGTACAAGCGGATGAAGCAAACAAGAAAAGCTAACCGAAACCCGAATAGATGAACAAGTTCTTACATAATTGAAGTTTTGGATATCCAAGTGCAATAACAAATCGGTTCAAGAAGCTTACTTTCTCAAAGCTTCAAGAAACCAATAGCTAAAGTTGGCCTAACACCCATGGATACTGTTATGCATGAGCCTCATGCATCGGGTTTGTCTTTCAAGAAACCAATGGTTAAATCAAGAATCTTTTTGGTTTGTTGTAACTTGACCCGGAAACTACTTTAGGCCCATTGATGCTATCCACATCAATGGCTGAACAAATGCTTGGTATGAACTTGTTCTTTCTTGTACCGCTTGTTCGTGTTGGATCTGCTTCTATGCCTTGTACATTATGCTTCCGGGAGTGTGCTTTGTGTTGGTTAAAATACTCGATCTCTTGCTTTATAAGCGATGCAATGGTTCCTCTCGTACCGATTTCAACAGGAGGGTCTGCAGATGTTTCTCTGGGACTGAATGAAGAAGATTGTGAATTTGTGGGAAAATTGGACATTTTAAAGAAAAATTTTTATTGATGAAATGTTGATGAACTTGATGTATTTGCCTTATGATTTATATTCATGGGAAAAATGTGGATCTTGTTTTTGTGAAGAAGATTGGGTGGTGATGTGTCAATGTTTTCTTCATGAGTATGCATCTCCATTGAGCATTAAATTCTGGGACAACTCTCAACATGTGGGACAAATACATATTTAAAAATTTTGAAATAAAATAAATAAGTGAGCAATTTATTTGAGCTATTCTAATAAATACGATTATTAATTAGGGTGGACTAAATGTTAAGATAGAGGTGCAAATCGGTTATTTAAAATTTAAATTTAATATATATATATATATATATATATATTATATATATATATATATATATATAATATATATATATATATATATCGGTTATTTAAAACAAAACAAAAAAGAAACTATTGAGTTACTATCAGATTCTTAATCACATAAACATCAGTTTTTATTAGTGGTTAAAAAAAACTCATTTAATAATAAAACGGTTCCTAACCGATTTGGGTAACGAGAATGCTAACCAGTTCCTAACATGCGGTTCTTACTGGTTCCGAACCGATTTCTATAGTAAACATCCTTCAAAATGTTTATAAGAATACACAACTCAATTCGAGACCAAACTTTTAGAATATTCTTAAAAATAAACGACTCAACACGAGGCCAACCTTTCAATATATTCATAAAAATATACAATTCAACCTTAGAACAACCGTTTAAAATACCTATAAAAATAAACAAATCAATCCAATACAAACATGTTTAACTAAACATAACGGACTCAAATGTAAGCGGAACCTGGCCCAAGACACAAATGTTATGGTAAATTTGTAAAATAATAGCGCACGAACCATATTTTTGTATCAGTTTCATAAAAATATAAAACTTATATAAAAAATCATCATAAAAGTTATCTTATGATCATATGTTTGTAGTATGCGATAGTCAGATTATGTATGTTTTTTTTATTTATACCGGTAGTACAATATTTGTTTATATTATTACAGATCGGGTTATTAAAAGACTGATGATGTATACTTTGTGATTTAGACATACATTAAACGGTAATAACTAAGCAATGTCATAATTTAGGCATGCTAAAGTCTAAAATAATTTAAAAAGAGTTATTATATAATAAATCAAGTCTTGTTAAAGTCGAGATGCGTTATTTGTTTTGCTGGTTAACTGATTAAAAGTTGTTACTTTCTAAATGGTTGAGAGTTATAGTCTCATGATTGATATCGGTGTAGATTTATGAGTATGTATTACGTGTATGTGAACTGGTCATTCAAAAAAGTTAAAACAATTAGCGCAGTATTTTAATTTACGTATAAAAATAGTATGCGTTCACCTCTACATTTACACGTTGCAATGCAAGTTTTTCTTCGGGCTCTATTGACTTTCTAAAAAGTCAATTAAATCCTCATCATGTGCTTCTTTGAGCACATAACTCATTCGACTTACATGTTTCGGCTTCTTTGAGCAAACAACTCATTCGACTTACATGTCTCTTAACGTAACATACTTGATCACTAACTCAACTCTAAAGAGATTGTATTTAGTTATATTCATACATTAGATCTTGTTCAAACAACTATTAACGATTTTAGACCCCTTAACCTAATGTTCACACTTAAACCAACATATCAGTCACAAAACATACAATTTCAAGTTATATAGTTTCAAATGCATTTTTCAGAACTTTCAAAGTATTTATGTAAGTACAAATGATCCTTTGATATTAACATTGACTAATTAAACGAGTCTACTTGTGTTAGATTATCATTTTCAATAAAAAATCATTATTTTCACTAAAAAAACATTATTTTCACAATCTAACAGCCTATTTTGATTTAAACTAATTCCAATTGTGATTGTAACTATATCACCAGTTAATGATGATTAAAGCATAATTCTATTCAAAATCCCAATTTAGGAGAAAAATCGTCATAAATACATACCCAAATCTTCATTTGTATCATATATTCAATGCGAGTGGATTTTAACAAGCTACAAACTTTGTGTGATGTTTCTATCAACACGAGTTGTCATAAGGGTGGAGGGGCATGTATCTCCTATAACTCTCATTAATAATTAACCCTACACAATCATTAATTCGTAACGTCTCATCTCATTTAAACTCTCATTTATCATCATATTTTGCACCAATCCTTTTTTATCACTCCTTTTCGATTCATATGAATCACAACTTCTTTATAGAAATCTTATATTTTATATCGAAACAAAAACTAAACATATTTATCAACTAAAAATAACTAAAATTACAGAAGTAATAATAAAAAATCTAAAAACACGAAGTTAAATGAAAACATAAAATAAATAATTATAAAATATAAAAAATCTAAAAATTCACTAGTCCAACTCACTTTGCAGCTATTTCATGTTTACGTTGAAGTTCTTTATTAACCATGATTCGGGCAAATCATCATCCGACTATGTAAGAACCGACCTTTGGTTTGTTGGTTTTCGGCTTGAACTTTGGTTTTTTTTTCTTCCTCGAATCGATTTGAGTAGGAGCATAGTATATAGAATAAAAGAAATTTTAGAAATTGTTGGGTGCATAATAGAAGAGCTATTAACCATGTTAATGTTATTGTATGATTCTGCTGTGACATTTGAGTATTATGTTTAAATTAATTTTTTTGAACTATTATGTCACAATGTATGAAACATCATTTTCTTCAATTACTTAAGCGCATTAATGTTCGACGTTGGTTACGAACTTCGAAAACATGCCTTTAATCACGTGTCTGTTGTCATACATCCCGTCACGAAACGCAATTAACTTTACTTGCTCTTTATTACTGACAAGCTTGGTTTTACCCACCAATTTGACCTAGAACAAGATCCTTCTTCTTGCTTCCCCAGGAAACACTATACATACACTTGAGGTTTTGTTATCAAGTTTTTTTCATTGCAACCAATTCTAAATATTAAATCCTGTTTGAAAATTGAGGTGATCACAATTGGTCCCTCAAGTTTATTTATGTTGTTTTTTTTTCACAAAACTAGTCTTTTCACTGTTAACATTTATGATAATGTTGGTCTAAATTTCAGAATTATAGAATTTGACTTGCGCAAGCACGTTATAAAGGAGATTTATCCTTATAGATTTTCAATTATATTACATTAAAGTTATGGTTGTTACATATTATATATTAGAAACTATAAAATATAAATACAAAATCTATAAAAATTTTAGTTTTTTCTAGATATTGAGGTTGATTTAGAGAGTTACTTTACAAAACGTGTTGTTTTAGATTATGTTTTACAAGAGGGGTCATTGCCAATGCTAATGGCGATGACTAGCCACACATTCAAAAACTCACAGCGATACTCCTTTTTTATAGGTGTTATCGTTTTGATTATACTGCGTCACTTGTAACATCCGATCCATTTTCAAACTAGAAAGTCAAACCCGAACCCGTTTGAGTCAATCTTGTAAATCAAATTCATTATTTAGTCATTTTATATATTTTTATGTTCCAAATATAATAAATGTGTCACTTATTAAATTTAATTTAATCTTATAACTTATAAAATAAATTTTATAAATTTTGAACGGTTATTAATATTTAGAAGATTTTAAATATTCAATTAAATAAATAATCAAATTGCAAAGTTTTTTTGAGATTTATAAAGTTTATAAAGATTTTATAAGAAAATAAGTTTATTAAATTAAAACTAAGGTTTTAATAAATTAAAAGTTTAAATTGTAGTTATTCTTTTATCTATTTATTTTATTTTATTTTATATTTATTTTAAATTCCAATCATAACCTCCTTTTAAAAGACTTGTAACTTACTATTAACATCATTCATAACCCTATCCTAACCTCAACTATAAAAGTAAGCTTTAAGCCTTACTTTTCATTTGCTTATTCTTCAACAATCTCAATCACATATATTTCTTTCATCCATTGATTTTTTGATTAATTTCAAGAATTTCTTTTACAAGAAATTTTAAATTTTTTTAATACTAAGATAATCTTATATTGTTTTTATATTATATTTTTTTATATTTTTCAATCATCCTAACTTTCAATTACTTTCATGACTTTATGTTTTTACTTTCATTCTTTCTTCTACTAAATCTCTTTTAATTAATCATTACCATTTGATCATTAAATTTTTAACATTCACTAACCTTATAACAATCACTAACATTCCTAAATCAAGCTAAGAACACACTAACGTAAACAAAGAATCCTGTTTGTATATGGATGACTATGCCGCCGCATTCGCTTATTCCACAAGATTATTTCTCTAAATGATGGCTATGACAAAGTCTTGGAATATTTTTTATAAATCAAATGAATTCTTATATATCATATATCGACATAATAAATTTGTTCTAACCCGTTTCATACTTTAACAATTTTAAAAGTGCAGATAAGTGCCTTACTATAATTTTGGCAGAATATAGTCTGACTTTAATTAACTATAAATTGGTCATAACAAACTAAATTTGAGTAAAGTAAAACTTCAATATTAAGTTCATTGAATTACCTTTCTAGCGATAGTTTATATGTCTTCAAACTCAATCGCACGACTCAACAATAGCCTTCATAAGATAAGTGCGCATTTCAGCACCTTCTGTCTTGTGTTGCTGTTTTGACCTATTTACAGATCTTTTCATAAAAATGTTTCTTAATAAAAGTTGTCCGGGAGATTTTGAACTAGTCAATTGTAATTTTAATAATTTTATGAAACCGTTTGCTATTTTTAAAACTTGTTCAAACACGTACCAAAATTTCTATCCAGAATCTAAATTTGTGCAATAATCTTTTTTCAATCTACCTTTCGCTTTTTGGTATTCTCTAAACGTCTTAATTTTTTGTTATGAATTCCGATCTCAAGTTATTGTTTCTTTTTATCCTTTAGGATATCACATTTGACTATTGAATATCGAAGTATTTTTATGTACTATACAACCATCATTATACAATGTGAGTTTTTTCATGACCTTTTTTTACTTTATTTCACACATTTTTGGGTTGAAACATGTTAAGCTTATAAATATGCACTTGTAAAATATCTTGAAACTTGTAATGCATGAGCAATTCGTTTATAAACTTGTCATGGTTATTTGAGATATTTGTGAGCCATATATGATGGTCATCTTGTAAAAACAATCATTAACTATTATTAGCCTAACGACGTCATAGATCTATAGGCTTGACAAGCCTATTTGGTGCTAAAGCGAGGTTATTTGTAAGGCCCCGATCCCGGGACTCTTACAGCTCGTCAATCATTGCACATAAAACATACATTTAAATTTACTAAAATATTGTAGCGGAATAACTTAAAACTATTTCATATATTAACGACTACTTTTGCAAAACAATACAATGTAGTAATTGTTACAAAATATTATCATTTGCATTACATCACAAAAACCTCATAGTTCTACAAAATGGATGTCATCCAAAAATGTCAAGTAGTTGCCCCGTGCCATTCTCAGCATAATTACCTGCCAACTAGAAAATACATAAAAGTCAGCGTTGCTGAGTGAGTTCTAGTTTATAAAATAAAATACTTTTACTTTTGTTTAAAATCATCTTTAATTTCATACGCGATCATGCATCATACGTACAAATAGAAAATTTATCATTATCTTCCATCATTATTCATTATCTTTCGTTCAATGTACGTCACCATTATCATTCGATTTCATTCATAGTCTTCCTTACTTATCTTTTGTACATTCGTCATCTTTCTTACTTACATTCCGGATCAATGTCATGTGCTATACCCCGAACATTGTGCACAAAGCTGGTTACTGGGCCTGAGGTCTATCAATAGACCCCGAACATTGTGCACGAAGCTGACTCCAGTACCTAGGGCAAGTGACAAGGATCCCATACATATGGTCAATTACAAAGATTAGAACACAGTGTGCATCCTTTCGGGATAGCTAACCCACACACCGTTGAGCTAACACCCTTCATTAGTTGTGAACCTCCTTACAGTGCTTGCAAGACGTTCTTACATGCGTACTTCCATTAATGCATGCATTCACTCTTTCATTACGTTCCTCTTATAATTATCATTACTTCCACTTTACGTTACATAATACTTTTCGTTCATTTCATAATCATAACACGTAAGTCAAGGAATAATACATAATAGGTACATAAGATCAACATAACACATTCATACATAACATAACACATTCATACATAACATCACATAAACATCATATACCCCATCACACATCATCATAAACATCATGCATCATCCATTCCCATACACATACACATGCACAACAAGTACAAGTCATCATAGTACATAACCAACCCTTTGCGGGACAGCGGGGTCCTAGGGGCAGCAGCCCCTAGTGGGGTCCAAGGGGCAACGCCCCTTGCTGGGGCCGTGCTGCCACGTCAACGCGAAATTTTTTTTATTTTTACACATTTGTATAGCACATTTTGTTATAGAAAAATCAATCTTCCTGTTAAAACCTTTTAAAATCTTAGTCATTTAAAACGTATATTTAATATGCATTTCCGGCCTTAAACAAGTTTAAAACCTTTAAAATAAGGGATCTAGAACTCACTTGGACTAAGTGAGTAGCTTATCAATCAAGCTCTCTAAGCAAGGGTCACACTACGTAGCCTGCAGATAAGTTAACACTCAAAGGGGTTAATTTTTGTCTAATTTCACTGCAAGATCAGCAGTTTCTCTGTTAGTTTCGCCAACAGTTTCGCTGATAGTTTCACTAGCAGTTTCACTGCCATCTTCGCTGGCAGTTTCGCTGGCATCTTCGCTGCCAGGTTTGCCCAACTTTCATTGGAAATTTAAGTATGTGAAACTATAGTTCGCAGGAAGATCCATAGTTTTGCTGGACGACTACACAATCTCGCTGGATGAACCCACAGTTTTGCAGAACGGGCTGAAATTACGAACCAACCCATTTTTGACCCAAAACTTTAATCTTTTACACCCAAAACCTTGTTTTAACACCCAAAAAGTTATATCTAAGCTTTTTACATGTTTTCTTACACAAAACATGAGTTTTTGGTGAATATTTACCACTTAAAAAAACCCAAACCCTAGAATTAAAATTTACTCTTAAAGAAACGATTAAACGATGTTTCTTACCTGGATTCATGGTCTTTTCATGTTGTTTAGATGCCCATAAACAATGATCTTCAATCTCTTGATCAACCGAGCCTTGGATCATCACTTTCTCTCCACTTTCTCTCTCTACACTCTCTCTTAAAAAGTTGGGTGTTGAGTTGCAAATTAGAGTGTCTCTTGCTGATCCGTTTATATATATCGGGCGTTCCCGAGACCTTAAACTCGTCGAACACATAACCCGCGAGGTCTACTCGGTCCATACTCTATTTCCCGCTTATTTTCATTAAAT
This sequence comes from Flaveria trinervia, assembly GCA_025506515.1. Lineage (NCBI taxonomy): Eukaryota > Viridiplantae > Streptophyta > Magnoliopsida > Asterales > Asteraceae > Flaveria > Flaveria trinervia. Next base: position 4,564,375 of record CM046457.1, on the reverse strand, counting down.
AATCCCGGCTAAGCCCATTATTATTAGTTGGCTCATTTCAACTTTATTTCGGGTGTTACATTATTGCGGGCTTCTAATGACGCATTCTTGTTTTTCATGGGAACCAAGTACACTTAGCTAATCATTTATCTTATTATGACCATGTTTTATCAAGATTTGATTGTATCATTATGCTATCTATATTCTTGCATTATTTCTTAACCTATGACTTGATTGTCTCTTAAAAGTTGTTTATATATATATGTACAAATTCATGGGAACTCACCAACATTATATGTTGACCGTATTTTTAATATGTTTCGGAATGCAGTTTAGAGGACTTCTTCATGCTCATATAAGACTTAATTGGACCTAGATTAATAAAAATCTTTATCATGTTGTTTCAATCTTTATTGCATTGTAATGAAATATTTGTTTAGTATTATTCAATAAAATTAACATTTAATATTAGTTCAACTTATTTTGTTTCATGTGCTATGAACAATCGATTAACATTCGTCCGCCCCGATGATTTTGCCGTTGGTCGGGGTGTGACATCACTCGAGTATGGATGCAAATATAATATATAGATTTTTACCATTGTTACTTGATACCGGTCCCTATAACATAGAGTAACATCTTGAGCGTTCGAGTCACATGTAATAATTAAAACACATAAAATATGAACTTCACATTTCATATATTCTTATATGAGTAAGTAACGAATAAAATTATAATTAAAAATTTATAAGTATCTAGATGATATTTTAGTGTTATGAGAGACTGTTTAAGTATATTAATAATATATATTTAAACCTACTTCGTTTTTAATGAAACTTAAGTCAACTCGTAGAGAAAAATAAGCTCGCCACAACAACATATTCTAAATTTTATAAAATGCAATACTTAAAAAGTTATAAGTGAAAAACGCAGTAAGCATCTGAATTAGTTTTATAATACGAGAATGTAAGCTACTTGCCTTCTTCCTCTAGTTATAATCCTTTAGGGTGATTTAGAAATAGAGCATGAGAAAAATACTAGAATAATGCCCGCAAATAGAAAGAGATAACGAATTATATCTGAGATAGTTGCTAGCTAAAATATAACATGAATGATATTGTTTTGTTCATAGGATAATACATGATAGCTATGAACCCGAGTATACATTTTCAATGACTAGATTGAATGATGTGAGTTTATCTAAACTGCTTTCTAAAACGAGATTTGATGTTCTAGTAATTGATAATTATATAATTGACTACCAATATAATTTGTGATTTATAACAATGCTTGATAGGATGCTTGTATGAATCTGCTTTAGCTAGTGATGTTTGTATATATAGTCAGGTTATATGAATTTATAATTTTATACTGTGCTTACTCTGTTATTATCCGTTTAGTATGACTGTATCTGCATGATGCAATAGTTAATAATAACATGTATTGAATTTTGAATAATGCTATATTTATGAACTCATAAGCTTTATGCTGAGTCTCAGATGTTTTATTATCATGAACACACATCCTAAGTGTCAAGTGATTGCACGGATTAGAGATTACAGGCAAGTTTATAACAAAATAAAGTTGTAGAGTGTTGTTGAAGATTTGGATATCTAATATAGTTAAAATAATGTAATATTATTGTGTAATATGACAAATGTATAATACGCTATGATATATAATTACAATTAGACTTCCGTTGTGTATTTATTGATTTTTATGTGTTATGTATATTCGATGCGTAACCCTCCCTAGGAATTGTCATGAGACGAGATTTTTTACACATATTGTGTATGAGAATATAAAATCACTCATTCTCTAATTATGGTGTTTACTATCTCATTTTTTCATAGAATTATAATATAACTTGTATGTGGTTAAAACATATTTATTTTGAAAAAGTAAGAGGAAATTTATAGTATTCTCATGGAAACAGTTAGTGTGGTATTCACATGTTTCATTATGACACATACCTTACGAGTTTACAACACAAACAAACACGTATGTCAAATACACGAACCAAAACATGACTCATGTGTATTCATGGTTATTACGGACATGACACTCTTACCTATATTATTTGAAGGCTATTTTTGCTTATGCATATTATTAGTTTTAAAATTTGGTAAAAAACTTTAAAATTTGAACATAAAAAGCTAACCCATAAACAAAATGAGCTTATCACCCATAAATGTGACACAAGATCGACATCTTTTAACCAAATATTAACTCAAACCCTGTACACCAAACCTAAACACACAAGTTTTATGTTAGTCTATCATCTTATTAGCAAACCATACGAGTAAGAAAAGTATCATATGACCGAAGAAAGTGCAAGGATACCAAATTTGTAACAAATTTGAAGAAAAAAATCCAACAAATTTTAAAAAAGTTTGCATCAAAGTTGTAAACAAAAATTAATTTGGAAGCCTTTCTCTAATATCAGAGCCAGGTTTCGATCCTGGGACCTGTGGGTTATGGGCCCACCACGCTTCCGCTGCGCCACTCTGATTTGGTGATATTATCATCTCAACGTTTTTATATATTCATCTTATTTTACGTGCAAATTGATGGGATATATGGCACTCTATAGCGATAAGAGATTTCCTCTGATTCTTGATAGAACGAAGAACACATCAATGGCGACGATTTCATGCACTGTTCAACTCACCTTCGCAAGTTCCGACACAAAATCTTTGAACAATTCGACCCCTGTTCTTCGTAATCTTGGTTCACAGTTCATGGGTAAGCGAAAAGGGCTCGGATTTTGCCATTTGACTCCAAGAATCGGGCCTAATTGTGGCTCAAGAACCACTTGTTGGTTCAAGTTTGGGAAAAATGGGGTTGATGCTGAAGGTGCTGGCATTTATGGTAGCCAGTCTCGTGATGATTTTGACCGTGATGATGTCGAGCAGGTATCGGATTCTGTGTTGAAGTTTTGAATCTTTTTTGGAGTTTTTGATTGTTTGTTGGTTAATTTTGGGTGTTGAAGTACCAATTTGTGCAGTTTGTTTGTTGATTTGGTTGAAATTTTGAAATCCCAGTTGGAATGTTGTGGTTCTTGGAGGTATTTGATGGCAATTGTGGTTCTTGCAGTTTGTTCATTGAAAATTGTTTGAAATTTCTGTGTTGAAGTTTTGAATCTTTTTTGGAGTTCTTGATTGCTTGTTGGTCAGTTTGTGGGTATTTAAGAACCAATTTCTGCAGTTTGTTAATTGATTTGGTTGAAATTTGAAGTCCCAGTTGGAAAATTATGATGCTTGGAGGTAATTTGATGGGGATTTGTGGTTCTTGCTGTTTAGTCATTGATTTTCATTCAAAATTTATGTGTGGAAGTTTTTGATCTTTTTTGGAGTTCTTGATTGTTTGTTGGTCAATTTTTTCTTATTAAAGAACCAGTTTTTGCAGTTTATTCATTGAAATTTTGAATTTCCAGTTAGAATATTGTGGTTCTTGGAGGCAATGTGTAAGTAATTGTTTGTTTCTAGTGACTTTAATGTGGAATGTGGGAAAATTGAAGTATTGAAAGCTTTTAGTAAGTGTATGCTTGCTGTTTAGTGTTTAGGAGGTAGAATAAACTAAATTTGGGGAAATTTACAGTTTGATTATAAATATTGTTTGTTTGATCAATGATTCTTGAACTTTTATGATATTGCATACTTCTGTATTCATAAGACAGTTACAATTGTAGCTGTTAATGTTATCTAGTACTTTTTTTATTTTAATTTGTTTTGTAGTGTAAAAGGAATGAAAATAAGTAAAGATTGGTTCTTTTAGTTATGGTAATGCTGATCCTGATTGTGAAAATCCTGGGCTTTCTGGGGTAGTTTCTTGAGTGTAACGACATAACGTGTTCTTTTTTTGGCATCATACCCTAACAAACATTATTAGGGTGTTTGGTTGGTCGATAGGCCTCAATTTCGACCCATTTACTAGTGAAGGGGTCATTCCTGGTTATGCTTTATCTATAATAGGTCAAATGTTGCCTAAGGTGTTTGTTTTATATGCACAAACCAGTTAAATCATTATATCCAAGAACAAGAATTTTACTTATTATGGAAAGAATATGATCTCGTAATCATTTTGACACCATAATCATTTGTAAAATGTTTGATTTCTAGTCGAAATGTTTAAGGCCAGCTTGACCCAAGCACATACCATTTTGACTTGTTACCTAGCCTGCTCAACTGCCCATTTTGCCACCTCTAATCGTTCTTGATTCTCGAATACCAATTGATGTCAAGAATCAACAAAACACAATGATTAACATCATGATGAACATTTGAATCTTTTTTTTATTTGATTAAATGCAGTATTTCAATTACATGGGTATGCTTGCTGTTGAGGGGTCGTACGATAAAATGGAAGCTCTTTTATGCCAAAATATTCATCCCGTCGATATTTTGTTGATGATGGCTTCTTCTGAAGGCGATAAGCCTAAAATAGAGGAACTATTGAGAGCAGGAGCCAAGTATGATGTCAAAGATGCAGATGGAAAAACAGCACTTGATAAGGCATCAGATGATGAAATAAAAAATTTTATTTTAAATTTTTCTGCCCAAAAAGCATGAATTAATCTTGAAAACCTCTAAAGATTATTATTGTTGTTATTATATTCTTGATCTCTGTCAGAATATATATATAAAATGTAGTGACACTGTTCTTTGAGGTATAGCTAGTTGATGTAGCTTTGAGCCTTATGTTGGAGAATTTTTTTTTTAAATTGGGAATATGCATTTGCCACATGTGAGAAGAATGAAAATGTAATTGTTTGTTTGACTTTGATTTGGTGGATCTCAAACCCAACTATTTGAAATTGGGTCGTTAAAAGCTCGACATAAGTCGAACTAAAACGAGCTAGGGGCTCGAGCTTGTATCGAAGCTATTTAGTAAACGAGCTCAAGCCCAAACATAACCTATCAAGTTTGACTAGACTCTCATGCTTACACAAGTCTATTTTTTGTGTAACTTTAATTTGATATACTAAATATATGTTTACCTAATATTTTTAATAAAATATATTTTTCTCGGTTTCAGACTTCCAGTACCATCACTCTTTGATATATTTTTCTTAGGCTTTAAATTTGCCTTTTTTTTCTTTTTTGGAAATGAAATAAATATTAAACAAATATAATTTTTATAATTAAAATATGTTAAGTGTAAATTTAAAAGCGGTTATTGTAATTGAAATCATATAAGTGTAAATTTAAACGTGACTATTATAAAGAAAATATCGTGAGTGCAAAATTAAAAGCAACTAGCTTTATCCCTGCGTGCGTTGCAGCATTTTTGTTATTATTTTACAAAAAGATTACATCTAGTTATTGTATCTCTAAAACATGTAAGAGCTATATTGCAATAGCAGTTGTGTTTACAATAAATGTTTATAGTTTACATAAGACTTAATATCCTTGTTGTAAAAGAATAGAAAAACATATGGTTTTCACTGAGCTAAATTGACCAGGATCTTCTCTTTTAATGACAGTAGAATAAAAGGGCTAAAAAATCAGTAGAATAAAAGGGGTAACTTTTATTCTGTGACATTTTCTCATAATAAAACATTAGTACCAAAATCATTTGTCTATAATAAACAAACGAATAAGGTCAGGAGGCATAAAACCAAAATTTGTTTTTCTATCTTGGATGTTATCATAAGAGCAATAAATGGTTAGTTTAACTTAAGTTTGTATGAGCAAATAATGCATTAAAGAATACTATCTTAATTCATCAAATTTCATGGAAATTACTTAGAACACATAAATTGCTAATACACAAATGTAATTCAATCCTAACTTCCTACAAAGCCCACATGAGAATTTGTACAAATAATAAGAACAAACATCACTAATCTTAAAAATTAATCAACCATATAAGAGTCAAGAGTCACAAAGATAAAATCAAATAATTAAGGGATTTGAAAAGCATAAAAACAAAGGGGTGACATGTAAGTTTGTAAAGATACAAAACAAAATAAAGGTCGTATGTATGTATGATAAAATGGGAGTTAATGCTATATAAAACAATCTTATAAGATGAAATATTGTGTCGGTTTATTTATAAGGAACACGAATTCATACACCTTTAATTTAAGAGTTTACACCACTAACATCTGTAAACTGGAGTTTACAAACAAAAATATTTATTTTGTTACTTTGATTTTATTAAATAGATATATAGTTAATAATATATTTTAAAATTTAAATTAAAAGTTCAAATAGAAAATAATATATTTATATTAAACTAGTATTAAGCCCCTCGCGTTGCTGCGGGAAGCGTAAAACCATACCCGCACATTACGACGTGTTAACTCGTAAAATATAGACCGTAACGTAAAACGAAAAATTTTTAAATATAAAACGTATAAGGACCAAAGTTAAAAGAAAAAAAAATATCTAAATTAAATTATAGAATATATAAAATATTTGGTAAAAATGAAAATTTTGAAAGTTAAAAAGAATAAGATAAAATTAGGTACAACCTTAAAACATGTTTTATAACCAATAATACATAAAAGAGTTGGTAATTATATATATATAATGTATGATATATACTAATTATAAATTTAGAATACAACTTTCGTGATCGTGGGTAATTAATGTACGTGCAGATAATGTAATATTATCGACAACTTCTCTGGATTCAGGATTTTAGCTCATGCCACATGGGTAACATACATACCCTATCAAATTTGTCTTCTCTCATTCGCATACATGTAAGTAATAAAATATTTAATAAATTATGAAATGGGTAACATACATACCCCACAAATATACCTACGATGGCAAATGTGACATTTTCGATATATAATCATCGAAGGTTATACTTTTATACAAATATATCAATTTCTATTTGAACTTATATTTAACTTATTTAATATAAATATATATGTTTATTATACTTATTTAATATATATATATATATATTATATTAATTAATATAAACTTATTTAATATAACTAAAAGTAAATAAATTATTGATTTGGTCACGTCTTTTTACTAGTGTAAACTATCGTTTACAGAGTAAATTGTAGTTTACAAATGTAAACTATCATCTTTGACAAATCAATCTGGTGTATGAAACTTATGTCCCACTAACCGGGGATAAAAGGATTATTTAATTGTAAATCCACAAAAAGGTAATTAAAAACAGACGGGCATGAGTGTAAGTTTTAAACCCACTAGCTAGGGGTAAAGGGATTGTGAGAGACACTATTGGCCTAAGGCGTTTGTTATTTATTTACCAACAGAATATGTGGCAAGATATGATTGGATTGGGCATAGCGAATGCAAGGGACACCTACGAGCTAAGGAAAATATTTGTTTTACATTTGGTTGTTAATTTAGATAGTTTACGTCACACCCTCACTTATAACGGAAACACGAGAATATAACAGACGGAATCGTCATAACACATTGATTGTTAATAGAGATTTCATAATAAAATAAGCCAACGTGTCATGACATCATACGATAGAAAGAGACTTGTGTTGTGGTTAGTCACTTCCATAAACATATCCAAAAAACTAAAACATTTTAAATCTCACATCTTAAGATATATAATACTAGAGCAAACATACCCAGAAATACCCAGAAGTAAACATAGGTATAGAAATATCCAATCAAGCATTTATTAAACCATATATAGTAATTGTGTAAATCAAAACTCTTAATGGCCTCCGCTAAGGCACTAGCTTTCACTATCCTAAAATGTTGTTATTACATTAAATGAATTCTTTTAAAGGTCAATACATGGTTGATGAGTTCGCAGGTTTAAATATAAATTAGTGTTGTTGTGTTGCAAGTGTAGGACATATGTGTAAGCAAGTTACAACTGTTGTAAGATCACATGCAGACATGAGCTTTACCACACATATAACTTATGCACATACCAAAACATAACTTACAAAACAAACCACACAACGGTCCAAAAAGCTGTAAAAGAATTCACAACATAAAAAAGTTTTGAGCATTCTTTTCCCCTTTAAATTTGTAAACATTGAAAGAAAAACGAGTCAGTAAAACTCATCGTAAAATGATATAAGCAAGTAGAGCGGTCGATAGACTCCTAATAAGGTGTGCAAACCAAAACAAGTCAAACACCTATAATAATGAATAATAGAACTTATAAATATCTTTATACGATGACATGATACTCTTATTTGATTCAAGGTTGTTTCGGGTCCATCACACATTCCATTCACACCACATACACGTAAAGTACCCATATATACTTTTGGGTTAACATCATGAACGGTTGAGCAATATCAGTGCATTGCATAGCTTGTCCTTCAATGTTTGAAAGGTATCTTCTTGTTTAGATCTCCAATCAAGTTTCTTATCCTTTTGGGTCAACATCATCAACGGTTGAGCAATCTTTGAGAAGTTTGCAATGAACCATCAGTAATACCTAACCAATCCTAAAAACTATCAAATCTCTAAATGTGTTTTGGATGCATCTCACTTCTTTACTGCTCCAGTCTTACCTGGATCAACATGGATCCCTTTCTCGTTGATTACATGCTTAAGAAATCATATTTTTTGCAATGAAAATTCACACTTGAAGAATTTAGCATAAAATTCTCTTCTCCTAGCACATTTAAAATCAACTTCATATATTAATTGTGCTCTTTCTTCGAATACAAGTAGATAAAGATATCATATATAAAAATAATCATAAATTTATTAATGTACGGCTTACATGCTTGGTTCATTAGGTTCATAAAGTGCATTTGTCAAACCAAACAACATTACTAAGAACTAGTAGTGTCCTTAATGAGTCGTAAAGGTTTTCTTTGGTATGTCGTCTTCTTGAACCCTCAACTGATGATAACATAACCGATGTTGACCTTTAAGAATTACATTTCTCATTTGCAAATGACCAAATAGATCATTAATTCTAGAAAGAGGATATTGGTTTTTGATAGTTAACTTGTTCAACTCTTGATAATATATACACATCCGGAATGTTGCATCATTCTTTTTAACAAACAAAATCGGTGATCCATATTACGAGGGGCTAGGTCAAATGAAAAGTTTATCCAAGATCTAAAGGTGCGCTTGCTTATTGTGTGTAGTTAGTCTAAAGGTGATAATCGTTTCTTTAAAATAAAAACAAATTGTGTGAATTTTACATATCAAAATATATATATACTTTATACATATCAAAAGACCTTTTAGAAAATCCTACACAATGAGAATATATTCTAACTTTCTTTTCTTCTTCTTTTTTTCTACCACATGTGCTAAAAATATGTAACACTGCTTCTTTAGGCATTGGCTAGTCTGCATGCACGAAATAAGACTTAAATTCTTTTTGGATTATTCTCATTGGATCTTGAGCACTTCACCATTTGGCACAGAAACATGTAACACCTTATCAAGACAAACTAGCTTCACTCCGCATCTTAATAACCAATCCATACCTGTAACCTGTCAAAACTTCATAATTCAAATGGTATCAAGTCTATGTCAAATACACTATCACCTAGTACCAAGGTGTAACCTTTAATTATTTCTTTAGCCTTTATCAATCAACCATCTATCATTTCTACTAAGTAACTAATTTTTAAACAACTAGGGTTCATGCCAAGTAAAGGAGCAGACTTAGAATACACAAAGCCATTATCTGCTTTGGTATCAAATAACACCAAAGCATAATGATTATTGAAAAGATACGTACCCGTAATGACATTTGAGTCCTGTCAAGTGTCATTTTCTCTAATCAAAATGCATGATCGTGTAAAACATTACCTTGAATCGCATGACCCTGGTTTTCAAAATTCCCAAAACCATGATTCCCAGCAATATCTATCACTTGATTTTGATTGTTTCCAACTTTACATGCGCTTGATTTAACCTAGGGCACACATTTCGGTAATAATCCTGACTCCTACGCTCGTAGTAAACTCTAGGTTTCCCATTGGATATATCGCGTTTAGACATCACCAAGTTAGGAGCCACCCTACAATCCTTCGGAATATGCCCTAGATGTTCACAGTTCATGCATACCCAACATGGTGCAGCCTGTGGGTGATAAAAGTTACGCTTGCCACACTTGAAATGTTGGTCTAGATATTCTTTCTTCCCCAGATTCACCGCTACATAATTCTTCATTACCTTGATCCTCTTGTCAACTTACCACCCGACTGTTTGCTTGATTCCCCAATCTCCTTCCTCTTCTCACTATCCTTTCCTAACATGCCATTTTTTCCCATTTCATCCATTAGAGTCTCGACTTTCAAGATAGCACATTATATCATGGAATGAGCAGTCATGGTCATTATTATTTGATTTTGAGGCACTAAACCCCATATGTGCCTTTATATCCTCTTGGACTTTAAAAACAAGATGTGGTACTGGTTTGGCTAACTTATGGAATCGATCATTGTAGGTTGTATGCCCGACCCCTACCATGACATGATTTCAAAATTCATGCTTCAATTTCTAAATCTCATTATTGGGGCGATACTCCTCTGTATTTAAAGCATTGAATTCTAAGTCATTTGCATCATTTCTCCCTACCTCTTGCTTGGATATGCGTGTTCCATCAAGTCAAGGCCTTCCATAAAATTGAACAGGTAGTATACTCAATCTTTTAACTATTCAAGCAATTTTTAGTGTCTATCATTTCATGGCTGCCTGCCTGCCTCCATCTTCTCAATCCGTCTTGATAAGACTATAACTCCACCTTTTGCCATCAAACTCTTAGGCTTACACGCCATGAATTCCTTGTATGCGCACCCTCTCCTTGCTCCACCAATATCATGTACAATCCTATTTCCTACTCCATGACCAATCCTGTTACCATTCCTGTTGCCATTTCCATTTATGTTCCCATCATCATATTAATCATCACCATCATTCTGATTACCTTGCAAAGCACTACCATCATTATTCCTATTATCACCTCTGTTATTGTTGATACCATCTCTATTACCTTGGTTCAAAATATTGTTATTCACTTATGCCCCTATAGTTGAAATCAACTTGGCCAATTACTAAGTGATCATAGCAACCATGTTAGGATTTCTAGCCATATGGTTGTTACCAGTGTAGCCTTTTTCACCATTCCCACCATCTGGCACCACCATGACTGCTAGCACCTCCACCTCTACCTTTTAGTGGTGCACTTCCATAGCTATTAGTATGGGTAACTCATCTTGGTAGAATTTTGTAATAAATCAAGGATAATACATAAACTTTAAGTTGCCACACAACTTTCTTATAATCTATCTATTCATGTTTACACATAACATCGATACGAATAACACAATTAACACAATCCAAACATAAATAGTTTCATAATATCATAAGGTTTCATTTAAACATGATAATATCCAAATTCATCCTAACATGTTAAATATCAAAAACACAACCATTACAAGTCATAAATGTCCAAATAATACGTAATAAAAAAAACTCCATCAGACTCCCTATAGCATGTCATCTCGTTCATGTGACTCAACCGTGACTCTCATCGTTGCAAGATTTATAAAAGGGGCTAGGTGGTAAGTTTGGATGATCACCCCATAGGCTCTACTCGTCTACTGGTGCTGGAGACTGGATGATGATCCAATTAGTAGGAAAAATCCTCATCCGCGCAGTCATCAATTGTAGTGGTCCAACACCGTTCACTCGATACAATCCTCGGGGATATCCAAGCACCTAGGGTCCAACTTTAGGGGCATTCCTCTTAGGGGTGCTGCAAGAACACCTAGTGTTGCAGGATCTGCTTGAAGGGCTAACACGACAAAAATCTCTAGGTTAGTCTCCTCCAATAAATTCAATGAATCGAACATCATCTCATTTGGCTCGTAGTTCGTATCAGAGGATGAATACAGATTACTATCAAATGATACCTCCTCCGGCTCTGATTTGAAAACAAAGGTGACTACATGCACAGGTGATGAAATAGGTAGAGCGTAAAAAGACAGACCTAAAATAAAAAGGTATACGTACTTTTCTCCAGGCATAATGCAGTTAAATAGTAAGCATAACAATTAATCGAACATAGTGAACATACACGTATAATCCAATGCACACATATCCTATTATGTATTCTACATGTAGGCACTTAGGTTATAGTCTAGGTCAGATATATTTTTTTAAAAATCAAGTACGAAAGTTGATGGTAAGGGGCCTAAGTATGTACGGAGAGAAAAGTTGTTGTATTATTTTTACAAATTGTAAAGAACTATCTTAATGCCACTACATATATAGAAGCCAAAACCCCTATCACTCATACTTGAAAACCCTATCACTCATACTTGAAAACCCTATCACTCACACTAAAAATGGTGATGGTAGTGGTTTCTTCTCGTCTGAAAGTTTAAGTTTCCGACCAACTAGTTGTGCAAACGCTACTACTGTAACAACCAAGTGTCTTCTAACAGTGTCAGAGCTAAGTTCCAATCTAGTTTTCTCTTTTTTATCTTTCCAAGCTTTGATGGTCTATTACTATGTACTTTGAATACAAAGATTATTCTAATGGTGCCAAGGTAAGTTCCGATTGATTTCTTGCATTTTTTGAATGTTTTCGAGTTTTGATGGTCTATAGGTTCTCATGCATGCTTGTTTGGCTGATTCCCCATTTCAAAATTCTTAGCTTTAGTATATGGTTTTGTTAGGATGGTATTTTGGCAAATATGAAGATAAAGATAGGAAATGTCTATGGGAAGCATAAGTATATCATAATCAAGCCTTCTTACTCCTTTCTTTTTTGTATGAAAAAATATATTTATTTATACTATTTGTTATTCTATACAGTGAGAATATCTTCCTTCTATAAAAGCATAACTACCTTTGACCTGATTTCAAGCATGAGACGGTAATTGATCACTTGCTATGTAAGAAAAGTTATCCATGGCTGCAACTTATCTTACAGATCCACATTCTTGAAGAGAATAAGTATTACGATTTTGGAACCGGGAGGTTCCATGTACTATTTTGTTCCTGTAACCGGGATCTGAAGAAAAGATGTGAAGTTTCAAATTCAAGGAAGAACCATGACGATGATAGGTGTTGTAAAGGGCAATACCATAGACATGATCACATGGGACGTGTTGCTCTTATCGATACATGTATTAGATGATGGGGAATTCAAACATGGTGACTACCTTATAGGCTAGTACATGAATGAAGTGTGATAAAGTTTTTGAGTTATAAAAATAAGGTTCGATATGTAACGTATAATGAACCGGATGTTAAGAGTTGAAACAGGCTTAGAACTGTTTGATTATCGTTGACTCAGTAGGGTCTGACTGAGTCAAAAGCTGATCTAATTAGAAGTTCTGACTGAGTTTGTATCTTACTGAAACTTGGTTGTTTGATCTAGTATCTGACTGATCTGTTGAATGATAAAAATAACCAGATTGTCATGTAGTTCTTAAAATTCAATAGCCAAAATTTTAGAAATAACTAATAGCCAAATTTTTAAAAATAACATAATAGCTTAAAATTCAAAATTTCATACAAGTTAAACATAAACCAACATCAAATCTGATTTCAAGAACCTAATGTCAAATCTAATTTCAAGAATAAGTATAACAACTAGAACAAAATTTTAATCATAGAACTATGATACAAGAACAAGAACAACTTCAAAATAAGAACAAAAGTTAAAATCTAGCATACCTTATGCTGATGGAGAAACGCTGGAGGGATGGTGGTTTGCGGAAAGGGTCGCGCAGATGGGGTTCATGGTGGGGAGACCGCCGGAGGGATGGGGGTTCGCAGAGCGGATTGCGCGGATAGCGGTTCATGTTGGAGAGACCGCTGGAGGGATGGGGTCACGGAGGGGGTAGCGCGGATGGGGGATTTGTGGAGGGGGTCGCGCGGATGGGGGTTCACGGTAGGGAGACCGTCAGAGGAATGGGGATTCGCGGAGGAGGTCGTCGACGACTGAAAGACCACGGAGGGTGGTCGATTACGGAGGGGTTGGCGGAGGGGAGGCCGATTGCAGGAATTGGCGATGGTAAGAACCTTCAGATCTGGTCAGATCATAACATCGTGACTATCAAACACGCTGACCGAGTCAGCCAATCTACCGGCCAGCGGCGATCAGCCTAAATCAAACGGAGCCTTAGATGGAACAGGAGTTGAAGGTTCATAATTAAGCAAAGCCTGATGATCAAGTGGATTACAACATACCAAACTTCATGAATGTTATGTTAGGGATGGTTGATAAGAAGAGTAGAGTTAGTGTACATGATGGAAAGAAGGATGGTACTAGGATTGATGTTAAGGTTGCCAAGGTCGAGGTAACAAAAAAGAATGAGAGTGATTAAAAATATATATTATATCTTAAGTTTTATCTTTTACTTTTAAATGTTTTGAGTGGTCTTTAGACTTTGTTGAATGGTTATTTAAGAAAATATAACACTCTAGACAAATCTCACACTGTGAACATAAGAGATGTTGGGTTTATAAGGAATGTCATGCTTCTAAGATCACCAAAGCATTTTGGACACTTTTATTATGGATAAGATGAGAACTTCACGGTTAAGCGTGCTTGAGTGAGAATAATATAGGGATGGGTAACCCAGGCAACCAAAATCAAATATGTGAGCACTTTGTGGGTAAAGTGAATAATATTGATATATGAGGGGTCAGATGTTACAAATGGTATCAGAGCCACTCTTGTGCTATTCAGGATGGTGGGGCAAACCTCATCAAGTATGGTGAATCCCCGAGGGTGCACAAAGGGACACCTTAGGCAAATCTCACATCCATAGATGGATGGTGTGGCAAACCTCTCGAGTATGATGAGTCCGAAATAGGGGTGATAATAACACCCTATTAAATCTCACATCAGCAGTGGACAAGAGAGATTCAAGGTTCATAAGGAATGTCTTGCCTCTAATATCATCAATGTGTTTTGGGCACTTTGATTGTGGATGAGAGGAGAACTCAACGGTTAAACGTGTTTGGGCGGCAGAAATCTAGGGATGGATGACCTCCCTTAGAAGTTTTCACTCAGACAACCAAAAGCAAATCTGTGAGCTTTTCGTGGGCAAAGCAGACAATATTAATGGTGTGAGCAGCCGGATGTTACCTTTTATGTAATATATCACAACATTTGATTAGATGAGTTACTATTCAAGAAGTTTAAATTAATTGTTAACTATTTATTTTTTTCCTACATGATAAGCATGCATATTAGAGAATAAAGAAATTTACACCAGTGTTTGATTTAATTATAAATCAGAGTAACATGCCTACAAAGATATATGAGAGGTGTAAATTGTTAGTAACATAAACTAAGGGCTCGTTTGGTTCATAAATTCTTAGGAATTGAAATGTTTTTTTATTGGAAATCATGTTTGGTTGGCGTATAAGGAATATGAATTGGAAAACTTTCCTTCATTCAATGGAGTTCATCAATCCTTCTCATATGTGATAGAATTTCAAACATTCCATGGAAATTTTTAAACATTACTAATATGCTCTCATCATTCTCGACCAAAATCAGCAGATTCCACTAAAACCCAAATCAATATCTATCATGAAATCAAAATGAATCGACATTGAAACCATCCAAATTGAAAACAATAATCCAAAATGAAACCATATAGATACCCTTATAAAAATCAACAGATTCAATTTCCTAATAATTGAAGAACAATAACAAAGATCCATATAACCTAACACATTAACACCATCAATTTGCAGATGAACATCAACTTAAAAAACAAACTTGGAAAATAAGCACGTACAAAACTATTATCGTTGATTGAAGCCAAAGCTCCAAGAAAAACGATGTAAACTTGAATCACCTTGAAGCCACTGGAAAAATGATGGAACGTATAATCAATGGGCTCATCGATTTCACATGGGTCTTCGGTTTCACAATCTTTTAGGTGCCTTTGATTTCAGAGGGTCTTGATTTCACAACCTTTCAATCGCCTTGTTATAGGAGTATTTGATTTCATCTGGGTCCTGTCGTGTGCTTAACCCCCCTCTAGATCACCAAGCAATTCATCTAGGGTTAAGCGACCAGGACCCCATACATATGGTCAATCACAAAGATTGAACCCATGTGTGCATCCTCATCGGGTATATAACCTGCACATAGTTGAGTTGACAACCCCTCATTGGGTGTGAACCTCCATACATTTGCTTAATCACACGAATTAAGCCCCAGTGTGCATCCTCATGGGGTAGCTAAACCGCACATGGTTGAGCTAACACTCCGCATTAAGTGTGAACCTCCATACTTTTGCTTGCAAGACTTTCTTATGTTCGTTCGTTCATTAATGCATGCATTCTTTCATTATGTTCCTCTTTTCATTATCTTCCACTTTATGTTACATAATACTTTCATTTCATTCATTAACATACAAAGCAAGCCATGGATTGACAATCATAAAAACCAAGGAACATATACATAAATAGTTAACATCATCATACAAGGCACAACATACATCATACATACCAATCATAACCTATATGACCTCAAAAGTCAACTTACATAAACCCCCGAGAACCTCCCAAGTCAAAGCCTATATTTTACTTTTTCCCCAAAAAGTCAGAAAATATTCTTAGTGTTCATTCGCATTTCCTCTTTTGTTCATCCGCATTTGTCAATATTCATCCGCATTGACTTTACTCATCCGCATTTGTCAATGTTCATCCGCATTGACTTTTGATCATCCGCATTTGTCCATCCGCATGGACTTCACTCATCCGCATTTTTCAATGTTCATCCGTATTGACTTTTGATCATCCGTATGGACTTTTGTTCATCCGCATTACCTTGTTCATCCGCATTTCCTCAGTCGCATGAACTTACTCATTCGCATTTCCCCAGTCGCATGACTTACTCATCGCATTTGTCAATGTTCATCCGCATTGACTTTTGATCATCCGCATGTGTCAATATTCATCCGCATTGCTCTTACTTATACAGAAACCTCATCCGCATTTACTACACTTAGGCAATTATTCTAAACCCATTCACACCTAAACATCATATTCAGTTCCCAAACACCATCTATCATGTTCTAAGCTTAAATCACAAAGCCTTCGAAACACAACCATAACATCAACAAGCATGAACATAGATCAAAATCACACCATACCCGCAATATACACACATTCAAACATACGGGTATGAAACCCAGTTTTATAAAAACGTACATTCATGCATTTCCAGCCCCAAAGTCAATTAAAACATGTAAAAGAGGGGTTCTAGAACTCACCTTTGTAGCTCTTGAGTATGGCTTCTTCCAAGTTCATTTGCAATGAGTTCAACCGCCTAGAGACCCACTAAAACATACAACCGAACACACACAACACACATGAGCATAAACCCGAGGACATAGCCGGCTAAGAACACCACAAAACCATGAATTCTTACCTTGAATTCGAATTCTCAGCTTGTTCTTCTTCAATCTGAGAGTTTCTGCTCTCCTTCACTTTCTCACTTTGTAAATATCCAAAGATTGTGATGTGTATGACATATGGGCGGCCATACCATCTTTTTCACCAACTTTTCAAAACATTTTGTCCTTTTTGACACAATTGGTCCCTCCACTTGAGCTTTATTCCTTTTCCTTCTCATTCTTCACTTTATTATTCATTTCTTTGTATTTTATAAATAACCAGGTGTTACAAGTCTACCCCCCTTATTTAGGTTTCGTCCCCAAAACATGCTATTCCTCGAACAAACATGGGTAATGTTGTCTCATCTCTCCTTCAGTCTCCCACGTAGACTCAGATCCCTTCCTGTGCTTCCAGTGTACACGCACAAGAGGAACCACTTTATTCCTCAGCCTCTTCTCTTTTCAATCAATGATCACCACTAGTTGCTCCAAGTAATTGAGTCGTTCATCTACTTCGATATCCTCTAGTGGAACAATCATATCCTCATCCGCTAGATACTTTCTCAGATGAGATACATGGAATGTTGGGTGAATTCCACGTAACTCATCTGGTATCTCTAATCTATAGGCCACCTCTCCTACTCTAGCAATGATTCAGAAAGGCCCTATGTATCTCGGGCTCAACTTGCCCGCTTTCGGAACCGAATAATACCCTTCCAAGGTGAGAACTTCAACATAACCAGTCACCCACTTGAAACTCAATCGGTCTGCGTCGTTTATCAGCATACGACTTCTGTCTATCATTGGCGGCCTTCATGAAGGCCTTGATCCTTTCAAGCTTCTCAGTTGTAGCCTCGATCACCTCAACGCTTCCTAATTCTTTCTGACCATTATCACCCCAATAGATGGGTGTTCTACATCTCCTACCGTATAGCATCTCATAAGGGGGCATACCATTGCTGGCATGGTAACTGTTGTTGTAAGAGAACTCAGCTAACGGTAGGTGGTCATCCCAACTTCCTCCAAAATCAATGATTGTAACATCTCGTATTTTCTGTTAACTAAAAGTTAACATCGTTTATTCTTATAGGGTTCATTTTTGTAATTTATAAAACTTATGAATTATGCAAGCTAAATTCTTTATTTGTCTTTAATTATACAAAGGTGATAATAAAGCTAAAAATTGTAATAATAATAATAATATTAATAATACTAACAATAGTAATAATAATAATAAAAATAATATTGTTAGTAATAATAAAAAAATTTATAGTTACTAAACTTAACAAATTTTTTAAAACTTTAAGTAATTAAAGTTTAGGGGGGGTTTAATGCCAAATGTAGAAACTTTAATATTAAAGTTTGTACATAAAATGCTAACTGTTAAAACCACAGGGACCAAACATGTAAATTTCAAAACCCAAACCCCCTATTACTCGCGTTTTTTTTCCGGCCACAACTCCGGCCACCCTCCGGCCGGAGTCCGGTGGCCCTAAAACCTCATTTTTCCTTCGAATTGAAACCCCCAAATCATGGTAACCGATCGAAACATGAATCGAACCTGAAGATGTCACTTAAATGCGTTTATCAACCGGTTATAAACTCTAATCGAATGTATAACCGAAACCTTAAACCCCATAATCATTCGAGCCTTAATCACCAATAATAAGTCAATTAATTCAACACTAACGAACGTTTATCTACCTTTAATCGAATACAATCATCAATTTCACCTGAAATAAACATAAACATCTAATACGATTCTTTCTGTTGATCACGAACTGCAACATACTCGAACGCTATCTTCTTAACATCAAGATTTGAAATCAATAAGGGGCTTTGGATCTAGATTGTCATACGAAGCTATACACGAGGTTAATTGAGTTATCATCAACGTTTACATTGTTTCTGCATCTCCTTCGACCGCGACTAGTTCATCGTTGGGTTCACCTTCAATTCGAACCTGTTCGGGTAAATTACATACATGTATATGCTCGATTTGGCATGGGGAACAAAAGCCCCATGATTACAGGCTTTTACATTAACGAATTCAGGTTCAATTTTGAGGATTGTGGAATTAGGGTTCTTAAGGGATTGGGGTTTTCTTTGGGGTTATGTTTTTAAATTTTCAGAACCCAAATGTACCGCGGCTGAAGCCTTGGTTCACTGGTTAGACACTTACCCTTACAATCTTGAGGTCCCGGGTTCAAACCCGGCTCCCTCATTTATTTTTTTAAAAGGCTTTTCAGCCTTAATTAATTTTAGAAATTTTAAGTAATACAAAAAATAGATTTTGTAAACTTTAAATATTTGTAAAAACAACAAAGCAATTTTTATATATATATAAATATTAATAATTTCTTTTAAATATTTTAACAAAGATTACTTTTGGTTATTAAACTTTTTTTAGTAAAAGATAAATTACTATTGGTTCAAGTGTTACTTTTAAATTATTGATAAGAAAACGTGTTAATTTCGTTTAGTTATAAAACTTTATTTCAATTTATATCTAATACTTTCAATTATTATAAATATTTTTCTCCTTCATATCTGTGTATAAAAATATAAATTTATTCATTTTCAATTATTACAAGAGAACATATAATTGTTTTCTTTTTGTTAAATATCGATGTTGACAAAAACCCCAAATACCAAATTGAAACCCTAGTTCATTTACACCGTTAATCTTATTATTAACCTAAATCTTGTTATATTTATATATTTAGGTGTGCCTTGTGACATTTGACCTTGGAACGACATACATTATTCTTATTGAACTTCATTTTATACTTATTTGATACGTGAGTTTTCCTTGCCCCTTTTTATATTTTCACACTAATTTGGGTGAAACATGATACTTATTCTCATACACTTGTAAACGTTTAAACTTGTAAGCACTTGCAATTTATATTTTTGTCATGGTTATTTGTGTTTTGTAAGTGTTTATATGAGATACATATTTATTTGTGTTTTGTAAGTGTTTATATGAGATACATATTTTTGTTTGCAATCATTAACTATTGCTAGCCTGGCGACGTCTTAGATCTTTGGGCCTGACAAGCCTATTTGGTGCTAAAGTCGAGGTATTGCCGACTCCTGATGACGTATGCTTGTTCATCATGGGAACCAAATACACTTAGCCAATCTTATATACTTGTAATCAAGTCGAGGTTTGGTTGTCACGATATGTGTTCTATAACCTTACTTGCTTATGACCTATGACATGAATTGCTACTTGTAACCTTTTTCATATTATGTATGAAAATCTTGGAAACTCACCAACTAATTTTAGTCGACTCTTATTTTTATCATGTTTCATGTCAACCTCAAGTTTAAATTGATCCTTTTGAAGCATGCAATAATCTAGGACTTGGACCTAGTTAATGAAATAAAAAGTTTACATTATGTTATGTTATGTTTGAACTTATTACTTGTTTGAGACTTATAATTGTATTTCATTTCAAGACTTATGATAATAATATTTACATTTTAATATAGCGTTATGTGGCTGTGAACAAATCTTAACCCTCACATCTCGACGTTTCCGCCGTCAAGGTTGGGGTGTGACAGATTGGTATCAGAGCCCATAACTATAGGGAATTAGGTTATTAGAAATGGTGACCTAGACTATAGCTTATGCATGAACCTCATGGGATAATATTTATATTCTTGGAAATATATATATTGTTACATGCTACATAATGTTATACCTTACTTAGGTGCAACTTGATGCCTTAGCATAGGTTGCCTTGTAATTGTCTAAACTTTGTTACTTGTCTCCCTAAACTTAACTTTGACTCTTGACTCTCCCCGACAAATGAAACTTCTTAATCTTATTCTCGTCAACACGTGGAATCGTATACTTATGCTTAAGAATTGAATCTTTAGACTTATGTCTAATCTATGTAAATCTCATCATGGTTTTAATTTCATGAACCTAAGAAATTTGTGTGACACATGGACACCTGTATTCTGGATTTCCTGGCAAAAGGCCCTCGGGCTAAGGCAGCATATCGCATAAATCCTACGGGACTAGTTATGCTTACCTGGGGATTTCTGGGATGAGTGATAAACTATGGTCAACATACACAAATTTCTAAGGCGAGTGGGTCAACTTACCTTGACGTGTCAACGTTTCCAAATGGTAATGCGTTACCAAATGGAACCATTCCATGTGCCTTACAACTTTTGCCTTACCTTGTTGAACATTAATCTTTATAATTCCAATTCTCGTATCTAACTCATTTTGTATATTCCAGCATGTCTCGTCATCATGGGAAGCGTGGAAGTTCCGATCGTAAACTAGCTGCCATGATTACCCGACAAATGGCTGCTGTCATTCCAACTATGGTTGCTGAACTCAATAGCACCTTAATGAACAACTCTAGCAACAACGGTCATGGGGAAAATAGTGCTAACCAAGGGCGCAACAACCAAACTTGCACTTTCAAGCACTTTAGCTCATGTAAACCCACTAGTTTTAGTGGCAAGAAACGAGCCACTAGTCTTCTTGAGTGGTTCGAGAGCATGGAGAACACCTTCGTCAACTGTAAGTGTCCCGAGGCACTCAAAGTTCGTTATGCCATTAGCATGTTCCAACAAAGGGCTCTCACCTGGTGGAATAGCGAGAAAAGAAATCGTGGGCCCGATGCTATTATGGCACTTACTTGGGAGGAGTTCAAGAACATCGCTATCGCGAAGTTCTGCCCGAGAAGCGAACTGCAAAAGTTGGAGGAAGAATTTTGGAATTTAAAGCAAACGATGGTGATCATTTGGCCTACTCAACTAGGCATCATGAGTTGAGTATACTGCTGCCTCATATAGTCGACACTGTCCCCCGCAACATCGGGAAGTTCATTAAGGGTGTACCACCCTAAATTCAAGATGTTGTGGTGGGTAGCCGACCCACAACCTTAGAAGAAGCCATTACTATCACCGCTCAACTCACCGAGAACCATATACGAGCGGGCACCATGTCTGTGAAAGGTGCCAAAAAGGTGGAAAGGACGGCTACCGAGGCAGTTAAGGAGACCAAAGCTGAACCGTCCAACAACAACAACAACAACAAGAAGCGCAAGTTCACATCGGTGCGTAACTATGCTGTGGCTGCACCTAAACAACCCCAAAGACAACTTGAATCTGCGGCTACACCTGTGGCACAAGTGCCTGGGGCTAGGGCTTATGCTGGTCCTCAGCCTATGTGCAACACGTGTAGGTATCATCATCCGGGGAATCAACCATGCCGCATCTGCACCTTATGCGGTAAATATGGTCATTTGGTGGCGACTTGCCACCGTGCACCTAACAATGCTGCCGTAGTCACAAACCGTGTTTGCTACAACTGTGGGGAACCTGGTCATTTTCAGCCACAATGCCCTCGTCTTGTGGGTAATGTTCCACAAGCTCGAGGACGTGCTTTCAACATCAACGCCAACCAAGCACAAGCAAACAACGATGTGTTGAATGGTATGTCAACTCACCTTTAACTTTTGTTATCCGTTTCTCTTCATACTATGCCTAAATCGTTCAATATCTTAAAAATTGACCAGGTATGTTCCTTATTAACAAAACTTATGCCTATGTCCTATTTGATTCTGGAGCTGATAAAAGTTTTATTTCATTAGAGTTTGAACCCATACTTGCTAAGCCACATACGAAACTAGAAAGACCTCTTACTGTTGAAGTTGCCGATGGAGAACCGATCACCGTTGACGTCATTATTCATGATTGCATCTTAAGTCTCGACACGCATGATTTTCTTATCGATCTTATCCCTATGAAACTTGGAAGCTTCGACGTCATCATAGGTATGGATTGGTTAGCCAAACACCATGCTGAGATCATTTGTTTCGAGAAGTGTATTCGTATACCGTTACCCTCCGGAGATACTTTGAAAGTGTTCGGTGAAAAATCTTCCAAAGGACTTAAGCTCATGTCTTGCACTCAAGCCCGAAAGTGCTTAAGTAAGAAGTATATGGCCTTCTTGGCTTACGTGGTCAACACGAAAGTCAAAGGGAAGGAACTTAAGGATGTCACTATCGTACGAGATTTTCCTGAAGTATTTCCCGATGACCTTAGTGATTTACCTCCCGTGCGTGAAGTCGAGTTTAAAATTGACTTGATACCGGGAGCAAACCCCGTGGCTAAGTCACCATATCGGCTTGCACCATCGGAAATGCAAGAACTCTCTAGTCAACTTCAAGAGCTGTCCGAGAAGGGCTTCATCCGTCCTAGTTCTTCGCCTTGGGGTGCACCTATTCTTTTCGTGAAGAAGAAAGATGGATCGTTTCGTATGTGCATCGATTATCATGAGCTTAACAAGCTTACCATCAAGAATCGTTATCCTCTTCCTCGCATCGATGACTTGTTTGATCAACTTCAAGGAGCTGCTATTTTCTCGAAGATTGATTTACGTTCTGGTTATCATCAATTGCGAGTCCATGATGATGATATCCCAAAGACCGCTTTCCGTACTCGTTATGGGCACTATGAGTTTATGGTGATGCCTTTTGGTTTAACCAATGCTCCTGCTGTCTTCATGGATCTCATGAACCGAGTATGCAAGCCTTATCTAGACAAGTTTGTGATCGTCTTCATTGATGACATACTTATCTATTCCAAGACCAACACGATCATGAACTGCATTTGAGATTGGTTCTTGAGTTGTTAAAGAAAGAGCAATTGTACACAAAGTTCTCAAAGTGTGATTTCTGGCTCGAGGAAGTTCAATTTCTAGGACACGTGGTGAATAGCCAAGGAATTCACGTTGATCCTGCAAAGGTGGAAGCTGTGAAGGATTGGTGTGTTCCAACAACTCCTACCGAAGTTTGTTCTTTTCTTGGTCTTGCTGGTTATTATCGGCGATTCATTGCCAATTTCTCGAGGATCGCGAAACCGCTCACTACTTTGACACAAAAGAATAAACCATTCGAGTGGGGTTCCGAGCAAGAAGAAGCTTTTGAAGCGTTAAAGCATAAGTTGTGCAATGCTCCTATCTTGACCCTACCCGATGGAAACGACGACTTCACCGTGTATTGTGATGCATCTAAACAAGGCCTTGGTTGTGTTCTCATGCAACGAGGGAAGGTCATAGCTTATGCATCGAGACAATTGAAGGTTCACGAGGTGAATTATACAACACACGATCTTGAGCTTGGTGCTGTTGTATTTGCTTTGAAGATTTGGAGGCACTACCTGTATGGTACGCAATGTATAGTCTACACCGATCACAAAAGTCTTCAACACGTTTTCAATCAAAAAGATCTCAACATGAGACAATGTCGTTGGGTGGAGTTGATTAGTGACTATGATTGTGACATTCGTTACCATCCTGGTAAAGCAAACGTTGTAGCCGATGCACTAAGCCGAAAGATTCACAACAAGATGATCTCATTCCAAGAAATTCGCGATCTACGTCAATGGTTTGACACTTTGGGTGAGTTCGATACTGAGATCCGACTAGATGTCAACGAGACCACCGTACTACTACAAAACCTGAGAATAGATAGTGACATCGAGTCTAGCATCCTGGAGGCTCAAAAAATGGTTCAACGAGAAGGAATAATGAAGGACGAAATGGAGCATAATCTTCTAACCCAATTGGAAACGAAACCCAATGGGTTGATGTACTTCACCAATCGCATTTGGATTCCAAATCGCAATAACATTCGTACCTTTATTATGAACGAAGCTCATCAAACTCGTTATTCTATTCATCCTGGTTCCGATAAGATGTACATGGACCTACGTGGTCAATATTGGTGGCCTGGAATGAAGAAAGACATAGCGACTTATGTAGCTAAGTGCCTCACATGTACGAAGGTTAAAGCCGAACATCAATGTCCTAGTGGATTACTTGAGCAACCCGAGATCCCTATGTGGAAGTGGGAACACATATCCATGGACTTCATAACCAAGCTACCCCGAACCTCTCGAGGACATGATAGCATATGGGTGATCGTTGACCGATTAACCAAATCGGCACATTTTATACCTATACGTGACACTTACAAGACATCAAGGTTAGCTCGCATATACATTGATGAGATTGTAAGTCATCATGGGGTACCTCTGCACATCATATCCGGCCGAGACGCTCGTTTCACTTCGTATTTTTTGTCGTCTATGCAAGAACTCTTGGGTACACAATTGGACCTAAGCACGGCTTACCATCCTCAAACTGATGGTCAAACCGAGCGAACGATGCAAACCTTGGAGGATTTGCCATGCCTTTGTGTTCTTGACTTTGGCGGCGATTGGGATACGCATCTACCGCTCGCGGAATTTTCGTATAACAATAGTTACCATTCGAGTATCAAGATGGCACCGTTTGAAGCACTTTATGGTCGAAAATGTCATTCACCGATCTGTTGGACCGACATTGGTGAAAACTTCATCACTGGTCCTGAACTTATACAAGAGACAACCGATAAAGTTTCTATTATTCGCAAGAACCTTGAAGTGGAGAGAAGTCGACAAAAGAGCTATGCCGACAAGCGACGTAAGCCATTGGAATTCCAAGTTGGGGAGATGGTTCTTCTTAAGGTTTCACCGTGGAAAGGTGTGGTTCGCTTTGGAAAGAAGGGCAAATTGGCTCCAAGGTTTGTAGGACCTTTCAAAATCCTGAAAAGGATTGGGAAAGTGGCTTATAAACTAGAGTTACCTTCCGACCTTAGTGGAATTTATCCTGTGTTCCACGTCTCAAATTTGAGAAAGTGTTTGGCCGACGAAAGTCTGTATGTTCCGCTGGAAGACATTCAGATCGACGAGTCCTTGCATTCGTCGAGAAACCTCTTGAAATCATGGATCGTATAATGAAGAAGACTAGAACCACGACAACCCCAATCGTCAAGGTTCGTTGGAAAAATAAACGTGGCGCTAAATTTACTTGGAAACGTGAGGAGCACATGAAGAAGAGATACTTAATTGTATAGTTTCATTTCTTTTAATTTCGGGACGAAATTCTTTTAAGTTGGGGAGACTGTAACATCTCGTATTTTTGTTAACTAAAAGTTAACATCGTTTATTCTTATAGGGTCATTGTTGTAATTTATAAAACTTATGAATTATGCAAGCTAATTTCTTTATTTGTCTTTAATTATACAAAGGTGATAATAAAGCTAAAAATTGTAATAATAATAATATTAATAATACTAACAATAGTAATAATAATAATAATAATAATATTGTTAGTAATAATAAAAAATTTATAGTTACTAAACTTAACAAAGTTTTTAAAACTTTAAGTAATTAAAGTTTAGGGGGGGTTTAATGCCAAATGTAGAAAATTTAATATTAAAGTTTGTACATAAAATGCTAACTGTTAAAACCACAGGGACCAAACATGTAAATTTCAAAACCCAAACCCCCTATTACTTGCGTTTTTCCGGCCACAACTCCGGCCACCCTCCGGCCGGAGTCCGGTGGCCCTAAAACCTCATTTTTCCTTCGAATTGAAACCCCCAAAATCGTGGTAACCGATCGGAAACATGAATCGAACCTGAAGATGTCACTTAAATGCGTTTATCAACCGGTTACAAACTCCAATCGAATGTATAACCGAAACCTTAAACCCCATAATCATTCGAGCCTTAATCACCAATAATAAGTCAATTAATTCAACACTAACGAACGTCTATCTACCTTTAATCGAATACAATCATCAATTTCACCTGAAATAAACATAAACATCTAATACGATTCTCTCTGTTGATCACGAACTGCAACATACTCGAACGCTATCTTCTGAACATCAAGATTTGAAATCGATAAGGGGCTTTGGATCTAGATTGTCATACGAAGCTATACACGAGGTTAATTGAGTTATCATCAACGTTTACATTGTTTCTGCATCTCCTTCGACCGCGACTAGTTCATCGTTGTGTTCACCTTCAATTCGAACCTGTTCGGGTAAATTACATACATGTATATGCTCGATTTGGCATGGGGAACAAAAGCCTCATGATTACAGGCTTTTACATTAACGAATTCAGGTTCAATTTTGAGGATTGTGGAATTAGGGTTCTTAAGGGATTGGGGTTTTCTTTGCGGTTATGTTTTTAAATTTTCAGAACCCAGATGTACCGCGGCTGAAGCCTTGGTTCACTGGTTAGACACTTACCCTTACAATCTTGAGGTCCCGGGTTCGAACCCGGGCTCCCTCATTTATTTTTTTAAAAGGCTTTTCAGCCTTAAATTAATTTTAGAAATTTTAAGTAAATACAAAAAATAGATTTTGTAAACTTTAAATATTTGTAAAAACAACAAAGCAATTTATATATATATATAAATATATTAAATAATTTCTTTTAAATATTTTAACAAAGATTACTTTTGGTTATTAATTTTTTTAGTAAAAGATAAATTACTATTGGTTCAAGTGTTACTTTTAAATTATTGATAAAACGTGTTAATTTCGTTTAGTTATAAAACTTTATTTCAATTTATATCTAAATACTTTCAATTATTATAAATATTTTTCTCCTTCATATCTGTGTATAAAAATATAAATTTATTCATTTTCAATTATTACAAGAGAACATATAATTGTTTTCCTTTTTGTTAAATATCGATGTTGACAAAAACCCCAAATACCAAATTGAAACCCTAGTTCATTTACACCGTTAATCTTATTATTAACCTAAATCTTGTTATATTTATATATTTAGGTGTGCCTTGTGACATTTGATCTTGGAACGAAATACATTATTTTTATTGAACTTCATTTTATACTTATTTGATACGTGAGTTTTCCTTGCCCCTTTTTATATTTTCACACTAATTTGGGTGAAACATGATACTTATTCTCATACACTTGTAAACGTTTAAACTTGTAAGCACTTGCAATTTATATTTTTGTCATGGTTATTTGTGTTTTGTAAGTGTTTATATGAGATACATATTTTTGTTTGCAATCATTAACTATTGCTAGCCTGGCGACGTCTTAGATCTTTGGGCCTCACAAGCCTATTTGGTGCTAAAGTCGAGGTATTGCCAACTCCTGATGACGTATGCTTGTTCATCATGGGAACCAAATACACTTAGCCAATCTTATATACTTGTAATCAAGTCGAGGTTTGGTTGTCACGATATGTGTTCTATAACCTTACTTGCTTATGACCTATGACATGAATTGCTACTTGTAACCTTTTTCATATTATGTATGAAAATCTTGGAAACTCACCAACTATTTTTAGTTGACTCTTATTTTTATCATGTTTCATGTCAACCTCAAGTTTAAATTGATCCTTTTGAAGCATGCAATAATCTAGGACTTGGACCTAGTTAATGAAATAAAAGTTTACATTATGTTATGTTATGTTTGAACTTATTACTTGTTTGAGACTTATAATTGTATTTCATTTCAAGACTTATGATAATAATATTTACATTTTAATATAGCGTTATGTGGCTGTGAACAATCTTAACCCTCACATCTCGACGTTTCCGCCGTCAAGGTTGGGGTGTGACAGATTGGTATCAGAGCCCATAACTATAGGGAATTGGGTTATTAGAAATGGTGACCTAGACTATAGCTTATGCATGAACCTCATAGGATAATATTTATATTCTTGGAAATATATATATTGTTACATGCTACATAATGCTATACCTTACTTATGTGCAACTTGATGCCTTAGCATAGGTTGCCTTGTAATTGTCTAAACTTTGTTACTTGTCTCCCTAAACTTAACTTTGACTCATTGACTCTCCCCGACAAATGAAACTTCTTAATCTTATTCTCGTCAACACGTGGAATCGTATACTTATGCTTAAGAATTGAATCTTTAGACTTATGTCTAATCTATGTAAATCTCATCATGGTTTTAATTTCATGAACCTAAGAAATTTGTGTGACACATGGACACCTGTATTCTGGATTTCCTGGCAAAAGGCCCTCGGGCTAAGGCAAGCATATCGCATAAATCCTACGGGACTAGTTATGCTTACCTGGGCATTTCTGGGATGAGTGATAAACTATGGTCAATATACAAAAATTTCTAAGGTGAGTGGGTCAACTTACCTTGACGTGTCAACGTTTCCAAATGGTAATGCGTTACCAAATGGAAACTCTTTGACTTGCTTCATCACATCCGAGGTCATGATCATTGGTAAGCTTTCACCCGAATCGGCTCGGGTCTCTCTTTTCGACTAAGGGCATCCGCCACCACGTTAGCTTTGCCCGAATGGTAATGGATCTCGAAATCATAATCCTTTATGAGCTCCAACCATCGTCTCTGCCTCATGTTCAGGTCCTTCTGCTCAAAGAAGTATTTTAAGCTCTTGTGGTCGGTGAATATGATGCACTTCGTCCCGTAAAGGTAGTGCCTCCAAATCTTTAACGCGAAGACCACAACTACTAGCTCCAAGTCATGAGTAGGATAATTAACCTCATGAACTTTCAACTGTCGGGATGCATAGGCTATAACCTTCCCTCTCTGTATTAACACACACCCCAACCCCGAGTAGGAAAGATCAGAATAAACCACCAGATCTTCACTTCCATTGGGTAACGACCGAACAGGAGCTTGAGTCAGCCTTGCTTTCAATTCCTCGAACGCCTTCTCTTGAGCTTGACCCCATACAAACTTTACATCCTTCCGAGTCAACTTAGTTAGTGGAGAAGCGATCTTAGAGAAATCTTGGATGAATCTTCTATAGTAGTCCGCCAAACCCAAGAAGCTACGAATCTTGGATGGCGTCTTTGGAGACTTCCATTGCATCACTGCCTCCACCTTTGCTGGATCCACCATAATCCCGTCGGGATTCACCACGTGACCCAAGAATTAAACCTTGTGCAACCAGAATGCGCACTTGGAGAATTTAGCATTCAACTTCTCCCTCCTTAGTGTGTCCAACACCTCCCGAATATGACCTGCATGCTCCTTCTTGCTCTTCGAATAAATCAGGATATCATCAATAAACACAATCACTGATTTATCCAATATTGGCCGACACACTCGATTCATTAGATCCATAAAAGCAGCTGGTGCATTGGTTAGACCAAAAGACATGACAAGAAACTCGTAGTGACCATAATACGTGCGAAAAGCTGTTTTAGGAACATCCTGCTCCTTCACCTTCAACTGATGGTAGTCCGATCGAAGATCTATCCTCGAGAACCAAATAGCACCTTGAAGCTGATCAAACAAATCATCAATCCTCGATAAGGGGTATCGGTTCTTTATCGTCAACTTATTTAGCTCATGGTAGTCTATACACATCCTCATACTACCGTCTTTCTTTTTAACGAACAGGACCGGAGCACCCTAAAGAGAGATACTCGGTCTAATAAACCCCTTATCAAGCAGCTCTTGCAATTGCTCCATCAGTTCTTTCATCTCCGTAGGAGTTGGCAACAGGTTGGGCACCTGGTATCAAATCAATCTGAAACTCAATCTCGCGGTCAGGTGGCACTCCTGGTAAGTCTTCGGGGAACACATCTGGAAAGTCACACACAACCGCGACATCAAATAACTGTGGTGTTGGTGTTTCCACATCCTTCACATAAGCCAAGTAGGCGCTACATCCACGCCTCATACACTTTCCCGCCACCGCCATCGAAATCACTTTCGGTATCGTAGTGACTCGATCACCATAAACCGTCACCAAACTCCCGTCAGGCGCTGTCAAACGAATCATCTTCTTGCAACACACAATGTTCACCTCGTAGTCCACTAGCCAATCCATCCCAAGAACCACATCGAAACCACCTAAGGTCATCATGAATGGTCTAACCGAAAACTTATGACCTTCTAATTCCACATCACATCCTTCTATCACCTCAGAAATCCTGGTCGACTTACCTATGACAGTTTCTACATCAAAGGTCTCATCAACACTCCTACTACTAACAGGCATTTTGGCATAGAAAGCAGCAGAAATAAAACTTTTACTAGCACAAAATCGAGTAACACAGAAGCTAGAGTTTGGTTCACTAGAAACGTACTGGACACGACATCAGGGTCTGTCCTAGCTTCCTCCTGCGTCATCGTAAACGCTCTGGCGTTCGTCCTCTGTCCTTTACCTCCAGTCTTCTTCACCCTAACACACTCAGTCCTCGGCTTCTTACAGTCTTTACTCATATGACCACTTTCCCTACATTTGAAACACCTCATACCCTCACAATCTCTAGCAATATGACTAGGCTTCTCACATTTGAAGCAGATATTTGATCCCCATTTGCATTCCCTTGAATGCTCCTTCCCGCATTTCCCACACCTCTTTGACCCCGCACCAGTGATAACCACACGACGATCATTCGTCTGTGCCTTCTTGTTGCTCGTCGAGGCACCACCCCGACCAAACCTTTTCCATTCCAAATCCTGTCGCCACCACCCTTCTTGCTCACCTCACCACCATCACCTCCCATTCATCATACAACCTTCCTGCCAGATCAACTGCCGACCTAAATGTGCTTGGTCGGGCAACGATCATGTGCCTACGGATATCCACCGGCAAACCCTGAATATACCTCTTGATTTTCCATGACAAGGTGTCACTTGGTGCGGCACCAGACGTTCCATCTCATTGAACTTGGTGGTGTACTACTGATGTGTCATCATCCCCGCCTCCAGCTGCAGGAACTCTCTCTCAACCCTTTCCATTTCCTATGGGGACAAAACTCCTCAATCACCAACTTTTTCAGCTCAGACCATCTCATTCTCCTAATAGCCCGACTACCCTCAGCTTGGACAATATTGTCCCACCAGCATAAAGCTGAGTCCAGAAAGAGTGGGCAGCAAACTTCACTTTCTGATCCTCCCGACACTCGCTGATGTTCAGAACAACTTCTATTTCTCTCACCCATCGGTGAGCAGCAGCAGCAGCAGTGTCGTTACCGTCAAAAGTAGGGGGCTTGCATCTTCGAAACTCCCCGTAGTTACTGCCTCGTGCCACCTCCGACGCAGGCTTTTCTTCTTCTTTCTCTTTATCATCAGAATGAACCGTTTCTGGCTTCGGTCATTCCCGTTCTGCCGAGGACCTGTTTCTTTCTCCTTCTTGTACAGTCTTAATCACTTCAGTCACCACAGACGATAAGATCGTCTGCATGACTTGATGCATTTCTTCCACAACAGCCTCCTTTACCGAGGCTCTCAGATTGGCACTCTCATCACCGCCCTCCGCATGAGCGGTCTCGGGTCCTTCAGAACCACCTTTTCAACTCTGGGTCTTCCCCTCTTGGGTCGCGGTTCAGCACCACGACCTCCACCATGTGAAGCTTTAGAAGATCTACTACCGACGATCCTCACACACACTGAAAGATTCAAACACCAACATGGTCATTCGAGGGAATAGCTCAGTTTATGTCAAGTATAGTAAGTCCCTAATTACAGTGGCCAGTTGTGATTAGCCACTTACTTTACTCTTCATACCCCGAGCATTACTTATCCTGACTACATCAGTATCTAAATCTACAAACAACACATGAACCACATAGCATGCGCACATAATACCGGTTAGCATTAAGAAAATACCTGATGGCACGCAGCTACTCGGACTGGCATCCCTTCCCTTTCCGTCCCATTTTCAGTTTAAGTTTAGGTTTATTTTGAAACTTTACCCGTTTCACTTAAACTTTGGCTCTAATATCAACTTGTAAGGCCCCGTTCCCGGGATGCTTACAGCTAGCTAATCATCGCACATAAAACATATATTTACATTATACTTCATAAAACATCGCAGCGGAACATTAAAACACCCATTTCATTATAATCACTTTTGCAAAATAATACATTATTGACCGGTTACAAAACATCATTGTTTGCATTACATCACAAAAACGTCATATTTCTATCAAATGGATGCCATCCAAAAATGCGAAGTGGCTGCCCCGTGCCATCCTCAGCAATGCTCACCTACCAACTTGAAAATACATAAAAAGTCAACGTTGCTGAGTGAGTTCTAGTTTTATAATAAAACATATTTTATCTTCTGTTTAAAACCATGCTTCACTTTCTTTCAAATCATACCAGGCTTTAAAATGTGATCACACATCATATGTACACATAGATAATATTTATTATCTTCATCATCATTCATTTTGTACTTTTATTATCTTTCGTTTTCATCTGGGTCCTGTCGTGTGCTTAACCCCCCTCTAGAGCACCAAGCAATTCATCTAGGATTAAGCGACCAGGACCCCATACATATGGTCAATCACAAAGATTGAACCCATGTGTGCATCCTCATGGGGTATATAACCCGCACACAGTTGAGCTGACAACCCCTTATTGGGTGTGAACCTACAATAAAAACGATGTAAACTTGAATCACCTTGAAGCCACTGGAAAATTGATGGAACGTATAATCAATGGGCTCATCGATTTCACATGGGTCTTCAATTTCACAATCTTTTAGGTGCCTTTGATTTCAAAGGGTCTTCGATTTCACAATCTTTCAATCGCCTTGTTATAGGAGTATTTGATTTCAGAGAGGTCTTTGTTGTTGTTGTCATTGAACCAGATCTGATGGTGTTAATGAAACAACTTTGAGTAGATTTGCGGTGTCGAGTTCTTCACAATGAACCAAATTAGGGTTCTGTGAAACATGGAATTGGTGTGGATTTGAAAGAGTTAGCATCATCATACAAGGCACAACATACATCATACATACCATCATAACCTATATGACCTCAAAAGTCAACTTACATAAACCCCCGAGAACCTCCCAAGTCAAAGCCTATATTTTACTTTTTCCCCAAAAAGTCAGAAAATATTCTTAGTGTTCATTCGCATTTCCTCTTTTGTTCATCCGCATTTGTCAATATTCATCCGCATTGACTTTACTCATCCGCATTTGTCAATGTTCATCCGCATTGACTTTTGATCATCCGCATTTGTCCATCCGCATGGATTTTACTCATCCGCATTTGTCAATGTTCATCCGCATTGACTTTTGATCATCCGCATTTGTCCATCCGCATGGACTTTTGTTCATCCGCATTACATTTATTCATCCGCATTTTCTCAGTCGCATGAACTTACTCATTCGCATTTCCCTAGTCGCATGACTTACTCATCCGCATTTGTCAATATTCATCCTCATTGACTTTTGATCATCCGCATTGACTTTTGATCATCCGCATTGACTTTTGATCATCCGCATTGACTTTTGATCATCCGCATTTGTCAATGTTCATCCGCATTGCTCTTACTTATACGGAAAGCTCATCCGCATTTACTACACTTAGGCAATTATTCTAAACCCATTCACACCTAAACATCAGATTCAGTTCTCAAACACCATCTATCATGTTCTAAGCTTAAATCACACAATCTAAGCCTTAGAAACACAACCATAACATCAACAAGCATGAACATAGATCAAAATCACACCATACCCGCAATATACACACATTCAAACATACGGGTATGAAACCCAGTTTTATAAAAACGTACATTCATGCATTTCCAGCCCCAAAGTCAGTTAAAACATGTAAAAGAGGGGTTCTAGAACTCACTTTTGCAGCTCTTGAGTATGGCTTTATCCAAGCTCGTTTGTAATGAGTTCAACCACCTAGAAACCCACTAAAAACATACAACCGAACATACACAACACACATGAGCATAAACCCGAGGACATAGCCGGCTAAGAACACCATAAAACCATGAGTTTTTACCTTAAATTTGAATTCTCAACTTGTTGTTCTTCAATCTGAGGGTTTCTGCTCTCCTTCACTTTCTCACTCTAGAAATATCTGAAGATTGTGATGTGTATGACATATGGGCGGCCATACCATCTTTTACACCAATTTTTCAAAACATTTTGTCCTTTTTGACACAATTGGTCCCTTCACTTGAGCTTTATTCCTTTTCCTTCTTATTCTTCACTTTATCCTTCTTTTCTTTGTATTTTATAAATAATCGGGTGTTACAGGTATGTATTTCTTGTTCAAGTTGGGTTTATCTTCAAATAAACAAGACGGTGACGATCCTCGTTCCATTGACTCTGCACTGCCGCTTTTCTAACACCATCCAGTCGGTTCCATTAAGTTCAGGCTCCGATTGATTTCAATAGCAAAATGTTTTGCTTATTGATCAAAGGAGCATGTGATGATAGATAATTAACATCGATAGCTAAACAAATTAAAATCATTACCACAAAAGTGGTGCAAGCTTTTTTATTAATTTTACAACTAAAATTATAAGTTTTGAAGAAAATGATGGAAAGCCAACTAGCAAGCATAAAACAAAATGAGAATTGATGAGTTGTTTGATAAATTTATACTGAATCATTAAAAGACTTGATTAAATAAAAGGTAGTCTTTTAATTTATTTAAATGTTTCTAAACTTATCTCTCAGAAACTTCATGGTATCATTAAAATGCTACCAAACAACCCTTGATTAATTAAAAAAAATAATACTAAAAGATGAGTCAAAGCTAGGGATGATAAATATTAGCACATAAAGACCAAAATCAATCACTGATGTAGCATCGTAACTTGCAAACCTTATTTGTCGCCGATGAAGTTTTAAAGTGGGATGTGATGTTATTCTGTAAATGATCATGATTACAACCGATTTATTCATTATGTTATTTAAATTAAAGTTCAGCTCCACCATTATATCTACTGTTGCTTAAACACCAAAATTGATGTAGTAAAACAGTCAAACTTCAACAATCATAGCCAAAAGAATGTTAAAGTCAAGTCAATATATATACATATTACTAAATTGATGTAGTAAAACAGTCAAACTTCAACAATTATTGGAGACGGTGGGATGGGCAGTTGTTTTTTAAATTTTATTTTATTATTTTGAGCTAATCACGTAAGCAACTCTTCAACTATTAAAAAGCTTTTTGGAATTTACATAAGTAGTTCTTTAGTTGTAAAAGTACCAAAATACATTTATATCTAACAAAATAGAGTTTGTATCAACGATAAAAACCATTATAAAATGCAAACATAAGTGCTTAGTATGTTAAAAAAAAGATTTGACTGGAATAGTTAAACGTATCAACTTTTTTAATGACCAACCAATTAAAGTCTGGCTACTCGAGGTATCTCAATGGTGAAAATGCACCTCATACGCTTGCGATCACAGACAATGTTAGGTAGCTTAAGCCACCAACCACCAATTGCCGAGGAAAACTCGTCATTTGAAGACTCAGTGTGATAAAACTCGGCTCACCAACAATATTTTGCTGCTAGTATGACTCAGACTCATATCCTCCCTGATGCTATATTTCCGAGTTTACTTAACGAGAGATTTGAAAAGCAAATTATCTTTTTTTTCCTTTTCTTTCTTTTCTTTCTCTTTATTTCTCTTTCTTTTATTTTCTCTTCATTTCCTTCTAATTTGAAAGGATTCATTTTAGGCTTCCATTTTTTTCTATTTTTAAATAAATTCGAGAACATAACTTTTTAATTTTTCTTTCATTTCCGTCGTTAAAAAAAACTCTGAAACACAATAATTTTTATCTTTTCTTCGGATTTCTTTCTTTTCTCTAGTTAAATGGACTCATAAACACAACGTAAAAGAAGTAATAAACCTACCATTTAACCAAATAGTCGGTTTAAACACATCAAACTTTAAAAACCAAAAACATAATATATTCTGATAAGTAACTAACAAAGAGTTAATTTTATGATGTCATTCAAAAGAAAAAGTGAAGATTACCAATAAGAAATTGAGTTTTTTTTACCAAAAAAATGCCGTTAGAAAAATTATTTACTAGTTTAAAAATTATTTACTAAATTAGTGTATTTTGCAAACATTTATGTTCCTCTCTCATATTCTCATTGGATATTTTTATTAGATAATTTTAAATGTTCTTTTAATTTATTAAATACAATATCTTAATATATTTAGAAATTATATTAAATATGGCTATTTTAGCTGTGCGTCTAGACATATTTTTTAATTTCTTTTGAATTTTTTTATAAGAACAATTTTTAAAATGCTTAGTTGTGCTATTAAATAAAAAAAGTTTTTTATTTCATAACAGGTTATGAAAAAAAATTGTTTTTATTTCTGCATCTTGTTTTAATATGTTTAATTTTGGGGCCCCTTCTTTTACGAAAAAAATATTTTATTTTATTTTTCTGTTTGGATTTAATTTATTTTTATAATTACTATCTAAAATATATTTAAACATATAACTTTGTTCGGTTATTTTTCTTTGTATTCGAATAATCTTTTCACTTAAATCAAAGTTTTACTAAGCTTTTCATTGCAGTTGCTCGGTACATAAAGAACACACATTTTAACTACAAAACATAAATAAATTATAAAAAAGAACAATAAATTGTCTCTTGTGTTGAACATATTTTTCTTAACTGTGGTAAATATAGTTAAAACATTTAAAAATCAAAATAGTCAAATGGATTTATCAACTTGAAAAAGATAATTAACATCTTTATAATTTATAACCCGTAACCCAAGTCAAATGGATCTATCAATGTGAAAAAGCTAAAGATGCTATCATTCCAATTAAAAGAAGTTAAAAAAATTAAGAATAGTTATATTTTACTAGAACAGTTAAACATTTTAAATATATTTTGAAAGAAATAAAAAAGATTTCTGGAAAACTATTTAAAAGTTCTATATGAACATTTCTAGAAGTTTAAGAAATCATTAAAAAAACATTAAAGGAAACCATTTGTAGAATATCAATAATAATAAAAGAGAGAAACAAAAATGTATAAAAAAAACTATTTTGGTAAATAGTTTTCAAACTATACTATTTTGATAAAATAGTTTTTTATTTACATCTTTTAGTAAAAAAAACTCTATTATATGGGGATGTTTGGAATTTCTTTTGAAAAACAACTTATGATTTTTAGAGGGGTAAAAAGACAGAAATACCCTTTTAAAAATCACTAATGGATATTTTCGTCTTGTTACCCCTTCAAAAATCATAAATTGTTTTTAAAAACGATCACAATACACTATATTAAAGCACTCATAATGGAGTCTCTATACATGATATATCCATAAAATATAAGGAAAACTTTAAGGAAATCAACAAAATCATACCTGCATTAGATTCTCCAAAATACAAAATAATTTAGTAACTGCAACAGTAAATCTCTATTTATATGGACCTACCGTACAATATGTACTCGCTCTAGCCATTTGATTCCCACCTCTTCTTCCCCACCCCTTCCCTTCCCTCAAAAAGAAACCTCCTTCAAGCCGAAGATACTCAAGGATCATCAAACATTTTCACACACATTTACTTCGGTTCTTTGCCTACATCATTTCATCGCCTACGTCAGTTCTTCGACATTGTCTCTGTCGCCTTCCGACTTTCTCTCTATCTTCCTGTAAGTGCTATCTTCTTGCTTTTAATTGTGAATTTGTAGTATCTTTGGTTTGTCGATTTATGAGGTTTTCATTGCTTTTGTTGTTGTACGGTGTTTTGACTTTTTATATTGAACTCGTTATCTTCTACGGATGCCACATTTGTAACCCTAGTTTTTTGTTTATGTAAATTAGAGAGAAGAGATAGGTTGATTTCATTGTGACATTTTATATTGAGCTCGTTATCTTCTACTCGATTTCAAAAATAACTGATCCATGTGTGTTTGAGTAACAAATGTTTATAAGGAATGGAGGAAGTCCCCAATAATCACAAGGACACAATTTTGAGAGCCTATGAATGAAGCAAATTCCATATCTTAATCGAAATAAGAGTTAATTTACTCTAATTCACAAGCAATCCCGAAAAAAAAAGAAAAAAGAACTATAACTTTGCTTTTTGTAATAATGCACGTGTCTGCACTTGATAATTGATATTGTTTTAAGGTTTAAAAATTATTGTTGAAGCATGTGTGTTCTAGTTTGACTACTTGTTGTTGTATGTGAAGAACTGAATTAGTGACTCTATGATCCATGTGTGTTTGAGTAACAAATGTTTACAAGGAATGCATGTTTGATTTATGTTTTAGCTATGGATCCACAAGACCAAGAGCATATGTACTTCACTGATCTTCTTAGCCAGATTCTCAACTTTGTCCCACTTATGATGAGAGAAATGGAACGTCACCTACGAGCATTAGTGACTCTCTTACCTTACCCCCTAACAATCCAATGAGTATCAAAAAATCAGCTAGGGGTGCGAACTTCACCCCCGAAGAAGACAAGTTAATAGTCTCGGCATGGTTAAATTGTAGCCTTGATGCCGTCCACAGAACTGATCGGAAACACTCCCAACTTTGGGAAAAAAATTATGATTACTTTCAACAACATAAAGTAACCACAAGCAAGCGGACCAAGAAGTCTCTAATACATCGATGGTCATTTATTCAAAAATCGACAAATAAATTTTGCGCAAAACTAGCTCAAGTTGAAGGGTTAAATCAAAGTGGCATGACCAGGCAAGACAAGGTAGAAATTCCACACTCGACTTGTCTTGAAAGTAATTTATTTTTCTTGGGCTTTCTAACATGTATTTTATTTGTTTAAATGCAAGCTTGAGAAAGTAAAGATTATGTACTCATCACTAGAAAAATGTAACTTTCAATTTGAACATTGTTGGCACCTATTAAAGGACCAACCTAAGTGGATTTCGCATACCACAAAGGATGATGCAAAGCATAGGAAGACAATGTTCACATCCCCTAAAGATGATTCAATTTTGATCTTGAGAAGGGGAATGCGATTGAGAATGAAGTTATAGATATGGATCGACCAATAGGTAGGAAAGCTTATAAGGAAAAACGAAAGGCTCAAGGGAGACTAGTAGAGAAAAATTTCCAACTTAGAAAGATGAAGTATACTCTTTTGGAGGAGTCACATGCTCAGGAGAAAGAATTCTATCGTCTTAAGGCCGAGAAAATGGAGTATGACAAGGAGAAAGAGGAGCAAAAATTACGCCTCGAAGAAGAAAGATTGAGGGTGGAGGCAAAGAAAATAGAGCTTGCAAAAAAGGAATCAGATCAAAGGATTATGATGATGGATGTAAGTGTTATGCCAGAAATGCAACACTTGTATTTTCATGAAGTTTATAGAGAAATCATGAATAGACACGCTCATGACTAAGATAACCAGCTTTGTAACCCAAATACCGATACATAGTTATTAGCTAGTTCTTTTTGTTATGCAAATTAAAGTATGGGCATATGATTTTGATGCTAACCTTTTGCTACTATTGTTGTAAAAACCGAAGATCAGTAAAAGTGATCTTGATCCTAATATTTTGTATGTAAGTTCTTAATTTGAACATTTTGGTATTATATTATTAGCTAGTTTTTGTTGTTATGATATCAATTAGTTTTTAATGCATCAACTGAGTTTCATTAAGATTTGTTTGCAATTAATTGGCTTGTTTTTTTAATAATGCATGTCCATGTTGTTTAATTTGTTTTCCTTCCAACTGTTTTATGTTTTTGTAGTGATGGTGTGGATTTATATTTTGATTGATGGAGGTACTTTCAAACCAAATAGTTTTGTAAGTCAATCTATGTTTAAGTTTTTAAG
This sequence comes from Flaveria trinervia, assembly GCA_025506515.1. NCBI lineage: Eukaryota > Viridiplantae > Streptophyta > Magnoliopsida > Asterales > Asteraceae > Flaveria > Flaveria trinervia. The sequence continues at coordinate 4,523,649 of CM046457.1, read as the reverse complement.
TTTTGACCATTTATCAATATTTAAAAAAGAACATGATAATAAGACAAAATAGCTAGTAGTTAAAGATCGTAAATAATAAAAGAAAAATAAAAAGTTAACATGAGTATAGAGATAGAGACGAGAAATAGAATGTGAGAAGAGTTTAACAAAATTTAAAGATAAATTGATAAAATAATAAATTTTAATTAAATTATATGAAAAAGGATATAAATTCTATTATAAATACTCTTATATTATTGGGGTTCAATTTCCAATTTCAAAAATCTCATTTTCCACCTATAATCATCGTTGCTTTCACGTTGTGCTTTGGTATCCACCACCCAAATCACAAAAAAGCTACTTCAACCTCCTTCACGCTCCACCACCACCACCGTCACCACCACCACCACCACCGTCACCACCACCACCACCACCAATGCCACCCAAACCTTCAAAACCACCACAAACCACCCTCCCACCACCACCAAAACCACCGTCACTCTCCACCCACCTCGCCACCGTCGAACTCAAGCAACGAATCTTGAACTCATTCAACAAACTCTCCGATCGAGACACCCACCAGATCGCCGTCGATGACCTCGAAACCACCATCAAAACCACCTCATCGGACCACATTTCAATCATCCTCAACACCCTTTACGACGCCATTAGCGACACCACCGTCTACAAACCCACCGTCAAGAAAGAGGCAATCAGACTCCTTACGTTCGTATGTGCAACTTACACTCAATTAACCACCACCCATTTGAAAAAGATTGTTGCCCACGTTGTCAAAAGGCTTAAAGACTCTGATTCGAGTGTTAGAGACTCGTGTTGTGAAGCAATTGGGCATCTTTCGTCTTTGTACTTGAAGGGTGAAAATGGTGATGATAATGGTGTTGGGTGTGTGGTTTCTTTGTTTGTGAAGCCTTTGTTTGAGGCTATGAGTGCACAGAACAAATGGGTGCAATCTGGTGCTGCAATGTGTATGGCTAAAATGGTGGAGATGAGTGCTGATCCACCTGTTGTGGCTTTTCAGAAGCTTTGTGGGAGGATCTGCAAGTTTTTAAAAAGCCCTAATTTTTTAGCAAATGATGCTCTTTTGCCTGTGGTTTCAAGTCTTTCACAGGTTAGATCAAATGATCAATGCTAGATAGTTATTATTGTGTAGCTTACAAACTTAAAATTATGTTATAGTTACAATAGCTTATCTAGATTTAGATACATTTGGAAATGAAATGAGGGTTCGGGTTATGTGATTGTGGGATCTATTAATGGTAATCAGATTGCCAAACGGAGAGAGTTCATGATGTCTTGATATGCAATTTTGAAAGGGATAATTGCCACTCCAATAATCAAATTAGATAATCAAATGATTAGATAGCTAGATGCTTAGGGATGATAGGTTACTACAACTTATTAACTGACTCTCTGTGTTTGACTATGACCTTAGATATTCTGAGAATCATACTGTCAATCAATTTAAGGGGGATGTGGTGCATTTGGAAGGTATTAGTGATATAACAGGTTTGAATCCAGCTCCCCACTGGTTTTCTTCCTTTAAACCCCTTGAAGACCACCTCCTAGCGCAAGTTGTGTTTTATCTTAGTGATCCCGTTTGTTAGCAAGGTATTGACACGTTCCCGTGAGTTTTCTGGTAATCGGTTCTCCTAGTTAGAAAAATCCCGAAAAGTAGGTTGAGAGAAGGGATAAACAGGTAATTTGGTCTTTAGACAAGAGTTCTGAAACACAAAGTCAAAGCTCCAAACACCTTCGAAATGCACAATCAAATACCCTTAAGCTTACATTTGGGCATCTTAAGAGCAAGCAGTTAGATTCTTAATATACAATCCATATAGTTATATTTTTGGAACTAGTTGGGAATTGGGATCCCTATAAGGCTATAATCATGATGTATTATGTGTAAACTTAATTTACTTGTGTCAGGTTGGTGCAATTTCTCCGCAATTCTGGGAGCCACTTCTTCAAAGTATTCATGACTGTCTTAGTAGTGTTGACTGGTCAACTCGAAAGGCGGCTGCTGATACCTTAAATGCCTTGGCTTTGCATTCAAGTAACTTAATCAGAGAAAAACCAACTTCTACCATAACAGTACTTGAAGCATGCCGCTTTGATAAGGTTAGTTTTATGTTATTTAATATACTAATTTGATCAAAATCAAACCATTTTCTACTGCTGAATTTTTCAAATTTGAATGTAGCACCTCTCATATTCAAAGCTGGTATAGTATTTTTTAGTTTTTACATATCAAAGAGGTTGTTTCCATGACTCAATCTGGTGACGTATGAATATTAGTTCATTATACATTGTGCTTCTATCAAGTGTTTGAAATGGAAAACCAATAGAAGATGCAAATGTTGATTATAAAGCTGGAACCTTTTTGGCCATTCTACGCTGAATAATAGTTGTTTGAATCTATCTTTGTACCATATGTTTCATTCACCGTATTCACATTTTCTTGAAATGTTTATACCTTGAAGTTTATTTGTAATGTTTTGCAGTAAAAACTAAAAAGGTAAACAAAAACAAAATGGTAAAAATATATTGTAATAATGCTTACCCTAATTTGAAATCCCAGATCCACCACAAACAAGTTAAATTGGGTTACATTTATATGTTTAACAGGACTAATGGGTTAATCTAAAAGATTTAAGAATTAGCTGAAGACGAAATTTGTAAAATGGGTAGAATGGGTGTTTCTTCTAAACTACTTTATTAATAATAGCTAGATTGTTATTGTAGTTATATGATAATCTCAATCATAAATAACAAATTAATTGTTTAAAAATGAAAAAAACAAGTGTTTGTGGGTCGCTCTACTCCGTCCACTTTGACCCGTGTTAAAAACTACCATTTTGACCTATTACCCAACCCACTCAACCAGTCAACTGAAGTAAATTAACCGGTTTGCGGATTTGTGCAGATAAAACCTGTGAGAGATAGTGTTACAGAGGCCCTGCGACTATGGGAGTTTATTGCAGGAGATCATGAAGATCAAAAAGCCCCTAGTCAAAGTCATGATTCTGAACCTACCAAGTTGTCAAAAAGGGACCTTCCAAAGTTGGATGATAAAAGAGTTTTGACCCCAGTTCAGAATGGTCAAATCAAGGGTCAAACTGTATCCGAAAAGTCAACTAAACTGAAAAAGAAGGGTCCACCTTTAAGTGACAAGGAACTGAACCCTGAGTTCTTTGAAAGACTCTCAAGAAGGGTTTCAGGTGAAGTTGAAGTCGTTGTCAACGGTAGGTCAATCAATTTGCCAAATGAAGAGGAATCAGAGGTCAAGGATAATAATGACACAGAAAAGTCAAAGTCAAAAGAGCCAGATGAGCAAGTCAACGTGCAGGACTGTAGATTGGAAAGAGGAGGTGGTGGCCCGTTTTCTAGAAGGCGGGAGTTTGATGATAAAGGCAATTTGTTGGGAATTCAGAGGCAGTTACTACACTTGGAGAGGCAGCAGGCTCGTCTAATGAACATGTTGCAGGTATGAGCGCATACGGGTAACGGGTCAAAACAAGTCAAAATGATCTTTGGTCCAATGGGTCTTTTTCAGCATACGTGTATACAATCTTGTTTACATGTATGCCTTTTTGAAATAAAATACAATCCAAATCGACGTGTTAAAGTAAATGGGTCAAAAAACCAAATTACCGCCACATATTATATTGAACTATTTCTTGATTATCACAGGCTTTTAAGGGTGGATCTCATGATGGTATGACAACTCTAGAAAATCGAGTGTGGGGCCTAGAGCAAGTCGTTGATGACATGGCACGCAATTTGTCAGTTTCATTGAATACTATAAGAAGTAGTTATACCAATGCCTTTCACGAATCTTCTGAAGACCGTTTAGCAAGTACAACGGCTTTTCTGACTACTATACACATGGCCCAAACACGCAAATGGGCTCAAGAAGAGCCGTAATTAACAGGTTACCTAAACGGGCCGCACCCGTTAGATTTGTAGAGGGCCCGTCCGCAAGAAGTGTTTGGAAAGCATCAAAAGATGAAGCCACTTTGGAAGCAATTAGAGCGGGCCGGGCTACACCTAACATGCCAGCACAAGTGCCTGAAAATGAGAACATCTGGCAGAATCAGGATAATATTAATATGGCTTTCGGTAAAGTCTTGTCTAGTGGAAATGATTTTTCGCTTGTGAAACTAATGGATGAAACAGGACCTGTGATTGATCGGCTCTCAGATGACGTGGCGAATGAAGTTTTATGCGCGGTTGCACAGTTTCTTCTTGAACCGAGTTTGTTTGACATATGTTTATCTTGGATTCAACAGGTACAAGATTATTTTTCAAGTATATGCACATCTGATTATTTGATAGTTTACAACTTCAAGTATCAAAAGCACATATATACACTATTTTATTATTTATATGCCATTTTATTACTGTTTTTTCTAATTAAATTTGCATTTTTCTGCATGATTATGTTTGCAGTTGCTTGATATGATCATAGAAAATGGAAAAGATTTTCTGGGATTCCCTATGGAACTTAAAAGGGAGATTCTTGTGAATTTTAGTGAAGCTTCATCATCTGTTGATCCTCCTGAAAACTGGGAAGGTTTGATGCCAGATCAAGTTTTATTGCAGTTGGCATTAGCCTGGATATTAATCTGCAACAATTACAAAAACAGTAGCCCGTTTCGATTTGTGCGCGTTATATGATTATTTATACAGAAAATCACGAAAGTAATCATTTTTTTTTGGATGGGTTATACCTATATAGCCATGACAGAAGCATATCACTCATTTAGCCGTGAGAAACACAACTGTAAGTCGTGTATCTACTTTTACTCGCGTATAAAACTTTTTCTTAACAAAAACGAGTTAAACTAATGTTGATACTGCATATTGATTATTATTCGTGCATAGAATGGTAATACACAGGGTCTAAGCGAGTAGAAGTAGATACACAACCAAGATTTGCGGATCTCATGGCTATATGTTTGAAATAGTTCTGAAATGATTACAGAAGTATAAAACATTCCGAAAAAATGTTTACTTTCATAATTTTCTCTTAATTATATAGGAACATTTTATAAAAATTCACTAGCTTTGACATCAAATTTGTATAGAAGACCAAAGCTATATGCAAGTCACTCTATATTATTTTTGAAACTACAGAGTGGGTTGGTTTTGTGTGTATGTTTTTCTGATGATCAGATACACTATTGTTGTCATGTATTTGAATATATAAGGGTCAAAAACAGTTTTGTGTGATTTTTGTAACATTAAGAAGATTTGAACTTAATTTATTATTACGAGGTGTTTGGGTTTGCATTTTATTATCTATCATTGTACGGATCTTAGCATTGGAGATGCTCTTATACATATGATAACCAAATTATTCACTCGTGTTTAGTATCATATTACGTGATAATCAACTAACTTTGTAACTAGAATATCAATTGATTCGATGACGAGTAAACACATGAACACAATTGTTTGTTAATGAGGTAACTTGATCTGTCTATCTGATTCAATCTTAAAAAATAAGCATATAACATAATAATATCAGAAATGATATAACTTCACTAGTGTCATTGGACAGAGGCAGATAGAGAATCCTCCGTCTCCTCTGTCCAATCAGAGTTCGGTTCACTCCACGATCGGGGTCGGAGACCGAGCTTGAAGAACAACACCAATTCTAAAGCCTCAAACACCTTATTCTCATCCAAAAACTTGTTCCAAACCCCACTCACAATGCAGTAATTGTTGTTATATGGCGGTCGGTGGTGATCCGCATGCTGGGACCGGGATACCAACACCCCGGTGTCTTGCAGTGCGATTATCACCGGCGGCAGTTTACTTTTAGTTCCATGAGCCCAAGCATGGAACTGTTGGCTAAACATGATGCACCCGCTAGCCATCCCCACGAATCCCATCACCACCGGCTGATCATGAAACATCAAATCAAGCGGTAGCACGGCAAACGTGATAACACGTGCTAACGCGTGCAAATTATTAGCAAACTGGCGTTTAGTGATCGTCCAGGGCCATTTATGATGACCCTGGAACGCATCGATTTGCGTGCCAAATATTGGGGTTGAGGCATCGCCATAATTGTCAATGCCCCAATGGTATACGCCAGACCCCAGGTCCGCAAACAAGTAGCCTACGAACCCGGATAAAACGGGTTCAACCCATATATGTGCATTGCTCGATCCGACGATCGAGCTGGCTAGGGAAGCGAGTACCGTGGTGCACCCCGTGGCCACCCATGCGCGATGAGACCAAGTAGACTTAAGACTTGGATCGTCCGCTTTGGGTGGAGTGGTGACCGGTGTGGTGTTGATGACGAGTGGTTCGAGTTTCGGTGTGGTTTTTATCGGAGTGGTGGCGGCACAGTAGATACGGTGGTTGTGGCGGTGGCGGCCGATTGTGGTGGCGTGGTGGAGGTGGTGGTGCTGGGGTAGGATGGACATGATTCTTTGGGTTTGAGTTTTGAGTTGTTATCTAGTCTAGATTGAAGTTGAAGATTGGTTGTTGTTATTGTTAGTGTAGTGACGACGTGGGTTTATGGGTGTCACTAAAAGACTTGTCGTGACAGTTTGTGGCACGCAACACAAGTTCTCTTGACGCATATTATTATTTGTGGCGCTTATGATTTTGAAGGCTGTTGTGGACAGAAAAATGGCAAAAAAGTATTATGTTTTTAAGTTCAGTTTTTAATAATAATAAATAACTATATTTTTCCCGCTTCGTAGAGGAAACTGGTCGTTTTCTCACGCTACGCTACAATAGTTTGGCCATCATCAATTCGGCCCGTCGAAAACAACAAAGAAAAGATCGATACCGCTTTCAATAATACAAAAAAAAAATGATAAAAATGGTGCTCACACGTAAACTGTTACATTTGTCACGGTAGCACGATGCTAAGTTGCTAACGCAATGCACTATAGCCTACGATAAATTAAGAAAAAACGCACGAGTTTTAGTATAGCGAAAAAAACACCCACGAAGAGAATTCAAAGCTTATCCTATATATAGTATATGATGTGAAAATAAAGTTTTAAAAATAACAATACAAAATCTCAAAGTCATCAAATCGTAACATTATCGTATGCAAAAACCAATTATACTTTATGCTTGAAGCACTTGTAGTTAAAATCTTTAAGTTCTTAACATTATTCTATGCATAAACAATTATACTTTATGCTTATTTAAATCTTAAGTTCTTATACATTATTCTATGTATAAGCAATTATACTTTATGCTTGGATCACTTGTTACTATATGTTTTATATGTTTGCTATGATGTTTAATTATGGAGTTATAATTGATGTTTTCTTCAACAAATTAAAAATATTTTAATAAGATAAAAAGTGAGGATTAAATTTATTAAGCTAAAGAAAAACGCATGACGACTTTTTAGTGACAGCCGTATCCGTAAGTTATAAATTTATTACTGACAGAACTGTCTTTGGTTGCCGGGGTGACAAAAACCATAACCTCGAAGGAAGGACCATCACTGACAGATTACTGACGGTCACTCGACGCAAGTAAGTCCAACTGAGGTTGTTTGTGGGAACTCTTTGCCGATGGATAGTTTGTCAGTGACCTGTCTGTAATTCAATAATAGATTTTGGATAAATTCCAGCATAAACTTTTAAACCGTTTGTCGGTGTGAGAAATAGTTCTGGTCAGTAAAATTTTCTACTCATAGTAATGTAAGCTTGCTATAAATAGTAACTGATCCTAATCTCAAACCTATATGAAGCAAGAAACTATTATTCATGTGTATTCTACCCTATCTTTTAGTTATATTCATGGTATCTGTCATGCTAGAATTGAGGGTTTTGAAATTAACATGTGCGTGTCTTAAAACCCTCATCTGTGTAAACGACAACCTCGTTATGTTCTACATCTGTTGAAAAGATGTGAAGAATACCAAAATCTATGTCGTAGGTACGTGCCATGGTTTTATTGACATCTTGAATGACTACTCATCTTTGTAGGTGCATCGTCGTATGTGCTAGTCCAAACTTCTTACGTATTAAAAAATGTGCATTTGTCATAACACGTGTTTCTTTCTAGCTCTAAATTTTAAGTGAACGGATATGAAAAATAAAAAAAAAACAGTAATGGATGGTCTTGTCGTTCTAGATATGTAGTAAATCAACTAATGGTCATATTTAAAAATATATATGTACTAGTCATCATAACCGTATCTCTCACACCAAAATGAGTTGTTATGACCTGATGTGACTTTGTATAACCAATACCAACTCACTAACGCATCACAAGGTTCATTAATGGTCGTTACGAAACAAGTCACTATAACTATGTCTCTAATATTAAAATGACTTGTTTTGAGTTTTGGCCTAATAGAATTTTATGTTACCAAAACCGACTCAATAACACATGACATGTCCTATTAAAGCATAGGAATTCATCATCGTAACGAGTTGTCACAAATCCGTCACTAATCACCGACTAATTCCCTAGCAAATCATCGACATATTTTCCTTTGTCTCAGCCTAGCACCACCACCCACCCCTGCTTGAGCCACCACCACACCACTCGACGTGACTAGCCACCATCCGTCATGCCAATGCACCCTTGGCTCACTCACCATCACACCACCACTTGCCTGCACCATTGTCAACTTCCACGGTTATAGAACTCTTCGTAAACCACCACCAAGAACCGCCACCGCAAAAGTCCGCCATCTCCGCTTGATCCATAATAATCAAACTGGTAGCACACCACCATCTTAGGTACTTTTTATGAGTTTTCAAGTTTTGGTCAATTTTGGTGGTATGTGACAAATTTTGTTTTGGTTAAATTTGGTGTTATGTGACAATTTGAGTTTTAGTCAAAACTAGTATTAAGCCCTCATGTTGCGGCGAGTCGTAAAACCATGCTAAGTAGCACCAATGACACATTATCATCAGTTATTATCAATACCGAAATCTTGTATCGAAAAATAAATAAAAGAGAAAAAAACTGAGCGAAAGGCGTACGTAAAAATGTTAGAACTATCCAAGTGAAACATAAAACATATAAAACAATAGTAAGTTGATCAAGGACCAACACGTTGCGACGTGTCAACTTGTAACATTTAGACTGAAATGTAAAACAAAAAAAATTATAAATATGAAAAGTATAGGTGACCAAATTTGAAAGTAAAAATTGTTGGGACTAAATTGTCAAATATGTAAAAATAGTAAATTAAAATAAAAAAGTTAAAGATTAATAAAAATGAAGAAAAAAGATGAGTATAACCCATTTAAACATGTTGTACCATCAATGATGCAAACAAAATTGCAAATTAATATCATATAAATTTAGTGTTAAACAATTTGAATTTTGGATAAATTTGGTTTTATGTGAAAATTTAAGTTATGTGAAAATTTAATATCATATTAACGATTTAAGTTTTGGTCAAATGGATTATGATGTGCATGAACTTTTGTATGTATGCTAGATAGATTATCCAGGCATGTGTGTTAGTTTTGTTATATTATGTATGTTAGATTGATAATGTCATACATTTGATATAAGTGGTTATGTAACTTAACATTGACCTAAGTTTTGATTTTTTGAATAGATGATGAGAACAACACTCGCAAGAGCAGTAGGGGTAGCACCAACGAAATGACTTTCTAATGTAATATTTTACGAGGGGCTAACAGATCTGTCAGGTGTGTTGACCTACACGTCAGTGAGATAAAGAGCACTGAAATTTTAAAAAAAAAAAATTGAAATCCATTAATGTACAAGATTTTAACACCAATCTTAACTCTAGAATCATCATACCACACCCTCCATCATGAATATGATCAACTTATTGGCACTAGATGAACAGGAGGGAATTTAAAATACATATACCGTTTTATTCTAAGATATTTTTTATGAAAGATGTGAGGCACTAGTTGAAAAAAGACAAAGTATAAGCTTATTTTCTTTTAACGATCCGATTTTTGAGTGAGCTAGAGCGCCGGCATCTTACCAACTTTAAGGTTATTTTTCTTTAACGATCCGATACTAATTAAGAGCTAACACTGTTAGTTTTTTTAAATACTTGGACTCCTTATATGGCCAAAATACTAAGCAGAAAGTTAAAATCTATTATCTAGTTCATCAGTTTGAAACTTCTACATCCTATAACCCATTATTCTTCATCTCCTGATCTGAACCACTTGATTCGTTAAAGTTAGATTTAAGATGATGATGAAGACAAGACAGCAAAAACAACCCTGATAGAAGCTGTCAATGTTTTTAGAACCAAATCCAACGTCGAACTGAACGCCTTACTGGTCCAGTGGTCGGATCTTCGGACTGGATTTAAAAGCCGAATGACGTCATAAATATACATACTTATATATTAAATTTAACATAAGTAATTTATGTGCGTATTATATCATTATATATAAAACTTAATAATAATCTTATGTCCAACATACAAATTTATTGTTCAACCATCTGTTTTTACTCATTAAAATCCAAAAAAAACTTAATTTTTTTCCAAATCCGGTCCGACTATTGATTCGACATGAACCGGCCGGTCGAACCCCACAAAACGAACTGATGTGAACTGGTTCGGCCACCCCTCCGAATCCCGGATGGACTAATTGGGTCGGCTGGTCTGAACCGGTCTTGAAAACATTTGAAGCTGGGTGGCGACATAGTTGAAACATGACTTAAAATTGGTCATATTTAATAAAAAAACTAACATCAACTAACTCTCAATCAGTCAAATATCATCAAAAAAAAAATTTAAAACTATAAATGTCTGTAAATAATTTATAAAATAAAATTAAATTCAATCAATAAATAAAAGTTACTATTATTAAATCTGATAACCCTTTATGCAAATTCTTAGTTCTTCTAGCACTATCAATCGACGACATATGACGTAAACACTAGATGCAAAATAAGCCACAACAAGATTGTTACGTGCAGATGGGTTCACCCCACAATGTATTTCATATCATTAATCCATCAAATCCCTCAAAATTAACAAATTAATCAAATATCAAAACCAAATATTCCCAAATCAGATGCCCAAAACTTCCTCCACTCTCCAATTCACAGATCATGGGAGCCCCTTCATCTTCATCTTCACCATATCACACCATAACTATCATCACCATTTCCATCACTATCTTGATCTTCACTTGTACCAACACCCCAACAGTACAAGCTCTTAAAGCACCAATTCTCCCTCAAGACCTTCTTCCATTGTTACCCACACAGATTTCATGGCCCATTCTTCGTTCACTCAGAAGTGCCACTGATATTCTTCCCACCTTCGTTGGAGCTGTTTCTGTGTCAAATAATTCTGATGTGAGTTGGAAAGGCTCTTGCTTTTATGAGAATACTGCTTGGTTAGAGCTTCATAACAAAACTGGCAGTGAGTTTGGTGGTGGGACTCTTCATATCAAGGTTTGTTTGTTGTATTTTGTAGTTTGTTTTGGGTGGTTTTGGTGGTTTGATTTGTCTGGCATGTGGGTTGTTGGTTTCTTGATTCTTGAATTGCTGGTATAAGGTTTTTACAGGGGTTAAATGTTTAGGATATCTATAGTTTTTGATCATTTAATTTGGGAAAATTTGATTCTTTGATCTGTTTGAAGTGTGGTTTATTGGTTTCTTGATTCTTGAATTGATGCTATAAGGTTTTAGTGTAGGTTTTTTTCTGGTTCAGAGGTTGAATGTTTAGGGCTTCTTGAAGTATTTTAGTGTAGGAATTTATAACTTGATAGTTTTTGATCATTTATTTTGGAAAATTTTGGTTCTTTGATCTGTTTGACATGTGGTTTATTGGTTTCTTGATTATTGAATTGATGCTATAAGGTTGTTAGTGTAGTTTCTTCTGGTTCAGAGGTTGAATGGTTAGGATTTCTTAAAGTATGTTGCTGTAGGAGTTCATAACTTGATAGTTTTTTTTGTTTTCTTCTGTGTGTTTAATCACATTTTCTTGATTTTTGATAATTTATTTTGGAAAGTTTTGGTTCTTTGATCTGTTGACATGTGGGTTATTAGTATGTTGATTCTTGAGTTGCTGTTATAAGGTTTTAGTGTAGTTTCTTCTGGTTCAGAGGTTATATGTTTAGGATTTCTTGAAGTATGTTACTGTAGAAGTTCATAACTTAATGGGTTTTTTTTCTTGTCTGTTTAATCACATTTTCTTGGTTAAATGATCATTGATTTAGGAAATTTTATGGTTCTTTGATTTGCTTTACATGTAGTTAATTGGTTTCTTGATTCTTAAATTGCTGCTGATAAAGTTTATTTGGTATATGCTTCTGGTTTGATGTTAAATGTTTAGGGTTTATTGAAGCATGTTACTTTAGAAATCCAAACTTTGGTAGTTTTTCCGGCTCTTTTCTATGTTAATCACATTTTCTTGATAAATATTTGGTTGATTTTAGTCTTATGATATGTTTGAGTTGTGGGTTATATGTTTCTTGAATCTTGAAACGGGTTTCTTGATATATGAACTGTAAAAATCTACACGTCATCACACTATCACAATGGTAAGAGACATGAAATGAACATGGAATTTGTGTGGTTAAAGTGTTAAACATTTTGCTTGTATCTAGTATGTTGATTATAGAATATGATTAGTGAATTCAGTTTAATCATGAAACATGAAGAAACATAACCCCTTTATAGCCTAAGACTTACAAGAATCTTGACAAATAAACAGCAAAACATGAGTACCATCTTTTAAATTATCGAAGAGGGTGGTTGGAGGCACATTTTTAAACTAGTTATTGTGGCTTGTAGAATCAGAATCAAAGAAGCAAGGTTAAACGGTAACGGTGTTTAGGTAATTATACATGATATCTCAATGATAGCCTTTCTTACAACAATTTCTTCTTTTAGGTAAGCAATGCGCACAGCTGGACATGCATGGATCTTTACATCTTTGCTACTCCATATCGTGTAAAATGGGATTATTATTTCTTATCCCGAGAACATAAAGTTGAGTTTGATGAATGGGAAGGAAAAGCCGAGTACGAATATGTAAGTTGTTTTGATACATCAAATATTTTCAATCCATGTTTTGATACATCAAATATTTTGGTTCATGAAGGTGAAAAATAAAGGTGTTGCTATTTTCCTCATGGAAGCGGGAATGATAGGAACCTTACAAGCATTATGGGAAGTATTCCCGTTGTTTACAAATACGGGTTGGGGAGAGAGTGCAAACCTTGCTTTTCTTGAAAAAAATATGGGAGCTAAGTTTGAAGAACGATCAGGGCCATGGGTTACAAATATTACCATAGATGATATTCAATCTGGGGACTTTCTTGCAATATCAAAGATCCGCGGGTTATGGGGCGGGTTTGAGACTCTTGAGAAATGGGCATCCGGGGCATATGCAGGTCACTCTGCAGTTTGCTTAAGGGACTCCGAAGGGAAGTTATGGGTCGGAGAATCAGGACATGAAGATGAAGAGGTAATACAATATTATATTCCCAAAAAGACACTTGTTGACAAGGTTCCAAACAAGTTGAGCTTTTCGGATTTTATGTTCAATCATAAATGTAAGCTTGTATAATATAAAGAGTCGAGTTCAAGTAAGAATGGATGTTTTTTAGGCTTGATGCTTACGTTCATACCCTTTTTTGAAAATTTTGTTAGGGATAAGGTTATCATATATTGAATTTGAAATACTCTATAGGCTACCCCAAGTATGTATGTGGTTTCAATTACACAAATATCATCCAAAAAGATGCCCGATGGCGAAAATTGCCTTATTAAAAAAATACCCTTGTGTAGATGTATCAAAATTCAATGATTCAATGTAAGAAAAGGCTATGTGTTTTGGTCAATTTAGGATTATGGCATGTTTTTGGCCAGATATGGTATAAAGGAAACCAAATACTTACTTGGGTAGCTGATACAGTTGTTCCAATATATGGGTGCTTAAAGAAACAATTGAATTTTCGGGTAGTGACCATATGCATTATCCCTCTAAAGTAGTATACAAATACTACATAAAAGTTAATGGTGTCACATATCCAATTTATGTTTATTGTTATTTCCATTTTTATTTGGGTCGAACTTGTTTTCTTGAACATAATTGTTATATGTAAGTTCAAAGTATTATACCTAGCTATCTAATCTTATTATCTTGTTCCTATATGTTTTCATGCAGTTTATTCAATTTGATGGATTAAATTTGTTTGTGTTTTTGTTGCAGGGTAATAACCTTATTGCTGTGTTACCATGGGAAGAATGGTGGAATTTTGAGCTCACAGAAGATAATACAAATCCTCATATTGCATTGCTTCCTTTGCATCCGGAACTTAGGGCTAAGTTTAATGAAACGGCCGCATGGGAGTATGCACAAAGCATGATAGGAAAACCGTATGGGTATCATAATTTAATATTTAGCTGGATTGATACTATTGATGGAAATTATCCACCACCACTTGATGCTCATCTGGTATAGTTATTCATTCGTCTCCCAACTTCCAATTATGGACCTATTTTCTAGAGGTGGTAAGATTAGTGGGTTCAATGGGGTGGGTGAGTAACATGTCAAAACAGTTTTGTGTCGATGGTCGAGTTGGGTTGGACCAGAAACAATTTTTCTGCCCATTTAAACCTTTTTCTATAAATAATTGATGTGTTACTTATCATTACAAAAATGATTTTACAATAATAAACCCAAATCTTTGAAAAAAAATGATTTTGAAGGTTGTTGTACGCTTTAAAAATAGACGTTGGTTGATTTTCAACCCAATTTGACCCCTTTCCCTTTTAGCTATGGTTTTAGATTACCCATTGCTAGTTTGAAATAAAACACAACCCAAATCCACTCATTCAGAAGTAAGGGTGTGTCGAAATTGCCAATTCTATTCTTTCGTTTATGCCTCGCTTGTGATTTGGTTTTACGAACAACACTAATGTTAACAATGTTCTTCATATAGAGATATTTTGTTTTAACCATTTTAAATTTTTGACTTGTTAGTTCCATTTACATGGTGCGAGAGAAAGATGTATTTGTGGGTCCGATCTATTAAATCATTGTCTTCTATCTAATGATTGATGATTCTATGGTTATATGAGGGTAGTTACCTTGGTCTAGATTAAGCCAAAAAACTTCTTGCTCATAGTTAGATGGGACACAAAATGAAATATTGAGGCAAATGATATACGGTATTACTTAAAGTATATTTCCAATCATGACATACAGGTTGCTTCTGTTATGACCGTATGGAACCAATTACAACCAGCATATGCAGCCAACATATGGAATGAAGCCTTGAACAAGCGGCTTGGTACTGAGGTTAGTAACAAGGTTTCTTGAGTTTGTTTATAAATGTGTATTTGGTTTGGTTTAGTTTTTAGGGTCGTTAATCACACATGTACACAAAGGTTTAGAGTGTTTGGATGTGTACTTAAATCTAACTGCTGCGACTTGAACTCCCAGTTATCTTTATGAGTAAAAGTGCATAATTAGCGCGTTGGGTGACCGGTCGTTTTTAGTAAGACCAGGGTGGGTTGACCCACTCACACTTTTTATCCATTTTGTTATAATAATGTACTACGTATTACTTATGATTACAATACCAATCTTTGTACAATAATAAACCAAATGCTTTAGAAAAACATATTTTGGAGGTCATATGTATTAAAACTAGACTTCTGACGGCATTCAGCCTATTTGACCCTTTCATTTATCATGTAAATTATGCGATTTGACCTGTTGGGGATAAAAAAAAAACAAACCCAAATCGACCCATTCGTAAACAAGTCAAACTTGTCACCTCTAAATTTGAGTATTTCAGTATCTGATGAAATAATTGATTCCCATTTTATTTTTCTTGTTACCTAAGGGGTCAAAATTATTAGATTTAGAGAAGCAAGTAAACACCTTGCTTTTAGAAAAAACTATCAAGATAAATGCAAATTTACCTATTATTTCATATTGCAAATAGCAAACGTTTTACCATCCCAAATTTCAGTGTTTACTAGTGTCTTATTTGCAGGGTCTCGACCTTCCTGAAATTTTGGTAGAAGTTGATAGGCGCGGTTCGTCTTTTGCAAAATTATTAACGATTCCTGAACAGGATGACTGGATATACGTCGATGGAAAATCGACTTCTTGTGTGGCTTTCATCCTTGAAATGTATAAAGAAGCAGGACTCTTTGGTGATCTTGCAAATGAGATTCAAGTTACCGAATTTACAGTAAGTTTTCCCAAGATTTGAAGATACCCATCTGGGTTTCAATAAAATGTCGCCAAATTTACATTACGTTTGTTTACAAGATTTGCAAATACCCATCTGGGTTTCAATTAAAAGTTACCAAATTTACAGTAAGTTTTTTCCAAAATTTGCAGATGCCCATCTAGGTTTCATAAAAAGTAACCGAATTTAGTCATTTACATTACGTTTATTCAAGATTTTTCTAACAACCGTCTGAGTTATAAAAGAAAGTTGTTGAATAAGTGTTAAGTTTTCCAAGATTTGCAAATACCTGTCTGAGTTCTATAAATAATCATTCTGTTAAAATCTTGAGACGGAGGGAGTAAGATTTTAAAATTTAACATAATATGACCCATAATAAACAAAACATAACCTGAATTGAGCCATTTGAAGTGGTCTCCTCTAATAGTCAACATCTATGCAGATAAAGGATGCATACACACTCAATTTCTTTGAAAACAACATGACCCGCTTGCCAAAATGGTGCAATGACGGGGACACAGTAAAGCTTCCATTTTGTCAAATTACTGGAAAGTATCGAATGGAACTACCTGGATACAATACTATAGAACCGTACGCCCATATGGCTGAAAATTGTCCATCACTGCCCCCAGATTATTACAGACCAAAATATTGCTGATTGGCAGTTACAAGTAGTAACACTATAATAATTTATTTACACGTGTATATACATGTATTTATTCGATTAGGGTCATGTGTAGTTTGTTTCAATGTCCAAGAGTATCTGGTTAGTATTTCAGTAGATTGGTTACAAGATTGTTCATCATGCCACCTTGTGTGTGTTTTTAATACACACCAACTGTCTGATGCAAATATATGTTTTCAATAAATGAATGTTTATATATTTGTAAAGTTTGTGTTTTTGTGGTTACTCTGCTCTGGATCATGAAGGTATGTTTGTTTGATTTTTGGCTAACGAAACAACATATTTTCATTACTGTAACTGATGTTCTTCTGCCCCTAAGGGGATATTCTTGTGGTAAAGTGGTGTATTCTTCAATCAAAGGTAGTGGGCTTTTTTGTTCGTCTATAAGAAAACTGTTCTTGTTCTTCGTCTTCATATACGGAGTTTACTAATGATCAGTGATCTGTGGAAATGGATCTGGTGACATGATCAGGATCTTTTTGGTGTTGATTACACTAAATCAAGTACTAAAATAGTGTGGCATTGTTTGTTAGGGCTTATAATCAACTTTTGAGAATGCGAAAGTGTCAACTTTCTAATTCAAAGTAAAATGTTAGATTTTTCTTTTGCTTAACATAGGTGCGGGATAGAAAGAATTTCATAAGTGAATCACACATAGCCTATTAACAAGAGAGATGTTAAGTCCTGAAGGAATATTCAGTCTTGAATACTACTAATGTTATTTCACTTTTTAGCTCTAGACGAGAGCAGATAGTATTTTCGACACTTATTCTTACAATGGAGTATGCTTTCCGGTTTTACGGTAGAGTGACAACCGTTTTTACGATGGAGAATGATTTTTATGACGAAGTGAACTTTCGGATTTTTACTACCGAGTGATATTCGCTTTTATGAATGGGAATGTTTTAGGGTTTTACAACAAATGTTCTTGATTTATGTTTCGATACTCAGGATCGTGGTGCCGTCGACGGACCAGATTTTTGTGCTTTTTGTTTTGTTTTGTTTTTTTTTTGTTTTGTGTTTGTTTAAAGTTTTCCAAAAGTGTAGGCATTACTTGACCTGTGTTTGTAATCAGGTTTTTTAATGTCTTTGGGTCTACGTTATGAATAACCATTGTTGGCACGTGTTTTGGTGTCCCCGTTATGATATTTGAGATCATGGTGGAATTTTGGTTGCCACCTAGAGATTGACAAAAAAACCGGTTCGGGAACCAGTTCAGACAAAAAAACCGGAACCGGTTTAAAAAAACCAGTTTTGGCCCAAACTGGTCCCGAACCGACCCAAACCGCCGGTTTTTATACTTGCTTGCTAGCCACGCACTCAAAACCGGTTTGGGTAAAAAATCTGGTTTCAAACCGGTCCAAATAGGTTTGATAGATTCGAGTTTTCGGTGAGCCAAATCGGTTTGAAGAAAAACCGGTTTGACCCCACCATAAAAAAACCGGTTTAACCCCACCATAAAAAAACTAATTCGGTTTTAAACTCGAATCGATTTAAGCAAAAGAATCGGTTTGTACACCTCTATTGCCAACGGTGACATTTCTAGTTGGAATCAAAGAAATGAGAATTTTCAACTTTCAATCACAACATAACAACAGCCCAGAAGATGTTTGTTTAAATGCCAACAACAGCAATTGTTAAACCAAACAATATTCATCAACATCGATTGCATTTCAACAGATGTAACGTGAATCAAATGCTGTCCAATTTCAAACCCCTAAAACACTCACCACTCTCCATCATCTATTTTCCCAAAACCCCAACAAGAACCCTAACCCTAACCCTAACAATGGCGACCCTCTCTGGATCCGATAATCGAAGACCCATGTGTCAATCTTGTCTAAAACCTACTCGTGTATGCTTCTGCAATCGATTCAAAACCCCAATTCTTAAAAACTCCATAGCTATCACACTTCTCCAACACAGTTTAGAGAAGAAACACCCCCTCAATTCAGCTAAAATCGCAACTTTAGGGCTCAAGAACGTCAATTTAACTTATGTTTCTGATGTTGTTTCACAAGCCCACTTCGATATACACTTTCTTGAATCGAATCATGATCTGGGTCATCATGATTCAGTCGAAATTCGCAAAAAGATTCAACCTTTACACCCTGCTGACATCAGTTTCACTGTTGCAAAAAGGGGTGTCATCAACCAAGATTTTGATCAGCTTTTGGTTGATCAGTTTGTGATTGATGGTGTGAGAAATGGGTTTGTAGTGAAGAAGATTCAAAATGGGATTGATGGAAACAACATTGAAGAATTTGAAATGGTAGTTCCTGCAGGATCAATGCTGTTGTTCCCAAGTGAGAATTCGATTGGGGTCGAAGATGTCGATTTCACTGTCAAGAATTTGATTGTGTTAGATGGGACATGGGCTAAAGCAACAAGAATGTACAAAGAGAATCCATGGTTGAGATTGTTGCCACATTTGAAATTGGAAGTTGATCAGTTGAGTTTGTATGGTGAAGTGAGACGACAGCCAAAAGCCGGATGCTTGTCGTCCATTGAGAGCATTGTTTATGCACTCAAGGCAGTTGGGGAAGATGATCATGAAGGTTTGGATTGTTTGTTGGATGTTTTTGAGTCTATGGTTGGTGATCAAAGGAGATGCATGAATGAAAGATTGAACTTTGAAAGCAATATTAGATCCAATTGAATGTTAGATTGTAGTTTTACATGATTATCATACAAACAATTGTTTTGTATTAGATTGATGGTTTGTATGTGAAGAGGTCTTGACCTAAACGTTATGTATGATTACTGTTTCTTTTATATGTTATCAAATACTCAATTCATATTTAGCACAAACAAAATGATAAAATAAGACCCTCTTAGATACAAAACATCATTTTTCTTTCATACGATACTTGCTTTATATTTCATCGGTTAAATTGATTATTGATAAACATATTTTTTTTATACAAAACTCGCTTTGTATTTTATTGGTTGAACTGATAAACTAATCTGTCAATTTGTATCGAAGATATCAACTATAAAACACATTTAAATTCGTGTTTATGGAAAACGATTTATTTAACCCATTTATCTATACAAGTGAAATACGTTGATTTGCTGAAAATGTTATTGTGGGTCGTAATCAAGTTATACACAAGCTAAAGAGTCTTAAACAGTTGGTGGGTTGTGAGTAGATTGTAATAAATGGGTTAAAAGATTAACAAGTAATATTATAAAATATATACTTCTATTTGTATTACGATTTTAGTGATTTCTTTAATTAAAATTGGTCATAAAAATCTTTTTATATTTGTATCATGTCAGAACATTTTACTTATTAAACCTGATTTATCACATTGTTTAAGAAGAATTTGATTAAGCAAATTGCATTTTAACAATATAAACTATGATTCATTAGTCGATAATAATTTATAGTAAGAGTTAAATCACCGAGACAATGACACTCTTAAGTTTCAATTTTTATTTTATTACCAATTACAATCATAATAGCATATATAACAAAGATTTCACTTGATTTATACTTGTATTTTACATCATTTCATTTCCAATAATCATCACCAAGCGAAAGTTAAATGTAAATATATAAAAGATTATCATACTGTTCTCTACAATGAAAAGAAAGATCAAAGTTGAAGTCTTAATGTTTGAGATTCTTAAACCCTAAACCCATAATGTTTGGAATTAGCAACAAGTAGAACACTTTATTTCTTTGCCGAAAATCTTACACTCAAGCATATCATCATCATCATCATCATCATCTTCTTCTTCTTCTTCTTCCTCCTCCACACCTGCTAATGCTAAAACTCATCTCACGGCGGCACCACCACCACCACCTCCCTCCGATCACCATCATCACCCGTCAACTAACACAATCCCATATCGACGACCCACCTTTCTCCACAATCCCCAAAACCCCAAACCCCAAAACCAACAACCACACAATCACAAACCCAAAAAACCCAAACAAGATCCACCAAACAACAAACCCCAAATCAATTTCCCAATAAAATCCGATCTACCCTTTGATTTCCGATACTCATACTCCGAATTCAACCCCTCTGTTGACCCGATCGGGTACCGGGAAACACCCAAGTTCTCGCCTTTCGGGCCGGGTCGACTTGATCGGAAATGGACCGGCACGGCGGCTCCTCCGCCGGAGACGGTGGATGTGGGCGGAGTTGAAGAACAGAGGAAGGTGATTCTTGGGGAACCGTTGTCGGATGATGAAGTGTTGGAGCTTGTTGAACGATATCGGCATAGTGATTGTTCAAGACAGATCAATTTGGGTAAAATCTTGAATCTTTAGTGCTACATTGGTGTAATTTGATTTCATGCTGTTGTGGTAAAACAATGTTTAATCTTGTAGTTGGGGCATTTGGGATTACTTGAATTGTGAGTGTTTTGAACATGGGGTGTTTGGACATAGTTATTACAATAATCAATATTTATCATAATCATAGTCATTGTAAAATTTGCCAAACACTTAGAGAGTTATTAAGGTGCACTCAAGTTGTGATAATCACTTTATTTATAATGTTACCATGATGGGTCGCGTTTGGGTTACACTATCACTGCCAAAAAATCTTGATTCTTGTCTCTCAAGAGCTGAGATAAGCGAACACTAAGATTCATTTGTTGAAACTAGAGAAAGAAACATTTGATTAGATCTTGTTTTATTTGTTTTTTTGTAATAATACGTGATTAATAAAATTTGTGATGTGTTAGGAAAGGGTGGTGTTACTCACAACATGATTGATGACATCCATAACCATTGGAAAAAGGCTGAAGCCGTGAGGATCAAATGCTTAGGCGTCCCGACTCTTGACATGGACAATGTGTGTTTTCATCTCGAGGTTAGAATCAATCTCTCTTTTACTTAGATGTGGCAATTTTGGACCCTTTTGAATGGGTGGAATTAGTCTATGGGTCGAAAGTCATCCAAAGTGTATTGTTAATCACTTAATCCATACAACCTACTAATCATGCTATTCCAAAAATTAGATTGTTATTGTAGCAATATATTCTTTTGTAGTCATAGCTCTTTTACTTAGGAGTGCTAATTTCAACCAATTAACTCATATACAGGTTGACTCGATTATATTTTCTCTTATGAATAAATTGGTCAAAAGTCATTCAAAGCATATTGTTAATGCATACAACCTACTAAATTATGTTATTTAAAAAGGATTATCATTGTAATATTTGTAATTCTTTTACTTAGAGATGGAAATTTCTAGCCTTTTCCTTATGAGTTGACTAAGGTTGTTTATTATTTCTAGTTTCTAATGGGTCAAAACGAGTCAAACACTTAAACAGGTCAATAGTCAGCCAAGTTGTATTGTTGATGCATACAAGTATACAACCTACTAAATCATGTATTATTTTAAAAACAGATTATATTACTATCTAAATATGTATTGGTAATCATATCTAACAAACAAATTATTCATTAGAAGTTGGTCAAAAAGGTTTTAGGTCAACTTGACCCGTTGCATGTCTTTTACTTGATCGGATCC
Source organism: Flaveria trinervia (assembly GCA_025506515.1). Classification (NCBI taxonomy): domain Eukaryota; kingdom Viridiplantae; phylum Streptophyta; class Magnoliopsida; order Asterales; family Asteraceae; genus Flaveria; species Flaveria trinervia. The sequence goes on along the minus strand of CM046457.1, from coordinate 4,501,303 downwards.
TCTAGAAAAGCTCTTAGCTGATTAATTTGTAGAAATTTGCAGGATAAATCTGGTGGGAAGATTATATACCGACACATTAATATCTTGCTTTTGTATCGGGGACGAAACTATGACCCTAAAAACAGGCCCGTTATTCCTTTAATGCTATGGAAGCCATATCCACCAATTTATCCTAAGCTTATAAGAATGTTGCTGATGGTTGACTTTCGAAGAAACAAAAGAAATGAGGAACCGAGGACTTAATTCTCCACCTGTCGTAAAACTAAGTATGTGATTTTATCGTTCTTTTGGTTGGCAGAGGACGTACTTTTCATAATCAATAACATGCCAAGAACTGCGAGAATTACATAATGCATATGTACCTGTTGCTTTGAATGTGATACACTAGACGTTATATAAAACCGCCTTTGTTCTCCACCCCACTACTTTTGATCATCTTTTATTCACTATATACAAGTGCATTATGCGATTCTTGTTGTTCTCAATATATTATTGGCTATTAGATGAACATAGCCCTTGGTTTGGTTAACAAATGTCTTAAATGCCCTTCTCTGTATTTCACATTTGCCAACATATTCTGGTTGACTGGAGTTTGACATTACGTGTTACATTTCTTGTGCAGCAAGAAACGGCGTGTATGTTAATGTGGTAGAGAAAGTGAGAGAGGCCTTTGAAACTGAAGAAGTCTTGAAGATTGATTGTGCCCATGTGGGTATGAGTGACTGCAAAAGGATTGCTGTGAAGCTAAGGGTATGTTCTTTCCGCTTTATATGTAGAACTTATGATAAAAAGTTTTGATTTTTATGTTTCTTGGAATACAAGTTTGATACTGTTACTGTCTTGTTGCACAGGATCTGGTACCTTGTGTCCCTATATTGTATAAAGATGAACAAATTATCATTTGGAAAGGGAAGTAAGACGTGTAAACATGCCGATTCTAAGGGTAGTTGTTGGTATGCAGTCAACGTCGAACATTAAACATGATATTTCATGAAACGAAGTGATTTGACGCCTGGGGATGAGAGCGTTATAGGTGGTGCAACGGATGGATGACCTTGCTTGAAAATGGTTGCAAGTAGTAAGGCGAAATATCAAGTAACTTGACTAAACCGACAATGATAGTTGATTAACGCGATGATGGAACTTGGAAGGTCCTAGGTTGCCTTAGAACTTAGAAGCAGTGACTTGGTTTGTTATCAATCAAAAGCAAACACATAAAACGGGCTCAAGTCACTCTTCGAATCCTATAATCGATTAGTTTTTTGTTATAAATGGATCAGTTATTCCTTTATCGAGAAAGGTCGACCGTTGCGCTAAGTGCATGTCAATTCTTATGCTGTTTGGCTTTTCAAGTTTTCGGTTAAATACATGTATGACTTTATGGATTAGGTCCGTCTCTAGCTACGAGGGTTATTTTTAGCTTCTATTTCATGTGTGTCTTCCTATGAGTGGAAATTTTACTAGGCATGTTAATTGATTGATTGGTTGGTTGCATGGGCGGCCCTCGGGGAGGTGAGAGTGGGCAACCGTCTAGAGCTGATCTCCTTTAGGCCTCGAAAATTTTAATTTACTTTACATATGTATGTATGTTTTTATAAAGAAACACTTATAAGTTATTAACAAACCTAATAACAACTTAATTATTTACTTTATTAAACCTTAGGGTCTGGTCAATTAACATTTTAATTACTTTACTTTATTATTATTTATCCAATATAAACCTATTTCAAGATTCTTTTAAGTAATTAGATTATTTTGGTATAATATATTTGTTTATGGGTAGTGTTATAATTTTTTTACATATGATAGGGATTTTTCTTTTTCTTTTCGCCCAGATCTAAACATTTAACGTTCTCAGGTAAAAGCAGCATTTCATAATTAAAACTTCACCGTAGAACAAATCAAATGAGTTTCCTAAAGGCAACTAACCACTCCATGTTCTAAAAGTATTCGCTAAATTTCGAGATTTACAATCTTTTTGTGATTTTTGTGTAAAACTCTAATTAGAATAATAAGATTATAAAGAAATGAATGAGAAAAACAATTGAATATATAGTTGTTAGACGAATGTTAACTAACGTCTTAGGTCCACTACTCTCGATAAGAGTATATTATAGATACATCCAATGATTATTAAGACACGCTCTTTTTTTCTATCTCTCTTTATAAATATACAAATACATACAGAATTAGAGACAGAGAGTGAATGATGTACCAATAGAGTATCAAAGTTGCATACACCCACACTAATCGTATAGTTTGTAAAATTTACAAAATCTAAAACATATTTGAAAGTTTTAGGAGGATTCCGCCAACCATTTTTGTACTTCTGCATTTAATATTAAAAGCCCCCTTTAACTTGTATTACAAAAAAATCTTACAGAAATTTAAACTGTTAAACCACAATTTTTAATTATTATACTTGTTGTATGATTGTACATTTTATAATAAGCATATCTTTCATATATATATCATTCGCCTTCAAAGATCTTGTCATTTGTATTTGACTTTATAGATTTTATACTTAAATAAGTCGATTATATACTTGACTCTCTCAATCTTGTAATTAACTTTGTCGATCTCATAGTTTACTTTATTTAAATTATATGATTGAAAGGTTGTTATATGTAATGTATTGTTTTATAGTAGAGAGGTGGCCCATGCGATATCACTATGAATACAACACATTAACATAAACACTAGTAAAATAATTGAACAATTAATTAGTGAAGTAATTTAATATGAAATCGTAAGTGAAACGATTTTAAAACTTTAGTCAAACAATATATTAACTATTCGCATAATTAGATTTCTAAATAAATTCCGTTACTAATTGTAATGACTGCAAAATTAAATTCTTGTATAACTAATTTATGGCATCTCTGATCAATATTATTCGGTTACTTTTTTGTATTTTAGTCATAACTAGAATTAAGCTTCTCGCGTTGCAGCGAGGGCGTAAAACCATATCAGATAGCACAATGTCACACCACCGTTAATGACCACAAACATTGAAGTTGCGGTGTGTTAACGCGAAAAAATTAGACCGAAATGTAAAATATAAAAAGTAAAACTAATTCGATATACGAATCGCGTGTTGCGGCGAACCTATCAAACATGAAAAGACTTAAGTAAATATATTAAACCATAAACGCACGTTGCGCCGTGTAGCTTTCAAAATTTAGAGCGAAACGTAAATATGTTGAACGACACATGCACGTTAAACTGTGTTAACTTGTAAAATTTAGAACGAAATGTCAAATGCAAATTTGCAAAAAATCAAAAGTATAGGGTACTCAAGTTGAAAGTAAAAAAATACTATATGTTAAATTAAAAATTAAAAATATATGATATCGTATTGTAAAAAATGAAAACTTTAAGCTAAAAGTAAAAAAATCAATTCCATTTTATAAAATACTCTAAGCCATGAGGTACTAACCTCAATGCATAGAGCAACTTGGATAAAAAAATTTTTATCTTAAACTTAAAAAAAAATCTCATTCATCTTAAAAGTTCTATCTTAAAAAGTAAATTACATTTTTCGTTCATTATAGTAAAAAAAAAGTTTCATCCTTAAACTAAATAAATAACAAAATCATCATTTATGTTCATATTTTATAACAAATATATTCTTTTCATCCAGAAAAATAACAAAAATCTTCTTTTATGTTCATGATTTTATAACATTTTTCATCTTTTCTAAGAAATAAAAGAAAAAATGAAAAGTATTACTAAATATAAATGATGACTTTTGTTATTTTCTTAGTTTAAAGAAGAAAAACTATAATTTAATATATACTTAAAGTACAGAAAATATAATTCATTCTATCTTAAAATGTAATTTACTATGTATCATAGTATAGTATGGATATTTAAGTATACCATTATTTTTACAAGTTTAAAAAATCGATTTAGCTTAAAATGCATCCAAGTATGATTCAAAATAAAAGTGTATACAATATATTTTGATATATTGAACTTTAAAACACTTAAAAAAACCTAAAACAACTATCACATCAACTGTCTCACCCTCACACACAAGTTCTAGAAAAAAAAAACCATCCCGACTCGAGCCGAACCGAACCCGAGCCGAAACTGAAAACCCGGCTAGGTTTAAGTTACCAAGCACCCACGCTTAAATTCAAACATAAATTTGTACATCAACACATCTAAACCTCAAATCACAAAAACAAAAGTATATACAACAATCAACTAACTAACCCTCAACTAAATACTAATTACTAATTACTAATTACTAATCACTAATTAGCTATTTATACATGTAGCGCCGTAGAGGATCACTCGGGTATACTGTAAAGCTCATGCCTCCACGACCGTCGATGAAAGTCAAACGCCTGATCACCACCGTTGATCAGCAAAGTCAACACCTGATCCAACGTCAACCCTTGCATCTCCTTCATACCCAATAACTCCTGCAACTGTTTCTTCGTGATCTTGATCTTCACCTCCGTCGCCGCCCGTTTCTCGCCGGAATTTGAACTCCGGCAGCCGGATTTCGCATCTCCGGCGACTCTTTTTTGAGTTTCAGTGCAAGATTCGCCGGAGAGAAGGGAATATTCCGGTGAAGATTCCGGCGAACCCCAGTAATCGCCGCCCCAGTGGTTGCCGGAGTCTTTCCGTACGCAATTGCCCATTTGATTTGTGATTTTGTGATGAATTTTTGAAATAATATTATGCGAGTGATGATGGGTGTGTGTGTATATATAGATGTGAAGAGGGTGTATGTATAGGTTGAGGTGATATGGATTGCCACGTAGGATGATGAAGTGTGTCCTACATGGCAGGCGGTGAGAATTGGTTTGACCTTATCCCTACCGACCAACAAATTCATTATCTTTTTATTATATTAATTAGTTTTAGTAACCTCATTTATTACACGGGTTGAATAAATAAAATATTAAATAAAATAAAGATTATTAATTATAAAATAATAGACTAAGACATGATATGATTAAAATTATGTATGATTAACGACTATAAGTAATAAAATAATAATATGAAAATTTTGTTTTATTTTTTGTTTTTTCTCAAAGATAAGTTAAACATATGTTTTAAAATAACGTTTTAAAAATGTTTTATTTTCAAAAAATTTTCTTACTATAATTTCTTATTTAATTATTTTTGTTGAATAAAAAATTACTTTAACAAATCAATTTTAAAATATTACATAAAAACAATTTTATTTATTTATTTTTGAAAAAAATATTTTATAAAAAACTATCTCTATAGAAATAGCAATAATAAAAAATTATTTTCTTCTTTTTATTAAAAAGCTAATTATAATGTAAAAATAAATAAATAATATAACTAATAATTAATATGATTATTTAATAGGAGAGAGAAACAATAAAAATTTGATAAGAATGAATATGGTGATGACAAATGGCGCACTCATTTATCCTTTTATTAGAGTAAGAAGATTTAGATTTAGAAAAAAATGAATTTTAATAATTCAATGACTATTGGTTGATTATAATTCTAACTAAAAGTTTTAACATTAATAATTTTAACTTTTAAATTTATTAACTGTTTATTACGTGATATAGCTCGTGACATTGTATGTGGCACAAGTGCATGATATATAATATTATTAAATAGATTATATTAATATCAATCAATTGTTACATCTTTTTATCTTCAAGCCGCCTAACCGGCGAAAAAAGGTTAAGTTTAATAAATTTCAGAAAATGATGTTTTATAAAATAAACTTAAGTAACATGTTTATATTTTTAGGTATAACTATGTTATACGTTACGATTAATGGATTTGATGAACATTGAAACTGAGACTGTTATTAGAAACAAAATCGAAAGTTGATAATGATACTGGTTAAATTAATTTTCGGATTCATATTGGTAATAGTTAGATAAAATAAAATTCATTTTTTTTAAGTTTAAAAAACATTAATTTGACATAATCAAATGTAATTAAAACATCTTATTCTTTTCCACTTTCTTGTACTTTAGGATCGGATTATCTGATCAACTATACGTTTAAAGTGACACTTTATTCCTTTCACATGTATGGAATAGTGGTATATTACATATTTACATGTCTAATACTCTTATTGCATTATCATCTTTCGTTTTTAAATTTCACAATTAAGTGTGTTTATTAAAAGAAGTTTTAGACGATAAAAATTAGAAGAATTTTACTGTTAAACATATTTGATGGTGGATAAAATTTTGAAGTGTGCGACTTGCTTAGAAGTTTATGTTCATGCAACCAGAAACAAAGTCGTGAACTCTCGATGATAAAAAATACAATATTAGTTGGTATCAGGATAAATAAGATATATTTCAAGATAAATAAACTATTAGAAAATCTTCTTATAACAAAATTATATCAAACAAATGTAAAAATATGACTTATTATTTATTAGAACGAAGATTAAAATAGGGTCTACTTTGATTCTCCCCTTTCCAAAAGATTTTTAAGTGAAATCTTGCTTTACTTTAAACAAACAAAAGCATGGCCTTTTTTCTTAACATATAAAAGAAACTTTTGAATTAATTAGTTGTTTTTTTGCTATAGAAATATCAAGTATCTTCACTTAAAAAGCCATATATAATCATTATTATTATAAATAATCATTACAAAATAATAATTAGAATAGAGGTGCAATAGGATATAGACCAAGTCTTTATCTCAACCATAATTAGATAAAGCTTTGACTATTTATATTTAAAAATAAACATGATAACAAAAGTTTTGTCTTAAACCCGGTCTAACGGTTGAACCGGTTTGTTGTAGGTGTGAAAAGAGTTTAAGAATCGGATCTAGCAAGTGTGAACACAAATATGGTGATTTGATGCTTTCTTATAGGGTGTCTAGTGCACCTCCAACGTGAAGTGGTTGTTGGCATGTAACTAACAAAGCCAACTAAATCAAATAATGTCCTTTTTATAGAAAAAAGCCATAGATAGGTATGTTAAAATAATCACTTTAATATGTGTGTGTTAAATTATCATTTTTTATTATTGTATGTATGTTAGAGTTAAATATAATAACTAATAAACTAGCTCATGAAATAGAAAAATAGTCTAATACTTATGTTGGTTTTGTCTTTCTAAGACGACGTACTGATGGTAGTATGTTTCTCTTCAATTCAAGAGTTCATGTGTTTAAACCTTATAAAAAAATTTGCATCATATTCATTATCCTCTATATAGTGACATTAAAAATTATTTTTTATTATGTTTAATTAAATAATATATCTTTATATCTTTATCATTATCTTTTTTTGTTCTTCCACTCATAATCATTTTTTAAAAAAGTTATAAGGATCGAACAGTTTTATTATCAAATAAAATAATATATCTTTATATCTTTATCATTATCTTTTTTTGTTCTTCCACTCATAATCATTTTTTAAAAAAGTTATAAGGATCGAACAGTTTTATTACCAAAAATACAGATGAATAATAATAGTTTTACTCTTATTTACTCACAACTACTAATAACTATTACATATAATATAAAAAGTACACTCACAAAAATATAAGGACGAGGATGTGAATGCTATAAGGCATATTTATGAGTTCTTACGATGAGTAGTCAAGTAGATTAGTCTTTGTTTTAGAAAAACTTTAGTTGGTTTAGTAGTTAGTTGACGATGGAAGAGGGTGATTATGTAGAAAGATTGGATTATAAAATAGTTTTATATGTTATGTTGAATACTTGTTTTAGTGATATGAATGATTAGAACAAATACTATATTTTGCTTTATATAAAACAAACATAAAAAATACTATTACATGATATATGTCTAGATTTTGTTGGATTATATAATACGTAAAGTTGTTTCTATCTATACTAATATATATATATATATATATAAAATATATGAGAGGGTATTTTAAGATACCATAAATTTAAGAACATTTATTTCACTTAATGCAGAAAATACAATCATTTTTAAGGGTAAAATAATATTTATAGCATTATTTACAAATTACCTATTACAATAGTTACATAATAACCTTATAATTACTATAATACATAAAATTTTACATTATCTACCCATAAACCAAAAAAAACTTAATTTGTTTAAGATTTCTATCATATCAATCTATCATGTTTAAAAACTTTTTGATACTATAATCATAAATGTGTATTTTGTAAACGTTTTGATGTATATTTTGTATGATACAATAAGTTAATACATAAATATACAAGTCATCATGTAAAATCCATTTATTTGATGTTTTAAATTTTAGCTTAGAAAAAAATATAATAAACTTTTGTAAAATTAGTATAAGAATTTAAAAACTTGTGTCGGATGTAAAATGTTGTTCCGTCGCATTGCGCGGACACCCTTCTAATGAAAGTTAGTATGGCAAATTAGACAATACAAATAAAGCAATATCTTAATTCATCGTTGAAATTTTAATTAACTGGAGGTCACAAATAAAAATGTCACATTCGATTTAAGGAATGATGATTTTATGATTATAGAGTTTATCATATAAAGAAAAAAAGATTATATAGCAAATTACATTTATCCATCTATACAAATTTTCAACCTCTTAAACTGAAAGAATGAATCTTACCATTAAGATATGTCCTCACATCATCATCTAATAGATGATAAATAAAATATAAAAGACTGAATGTACAACATTATTTGAAAAATAAATGGATGTATATTTAGAATAATTGGTGATTAATTCTTAAAAATATAGTAATTATCTCTTTTGTCGTCAATTCATCATTATTTTCATTACTTGTCTATTTAATTCTAATCATGTGCTTAATCACTATTACACCATCCCACCTACTAATCACACATCCACCAACCACCCGAATCCGCACATTCTTTTATCCATATCTATTTTCATTATATTATTTTTATAAAATATAATCAATGTACTAACGGAGTCGGGGGGGGGGGGGGGGGGGGGGGTTAGGGTGATCTAATACAAGTTCGACATCATCAAGTTTTGTTGATTCATCTCAACTGAATCAACATAATTTCTCTTTACTTTACTCGTAAACAAATTGCTAGATTCTGAAACCCAAAACACTACAAACCCAAGAACCTAAATTAAAATGGATGATCGTAATAAGTTAGTCAAACGTCTTCTAAAAGATGTATCTCAACGTTTTAAGGATGATTAAGGAAATATTAAGAAAAAGTCTATTTGATGCATAGTGAAGGAGAAAAAGCTTAAGGGTGGTTAGAGATTGAATGAACTCCCCCACCTTTAAAAAACGTTACAAAATGTTTGGTTAAAATTACTAAACACATCACACAAGTAATTATCAATTTGATTAATAGTATAGACAAAAGTATGGTCACTCTCGTGTGTGTTATATGTGTGTCGAAGAAAATTAAGATGTAATATTTTTCATGAGTGTATACTTGTGACTAAGTGTTAAGTCACTCCGTTGATGATTTCAAATGTAGACAAAATTATTGAACCTCGATCATAAAAGTGAGGAAAGACTGGTTTCTACTTAGATACATACAACTTCCCATGCTCATCAAGAAATTTACATCCACGCGTTACAGTGGGAACATGTGGTCACATGAATTACGTATTTACAAAAAGCTAAAATCTTCTTATTCTAATAAAAGAGTAAATGAGAGTGTCACATGTTATCACCACAATCCTTCTCATCAAAAATTTTCCGTCTCTCTCTTCTATTAAATAAATATCTTAATTACTAATAATATTATTATAATACTTTTTAATATTTAATAAATTAAGAAATAAATCTATTTATTAAGTTTATTTCTAAATAAATTAATACTTTTAAAAAGTCAATTTTTTAAAAACAAAATTAAGCAAATTGGGAGTTGTAATATGAATTTTTTTATAAAATGTATTTGTATACGGTTTGTTTTAAAACAAAATGTTTATTTAAAAAAACAATATTTTAAAAAGTTGATATCATTGTTTTATTATTTTTATAGTCATATCTCATATGTAATTTAAGTTATATCATATCTTAAAATATCATTTTATAATTAATAAATGTATTATATTAATATTTATTTATTCCATTCGTGTAATACACGAGTTTACTAAAGCTAGTATATAACTATATAAGATAGTCCAAGAGTATGACATGATTTAAGTATTTGAACTAATACGAATAGTTTTAAACCTCTACTCGAATAGTTTTTGTTATTTTTATTGCAAGTAAATTTTATTCAACCTTCACATACCTTTGATATTATATTTTTTTTATAAAAAAAACATATTAGATAAAGAATAGATAAAGAATAAAGCATAATATCTCGTTTTGAACATTTGAACAATAGTTGTTTTTTACATCTAATTATAACAGTGATCAACTTTTAAATCACATTTCCGTAAAAATGTACTTTGATATCAAATTACTTATTAGTAAAATTATATGGAAAGAAAAGGATATGAGGTACATACTAGAAACTACCATATGAGAAATATTCTTCTATTAGAAATTCAAAAAAGATTTTGTTGTACCACAACAAAATAAGTCTTATATTAACAAAAATATAACAATGGATTTATCTTTAAAAAAATGACTCATTAATTTGTTAGCATTAAAGTTATATAGATTTAGTAATTTTTTAAATTTAGCTACTTGTAAAATGGAGTAAAATTATATATATGTGAATTAAATAGAAAAATCTATCAAATGGAGCTAGGTCGAACATGCACCATTTATTGGATGATGGGTATAATAAAATGTAAATGACCATCCCATCTATATGCACTTTAGTGCAAGTTTCCCTACTTTTTATATATAATTAGAATGATAAAACAAGAAATAAAATAAAGTTATTGTTCCCAGTGACATACTATTTTAATATATAATATATAAGGGAAGGGTTAAAATAAAAACTACTTTTTTTGTGAAAACTATAAGAACCAATCTCAGTATTCATTTTTATTACGTGCAAATCACATGTCATTTTCCCCTTTTATTTAAACGTTCGTAACTTTTTTCACGACATCATTTTTTTTAAAAAATTCACCATAAAATTCAATATTTTTTTATATTTTCAATGCCTACCATATTGATATATTTTTCTAAAAAAACCCGTACATCCATTATTTACATATGTGTAAATCTAGTTATACACATGTGTGGTACTTGATTTACACATGTGTAAATCCGATATTACACATGTGTAAAACGAATTTCGTTAAAAAAAAAAATTTTTTTTATTTTTTATAAATTTTTAATATTTTTTTTATGAAAGATGGAAAGTTGGGGAACATTTTTGTGTTTTTATTTTTTTCATTTTTATATTATTTTCTAATTTATAAATTTTTTAAATATGTTTTTGTTATTTACAATTTGTCATTGAGAACTAGTGGTTGAGATTGGTTCCTAGAGTTCTCACAAAAAAGCTAGTTTTCATTTGATCCTTCTCCTAATATATAAATATATAAATATATGAATATATGAATATATAAATATATAAATATATAAATACATAAATATATAATACATAAATATATAAATACATAAATATAAATACATAAATATATAATACATAAATATATAAATACATAAATATATAAATACATAAATATATAAATACATAAATATATAATATATAAATATACAAATATATAATATATCTCATGTGATGCCCTTCTGCTATGTTTTGTCGTCTTTCTCAAGTTTCTAAGTGTGCCCATTGTGTAATGGTGGTGGGAATCGGATGTCACACCATATTAGTCAAAATTTAATATGGCTACTCCGTAATAGCATTCACAGTTCGTTTTTTAAAATAATGTGAGTGTAGTCCTTATATTATATAGTATGGTTATAAGTGGTTGTGAGTGAACGATATGTAAAATTTACTGTTCAATCTTTATTTTTAGAAATTACTGTTCCAAACTCTATAATGTTTTTAAAATATTTTAAGTGGTTGTGAGTGAATGAGAGAGAAAAAGTAATGATAAAGTAAAAAAATTGTGATTTATACTGTAATTATATGAATAAAAATGATGAATGGGTTGTGAATGCTCTAATAAATCCAAAGCAAAACAAAAACCTATAAACTTCGATTATGAACAAGATAAAAACGAAATACTGCTACTCATTCGGTACAAGTATGTGACACTCAAATGACATGAATTATAATTCAAGGCATTGTAACTACTTAATATGTTATGTGACACTTTCTATTATTTACTCATAATTATCATAGTTGTTGTATAGATAACAACTAGGTTAATATTCGTTTGTTACACGGGTTGAATAAATAAAATATTAAATAATTTGTAATAAAAATAAGGGTCTCGTCGAAATCATCGGCTTTATGCCCAACGCTACTACCATTGCCCTATTATTTAAAAATATTTAATTTATGAATTATAAAACCATGCTTAAGATAAATTATAATTATAATTACGTATAAGTAGCTATTTTAAGTAAATAAATAATAATTTATTTTTATTAAACTTTTGTTCTATAAAAAAGTATGGTTTTTAAATATTTTATTTTAAGAAAAATATTTTTTATAAAAAAAAACTTCGTTGTATTCTGTATTTTATAAAACGTTAATTATAAAAAGTGTGGTTTACATAAAAATAAGTTTTTTATTTATTAATTACATATTATTTAATTTAAAAATGGTATAGGTAATTTTATTAGTATTTAATATTATTATTAATAATACAAAGAAATGGGTAATCTTATGTATAAATTTTTTGTTTATTAAAAAACTTTAGTTTGCAATTATATTGGTTGTTTTAATAAGACTGTTTATAAAAAATTCACCTTTTATAATTTTTATAAAAAATAACCGTTTTAAAATATTTTGTTTCAAAAAATTTAGTGTTTTTGGAAATTTCATATTATATAAAAGTTTTATTTTTTATTTTTATTTTAGTAAAAAGATGTAAATATAATTTCTTTGATAAAATCTATTTTTAAAAGGATAGATTGAATTTAAAAAAATTAAATAAAAGAGAGAAATGTAGTAATTAATAAAATTAGTTTTTAATTAGAAAGAGAAATTAGTTTGAGTATTTAAGTTACAATAATACTCTTTCGAAGGAAAAATTATATGAGGATGTGTATAAGAAGAACATGTGACAAAAATATGGATTAGAAAAAGGATATGTGGTGAAAAAACTTTTTTTATATAAATTTATAGATTAAGTGAGCAATCATTTGTTTCAACTATTTGAGAAGTTAAAAAAAACGAAATAGTTTGAATTTTGAAAATATAAGCCCCCACCAAATTTCCAATTATAATTGTCGCCCAATTTGGTGTCCATGCACGTGAATAGTTGACTTCATATTTTTGTTTTGTCTTTATAAATATTTAAATACAAATTAGTGTATGTTTTAAAATTTTAAGACTTTTTATATATAAAACTTAATACAAGACTAAAGGTTGTTTAGGGTTTTAATCCTACATAATGTATGTATTGATAATTAAAATTAAAAATATCTAAATGTAGAGTTAAGAGTGACTCTCCGATTGTTAAAAAAATACTAAGACTAAATACACAACAGTTCATGTATATATTATGTTACGTATCATAGAAATGTCTTTTAATGTAGAGACCAGGTCCAGATTATAAAAAATAAAATACGTGAAAAAGGCAGATACCCGACAAAATACTTCACGTGTAATTCACAATCATTGCTTTACAATCATTTAATCGTGTAATAATTGTTTTACTATCAGAATGTTCAAAGTATAAAATACAAGTCTTTTAATGACATTTGAAACAACCTCAAATATCCGAGTGAGCTTCTTGAGACGGGATGTAAACTGTTCATATTGGTATTGACCCTCCTAGCCTTACCCACCCTGAAACACCATCAATAAGAAAACCCATCACTCGATGAAAACTTTCTTAAATTGAGTTTAAACCTGAGACCTAAAAGGTTTCATGACCAAACTCAAATCATAACCTCATACTAATTTAGACAGGCTTTGCTTTAAAACATTGGTGGATGTTGAACTAAAACTTAGGGGTGCAGAGACGGACTTTATATTTATTAAAAAAAAATCACAACCGGACTGAAAATTTACACTACTAACGTAAAAAAAAAAGAGCGCCCCCCTCCCCGGGGCACCAAAGAAGTTTCGCCCCTCTCCAAAATAAACTATACAAGTAAATAACTACATATGAATATATACCTTAAGTAATAATTATGATTAGTAGTGGCTCATTAGTGATGCAATTAAACCTTTAAACAAAATAGAATTGTATGCCTTAGGATTTAATATAACGTGGGTTTATAGGACCCACTTGCCTTAAATGTCCTCTACTTTATAAGTTTTTAGAAAAGACGAATCCCATTGCCCCACTATACGCACCACCTATACCGTTGAGGATTGCTTAAAGCCTTTAATATTATTATTATTATATTTTAATATTTGAACATTCTTTTATCTTTTATATATAAAAAAAATACTCTCGGCATATTAAATAATGATAGAGGTGTTCAAGGTATCGGTTTTAAGTTATTCGGATTTTCAAATTAGTTTCTTTAATGCGGTTTTTTGGACTTTAAAATAGAAAACCAATTCAAATATGTAATTTAGTTCATGATAATTCGAAGATAGATATATGAGTTTTGTTGAAATTTAAAAAACACACACACACACACTATATTGGGATGTTCGATTTGATTTGAAGCTTACGAATTCATAACTTGATTTAAATTTGGATTCTAATTGGTTTGTAAGTCAGACTTGAAAACCCGAAAACCAAAATTCTCTTTTTCAAATTCGATTTACAGTGAGGACTCATACATGGTGCTATCTAACATAGAAGATACGTATTGATGTTACTTTAGATGGTTTTGTCTAGTGTTATATACCTATATGCATACTATATTAGTGTGTCATTCAACATAAAACTATTTTAGAATATGGAACTCTGGTAATCGCATAAACATTTGTATTTATTGTTTAAACTATGATAAGATGATTATAAAAGTGCATAACCCTCCTCTTTTGTTCTCGAAGTTCTACATAGGTTTTTATTTGACTTTGTAGTTATCTTACCTGATACATAGTTATGTAATAAACAATTCAATAAAATTAATATACAATACACATACAAATATATACATGATGTATGTACATACATGCATGCATGCATAACTACATACATACATATGTACGTATTCCAACATTTTGACTTGCTTTAAGCAAACTCGAGCTCGACTCATTTACTCATGATATGAATTTGTAACATTTAAACCATTCTAGGTAGTTTTATTTTTAACTAAAAACACCTCTTTAACCCATTTAATTAACATAAGAACAACACATTTAATTCATAAGCATTTTCAAAAACATTTTATAGTTTTCACGTTGTATCTTGTATGTGGCCCAAGTTGGCTTTAAGCCCATTAAATGAGGCCTGACAGTCAATGTAAATTTTAATGCCTTAATAATAGCTTCTAGAGCCCAAATTAATAACTATGTACGGCCCACATAAAGTTTTATTGTCCGTAAAAAGCAAATTAATAAACTCTGTAGTCTGTAAGGCCCACGTAAGTTTTTAAAGTCCAAATTAATAATCTGTGTACGGCCCGTATTTAGTTTTATTGCTGTTGTGTCGTTTGTCCTTCAAATTAAATTCAACATAATTACATTAAGTTCAATATTCATTTAATTAAAAAGGAATTTTCATGAAATTATTACTTTCTATATGGATTAACTAGAACTTTTTGTTTCTGTTAATCTCGTTATATTTTAATTGATGGTATTGTTATTCATTCGATTTCAACATATGTGCAATTTACTCCTCATGTATTTCACAAATAACAAAAAGAAAATTTTATAACCTCATGTAAATCTAGAAAAAGATGTTCTTCTTAGATTCTTTATTAACTAGGTTTTTGTGTTTCTATAATAAACTAGTGAAATTCCCTCGCGCGTTGCGCCGAAAATTCTATCGATGACTGTTAAGTTTATTACAGTATTTTGACATTACTAAAAGTCGTTATAGCAACTAATAAAGAAAACCAAAATAAAAAATAAAATCATGATATACCAAAAAGAATATTGACACATGTTTCACATCGATCGAAAACTATCAAATACAAATATTTATAATGATTCCGATAATATCAATACTAATGTTCGGTTGAAATTGGTTCGACTCTTCACGGCACCGGTACGTTACCGGCAATCGCAGTAGCCTACGATTGTTGAGATGGAATTGGTTTGGCAAAAAAATCATATTTTGAATAAAAGTCGTTTACAACATTGTTCGAATGAAGTTGGGTTGGCCTCCCTACGTCGCGTGAAGTCAACGATTTTGAGTTGATTGTTGTGGTACCGGTACTCGTTATAGAAACCAAAAGAGAAAACAAAAGGTGAATAATGATATTGGTTCCGATAATGTTGATGTTAGTCTAATAATGTTTGGTCAAAATATGTTCAATTTATTACTGTGTCGGTATGACACCGTCACCATATGTATTACATTAACAAATAAAATATTTTATTTTAAACAAAACTTTATTTTTAATAGAATTTATACCAAAATGTCTAAGGAAAAAAAATAAACATGTTGGCTTTAGGATTTCAATTGGTATTACTTCGATTCGTTAAGTACTAACTAAATGTCGACATTTGATATAACAATCAAAGAAGAAAAAAAGAATATCGGTGTTAGTATCAATATTGTTTTGAGATGATATTGTATAGTAAGAACTGTATAAAGCATCCCACTTATATTATTAAAATAACAAAAAGGATGGTGTCAATTTATACAATAAAAACTAAATGTGAGATTGTTTTGATAACATTTACGTTTAAACTTCAATTATTTATACATTGCCACTCACAACTCGATTTTGAAAAAAAATAAATCGCAGTAGATAAAAATAAACATGCCGTAAACGTATAATCGAAATTTTATAAACTTTCTTATATTACATGTTATATGAGAAAAACGTATATTCGAAATTTTATAAACTTTCTCATATGCATCTCTTAATTGTTAAAATATCACATTTATCCATCAATTACATAACTGGACCTATAGGATGAATTTACTGTTCATCAAATTGTTAAATGTAATGGTATATAATATAAAATATAAAATATAATATAACTTTAAAAAACTATATTATATGAATATCTATGTATTCAATTGTAATAAAATTCAAAAGATAAAAAAGAAAGATTGTTTATAAGTTATATTAAAACAGATTAAAAGAAAACGAAACAAAACACAATTCGATTTTAACAAATTATACATCACAACTTGTAGATGAATTTTACTTTGGAACGTGGATAAATATAAGCTTACTAGATGTTTTTAACATGTTCAGAAGTTTAATGTTAAACATGCCCCTATAGATAGGAGTGAGCAAGAGGTCATACACTCATACTCACAACAAACCAAATAAACTCCACTATTAGAGAAAATCAAACCCGAGAACTGGATTATAACAGGTTATTCAGATTGGTTTCTCAAGTCGTTTTTCTATTTTTATTTTTTTGTGAATTCAAGCAAGTTATAGCAATGGGATTAACAAGGGTGACGCGATATTAGGGAATTTAAATTAGAAAACGATTGATGGTGTCACAAACATATGATAGGAAAATATGAGTCCTATAATAGTGATTGCAAGTTGTCGTGTAAGTGTGATTACATTTCAAAAGCAATACCAACAAACCATATGCATCGTGGACCATTAACCATTTGCACCACATATGATAATCAATGCATGTGGTCTAGTGAAGAACACGATAAAAGAACACAAATGTAGTCTACATGCATTAGCCAGTGACGGACCTATAAAACTTTTTCACAGGGGTCGGAAATTTGTAAAGGGTTCATTGTATATGGCTAAATATAAAAACCTTTCAATTGTTTCGGGTAGGTCTAGTCGGTCACAACGAATTAAGTCACACAATAAAAGGATAAAATCAAATCAATGTCACATACATAATAAAAATATTTCGTTTATTATGACAAATGCATAATAAACAAATACAGTATCCCTTTGGTCATTGTCCATGGATTTTTTTTCCTTTGAACTCAAATACTAATCATCCACAAAAAAAACATTTAAAAAAAGTACTTTTAATAAACTGAAATCTAGTTACTCAAATATGTGACAAGCAATAATAGAACTAGGTTAAAAAAACAGTACACTAATCTAAATGAACTGTGGGGTTTAAAAGAAACGATGATTGTCAAACTTGAACATTTTGATTAAGGAAGATGCAATTTAGTAATCTGTTTTGCGGTGCAAAATCATCAAGTATGTTCGTTTATTGTAACATCTAGTTGTCTTCAAAAAATTATTTTTATTTTTAAATCTTCTTATCTTCTTATTCAAAAAATCTTCTTATTCTAATAAAAATGTATATTGAAATGACACGTGTCAACACCATAATTATTCTCATCAAATTTTTTTGTTTATCTCCCTTATTAAATAATTACTTTAATTTCTAATAATATTACTTAACATTTTTTTAAACTTAATAAATAAAAAAATATATATATATTAATATTATTTTTAATAAGAAAAATTAAAAAATAAAATAAAAAATAATATAACTGTTTTATTATTTTTAGTCATTTCTCGTATATAATTTCAGTAATATTATATATTAAAGCATCATTTTGTAATTAGTTAATTTTTTATATTAATATCGTAGTTATTCAATTCGTGTAACATACGAGCTTACTATGGCTAGTATTTTTATATTTGTTAAAAATAAAATATTGATAACAAGTTTAAAAATGGAATTTGGAAGTGAAAAGCGCCTAGGATTCATCAAAAGTTATTTTCAAAACACCTAAATAAAATAAATAAATAAATAAATAAATAATCGTAAATTGGAATATCTTATTTTTTTAATCATAAAAAGAGTATCCAATGGGGAACACAACATGGCTCCATGTTCCACATGTACACGTGGCACTACACTCGTGGGGCCTCTGCCACTCCCCCATATATCTGCATGTACCGACGTTAGCTCTTTGTCTTTTATTTATTTGTTTTTATTTATTTATTCTTTTGACCTTTATATATATTTATATAATATTTTAAAAATTATTTACTTTTAGTTTTATGTTTAAAATTTATTAGTGTTTATGTACATTTTTTATCTCATACCTTAACCGACGATACCGATGTTTATAGGTTTAATGGTTTAACGTATGAAGTGTTCCGATAAGGGTAATGAAATATAACTCAAAGTAATGTTTCACCTCAAATTTCCTTGATTGTGGGATTTCAAATTCACTCACTAGGTGGAAAGATTTTGAAATCACACAACCAAGGAAATTTGAGGTGAAACATTCTTTTGTGTTTTACATTTTATTACCATTCAAATATAATTTTACTTGAAAATTATACTAGTTTCTCAATTTCGTTTCAATCCTTCCAACCAAACGCCTTCTAAAAGTATTTTAGTCATTCTACCTTTAAGGAAGAAACGGGAACCAATCAACAAAAATCCTCAATATAGTTTATACCGTTTAATGTTTTGGATGCAGCTGTTGGTTGATGTAATGATGTTGTGAGAATGAAATAAAAAGTGTTGGAATGAAAACCAACGTATGCAACATGGGTTCTAATTCTTTTTGAGTTTTGTAAGAAGAAACCATGATTAGTGGTAAAGATGAATCAAGGGGAGATTAAAGAACAAAAGTTCATATGAATATTTTTTTAATTAATTGCCCGTAATTTTTTTTCTGAATAAATTAGCTCAATGGTCAACAACTATCTAATATTATTAATAAGTTATCTATATGGTCTCTCAAGAGTAAAATAACTCAAATAACCTTACACTTAAAAAAGTTGGAGTTTGATATGTCAAATAATTTCTTTTAGAAAGTATTAACAAACTAAACTTCTGAAGTTAAATAGTAATTTACTATTTATTATCTTCCTACAATATTTTTGGTGAATCTACTTGCTTAAATTTTTTACCCATGAAGTCTTTCGATTGATAATTAAGCTTTTGGTTATTTCATTGTTTATTTTATATATAAATCTCACCCAACAACTAAGTTTCACACGTATCGTACTAAAATTATTCAAAATGTTTACTCTCTAATATTACGTAGGAAAATCCAGTAATAAATCAATTCTTTTTATGACGTAGAAAAATTATACAAAATTGAAATGCCTAATAAAAATCCAGTAACTTCAAAGGATGAAAAATATTTGAGTGATATTAAAGAAACGCTTAAAAATATTAATTGCTATTAGGTAAAATTTTCCTTTGTATTAAATTTGAGATTTGTTGTTACAACATGTTTATTTTTTCCGACATTTAAACGAGATTTTCTTTTCACAGAATGAATACTAACATCCAGGATACTAAAATCAAGCCTAGATTTTAACACTCGCGTTATAATGTTCTAGTTTTTCACTTGTCGAAAGATATAGAATAAAATTTAAAATAATATACTAAATAGAAAACATAAAAAGAAATGTTTTCAGAACCGCATCGGACGTCGAACCGAACGTCTTACTGGTTTGGTGGTCGGACCAGTCGGACCGGTTTGACCGAATTTAACTATATTTTAATTATATTTATATATGTATTTAATATAAGTAATTTATATATGATTTATATATATATTTTATAGTTATATATAAAACTTAATTATATTTGTATATCAATCACTAATTTATGGTTTAACACCCCGTTTTTATCCATTAAAATAAAAAATATATTCAAAAACAGTCCGGACGATCCGGTTTCCCGGTCCGACCACCGGTTTGGAAAGAACCGACTGTTTCGACCCCTAAAATACGAATCGTAGCGAATCAGACCGGCCACTGAACCGATCTCCGGTCAAACCAGTCGAGCCGGCCGATCCAATCCGGTTGCGAAAACAAGGATAAAAAGTAAGTGAAAAACATAATAGTCACATGCCTAATGTGGCATACGAGGACCTATAATTTTCGGTTGTCATAAATGGTAATATAATATAGTTGCTTTTGACCCTTAGAATATAATCCAATTGCAGTTTAACCCCTCTAACATTTACCTATATATTAATAATGCAAGTTGAATGAATACTGGTATAGTGATGTACAAGTTATTATTGTCTATGTACAATTCCAGTCCCACCACCGCCTCAGACTTGTTTAAAAGGTTGGATTTGTTCTTTATAGCTTTTTATACATTTAGAGAGAAAGAGTTTCAGAGGGCAGCGGAGGCAGGGGCCTGTAGTCGCCGGCGGCTGTTGCCGACGGTGTGCGCCGTCTCCGTTTTGTCGTCAACGGTGTGCGTTGTCTCCGTTTTGTCACCAACGGTGTGCGATTGTCGTAGGCGGTGGCCGTTCGGGGATCCCGGTTTGCATGGGTCTCTCTGGTTCTTGTTTGGTAGGGATGCTCCGGTAGATCCCTGTTTGTTGGGTCTTTTGTTCCGGTCACCCTTACGCATCCTGTTTCGGGTAGATCTGGATATGGTTGTTGTGATGGCCGATGGCCGTCAACCACCGTGATGGTTGCGGTAGCATTGGAAATAGTTGTCGTTTGGCCTCCTGTTTGCGGTTGAGGTAGAGCTTGCGGTTGTTTCCTCGCAGTTCGAGGTGTCGATGGTAATGCTTTGAAAGCCGTTGTCGCCCTTTTCTCTGACGGAGGAGAATTTGATCATTAGATTTGAATCATGTGGTGTATTTCGATGAGTGGTGGTCAGCTATTGTTGTGTGGACGCATTGGGGTTGTAGCCCAGACCGATTTCCGTTGTCGTCGCTGGTTGACAACACGTTATTGGCGTCGTCGAGGTGGATGTGATGAGGTTGTAGCCTCTGGTCAACCTCCACCTCCGTCGCCGCTGGGTGCGTGCACGGGGTTCCCTTTCCTCCATGTCCTAGGTGGCGACGATAAAACCGACGGCGGCAGTGGTTTGTTGCTCACCTACCGCCCCGATTCCGATCCCCCATGCCCGCGGTGGTGGTTGATTCGTCACCGGTTCATCTCAAACTTTGTTGTTCTTCCCTAATTTGTGCTTTCTGTTTATCTCTGAAGAACCCTAGAGCAAGGTTCATTATTGGTTGACTGTTTGCTTTTCGAGGTGTGGTCGATGACGATGTCAGTTTGCACATCTGAGACCTTATGTGTTTCAACTATCTGGGTTTTTTTCCTCTTTGATGATGAGTTTGTCTCGTCTGAGAGTTCACTGTTGAATGTTACTAGTTATGATGACTGGATAAAACATGTTTGAATCATGAGATGAAATACAAATGGTTGATAATGTACTCTATTGTTGGGCGATGATGCTAAACAATCAACACCATGGTTGTTCCGGCGTGGCGATCATCTAGATTGCAGCCGCAATATGGTTGTGTTTCTGAGCCCCCGAGAACTTTTATTGAATGTTTTTGATGCTTGGTAGTGGGGTGTTTGATTATAAATATACATGTTAACATGTGGCTGTGATATGACTGTGATTATGGGTTGTCTGAGCCTTGATTTTTCTGTGTTTATAACGCGCAGCGCGCGTTTTGTATAATACCTAGTTACGTTTTATGGTGTTAAGTGTTAGCACATGATTAATCAAATACATAAACAATTACATAGTAAATTAATCATGATTAGTAACATCATTATTACATTTAAATCTGGATCATGGAAATCCATTATAGCTGCATAAATTTCATGTAAAAATTATGTTTTGTTGTTAATTTAACATCAGTATTCTCATTCGTAACAATTAGATAAATAATTACAAGCTCTTAAATGCATAAACACTTAGTTGCAACATATTGATTTGTTCTTGAACTTGGTTATTTCAATGAAATGATAATACAATCAAATAGGTAAAACATTAAAAACTAATAAAAGTATTAGTTGTTAGAAAATAGTTAAAGTTATTGATGGTAAAAAAATAATAGATAATTATACAATACATACATACATACATTCATATATATATATATATATATATTATATATATATATATATATATATATATATATAACAGTAATGTATTCTCCATGTTTTGTAAATCACAAATAAATAATTTATTGTAATAACTTATATAAAAATGTGTAGAGCTAGGTTTATTGCCCATCGCGCGTTGCCACGACATTGTACGTGATGTGATAAAGTATAGATTACAATCGACCCGACTCATTTCAGAACTAATTTTACGTTAATACATAGAGTAACTTGAATTTATACCGTCGAACAAAAAGGTTTAATATATGACCTGACTCGTTTTCAAACAAAATTAATGCATGCCGAAACATAGACTTACAATTGCTCCCAACATTGTTTCGAACTAAATTTACGTCCATACGTATAGTAAATGGAAAAGTATTATATTGACCCGACGCGTTTCCAAACAAACCAATGTCGTAACGTTGGTCAACTCAAGTCGTACGTAAAAATAAGCACTAAAACATTTGTATTTGACACAACTCATTTCTGAACAAATATTACATCAAAACATAGACATATGTCGAAACGTAAACAGTCTTAAAGTGTATATAGTTAAACGTGGAAATGTTTAATAGTTGACCCGAGTGGTTCCTAATTACGTCTAAACGTAAACGGAACTGAATTTATATCGTATAGGGCTAAACCCGGAACTTTAGAAACTTAAGAGGGTTAAAATAATATTTTACAAAGTTTTTAGAAAGTAACAGAGGCTGAAAGTGTAAATATTAAAAGTAGGAGGGGAAGAAAGGTCGATGGGAAACCCCACCGACTTTTCTTTTTAAGTATATATACAATGATGGTTCATACACTAATGGTTGTACTCGTTTCAAAGCGTGAATGTATTAACCTAGTAATATATGACATTTATCCACATCAAGTCTCATAAAATATTTTATGAAAAAATACATGTTTGTAAATACAAATAAACACATAATTTCTTTACCGATCTTAGTAAAAAGCAATAATATTATTTGACTAAATGGTACCCAGTTCTCATGATTTGGTCATTTGATTAGAAGTTTCTTTTTAACTTGTGATTAAATAAGTTACAAAAAATTGTTTGAAAGCTAACTAGGTCTTGTATCAAAAACTTAAGCTAATGAGGTTACATTTTCATTAATTACTTATTTATAAAGTACAACATATAACTATTTATATCCTAAAAGTTATATAGAATACACAAACATACACTTATTTAGTTCTAACGAGGGCCTTTATTATCATTCACGAGGGACCTGACGTCGATATGAAAAAGATAGGTGAGGAGAGGGAGAGGATGTGCGTTAGTGCGGACTCGTTAGACACTGTAATAAGAGGTGAAGAAATTCATTAGTGTCTATGAAAAAGATATAATACACACATGGATATAGATGAACAACACCAACATGAATGAGTGATAATGTATTCATAAGTCCCAAGCTCTAAATAATATAATTTCTAAATACAAGTGGATGGTTTATAAATAAAAAAATCCTCATCCATATTCAATGCATCATCCATCCAACCCCTATACAAATATACACACACATAAATTATTTAGACATTTAATTAATTAAGGTCGGGCATCCACTGGGTCAAAAATGGAGGCAAGAAAAAGATAATTCAAATGCAAGTATTATCACAAAATAACATTTTTTTTGTTATATCTACTAGTGGAATACATGTTTTTCGTGATGGGGTATGATTAAATTGTTATATCTTTACACATTCATATGCAACTTCACATTATAAGATGCAACTTTTTTTTCTTTGAACTTTGGTTAGGTTTTCTAATAAATCTCTTTTTTTGTAAGATTCTTATGGTTAACAAAAATGTTACACTATAATAGTATGATGTATAGAAGACATTTGATATGTTAAGATAAAAATATTTTATTTTATTTTTGTTTATGTTTACTTGAACATTCCCAACATTTAATGCATTCGATCTTACATGATGAATTATGATTTACAAATACATCATTGCCAAATGTACAACAATACATAATATTTGCATGTGCCATAATAACATCTTATTTTTGTACTAATTTTAGTTTATAATGCAACATTTATGTCTCGGCATAAAAATATAAGTGTATATATATGGTGTAATTGATAAATTTTTTATACACAACTTCTTAAATTTTTTATACACAATTTCTTACACCAATAACTTAAATATATTAGTTTATAATATTAAGTTAGTAATGTATTTATTTGATAATTTGTCAATGTTTATATTTAATCTTTGAAGCATACTAAATAGCATGTCATTATTTAATAAAATTTAGTCATAAGTATCATATTTATTAAATACCCAAAATGTCCTTAATAAATTATTTAGAATTAAATGAAATGTCAATTTACCTTAAAATTATGCATTATAACATAGTTTAGATATAGTTCCTTCGATTTTTATTCCTTTAGATGCTAATAAATGGTTAAAATTAAAGTAAAAAGATATCTAGATTGTTTTAGGACTTTTTATGCATCTCTTCATGGTTTGAAAAATAGGTTTAGTAGTTTGAAACTTGAAATAGACTTTGTAAAGTGAATTGATCATTTACCTTTATTATTTATCTGTTAGTTAATATTTATAAACCATTTTTAACACTTTTAGAATCTTAATACAAATATTTAAGAAAAAAACTAACTTGATAACCTAATTATCATACTACTTGATAACTTAAAGTAAAGCGACATGATACCAGATCAATAAATAAGATTGGATATAACGACGGTATCTCGACCTATTGGGCCAAAAATTTTGTGCGAGGATTTGTCCTTGATGCTACGCGCTACTTAACAAGCTATGTGGAGGATATGTTTAATGAACACTAATCAAATCTTCGCTTATAGTTATCATAAACAATTATACATCGTGTGAGGTCCACTGGCCCTAAAAATGGCAGGCGCCAACATCAAGTATATATACTAGTGATGATAGGTATTTTGATCATTCACTCTTTTTATACTTTATCTTTCTCTTACATAATGTTTATCTCAGATTGCAAAAATATTTATTCTCTCGTCGAACGGTGGTTATGACAAGATTTCATTTCATGTAGCAAGACTAGCGGCGTTCTGTTTTGTAAATCATTTCAAGTCAGAAGTGTTTAGATTTCATCATTAGAGTAACAAATGTCCAATTCTATACAAGTTCAAGCTTTTGCTTCTTCATTGTCATCATTCGTGTTTTCAAACGAGCCTTTGTCTTTACCTTTTCTGACCATCATGGTAAAAAGCACTAGATTTATATCTAAAAGCAAAATCATGGCAGGTTGTTAGAATGCGATGGCCTTAGGCTCTCTTATTCGCCACTCAACGTGGACATTCAACCGTCCAACTCTTCACCATGGTGTCATCCGCATTCATGGATGCAATCCCTTCTCACATATCCACAAAACATTAACCTATATAAGCTATGTTGTGTTTATTTAAAAAGGAGTTTTACATAACTGAGACTAAATTACACACAATAGACAAATATACCCATTGTATAATAAGATAATTTTTTATTAGAATTAGATATTGAATCAAATTTCAATCGTGAACACGACCAATGATTTCGAGACCAGATTGGATTGGTCGGTCCAACCGGTTCGATCGGGAATTGGATGGTGGGCTGAACCGGTTTAGACCAGTTCGTTTTTTATTATAGTATGTTGGACATAAGGTTATTGTTAAATCTTATATTTAACTATCAAATACACACAAATTACTTATATTGAGTTATATATTAATTATGATGTCATCCGGTTCTTAAATCCAATCTGACCACCAAACCAGTAAAACATTCGATTCGACATCCGATCCAGTTTCGAAAATATTAAACAGTAACAGCTTTTTACAACAGCTCCTAATGATGGTTAGATGAAGAATTTCTATAGATAACTCTTTTCAACTTTCAAGGACTAAAATGTAACAATAATTCAGAAGCCGACAATATTGTAATAATTGAATACTCAAGGAACCATTATTGTAATTCACTGTGTACTCAATTTCAAACTTTACAAATTACACTACACCCCCCTATACTTCTACTTCATTCACACACACACACAAACACCCTACTAAAATAGTGTGTGTTCATCTTCATACTCTCTTCACAGTGTGTGTGTGTGAGAGAGAGAGAGAGATAAAGTGGGTGTGAGAGAGAAAACATCGCTTTCTCAAGAAATCTTTCAGGAATCATCAGCTCAATCTTGTTTCTTCACTCTTCTGAGCTCCATTTCACGGTGATCAGTCATTCTCACCATCATTTCACCCAAAAGCACCCTTCAAAACCTCCACCGATGGCTGAATCTCGCCGGAGAAGATGAAGATCACCGGAAAAAAACAGATCTTCCGGCGACCATATCGTCGAAAGTTTCAAGCTTTACCCCAGATTCGGATCTTGGACAAAAACCCACTTCAAGAAAGCAATCTGGTCGGAGAACAAGAAACTCCGGCGGTGGGGTGAGGGTGAAGACCCACAGGGACGGAGCTCCGGCTGCCGGAAAAAGAGGGTCTCGGCCGGAGACGCCGTTGCTCCGGTGGAAGTTTGTTGAGGGTAAAGTGGAGGAAGATGATGAAGTGAAGGATGTTGATGTTGGGAGTGAGAAACAGTCGGATTCTGGCCGGAGAAGTGGCCGGAAAAGTGGCCGGAGAGATTTCGCCGCCGTGTCGGCGAGGAAGTTGGCCGCCGGACTGTGGCGGTTGCAGCTGCCGGAGGTTCATGTTGCCGCCGTTGGGGAGTTGTGTGATGGTACAAAGGGTAATGGGTTTGTTCTTCAGGTAAAGAAATTATTAGGGTTTTTGCAATGTGAGTTGATTTGTTATTAGTTCTTGATCTGTTATTATAAACCCTAGTTAAAGAACTGTTTAATTAGGGTTCTTTGATTTCACAAATGCTGTTAATCATGTGAAAATTTGAATCATCAGGGCTATTTAGTATTTACTTCAGTAATTATCCCCAATTTATTGGCTAATTACAAACCCTAATTAATGAACTGTTAAAATCAGTGTTGCATCGTTTTGATTTATATTTTTGTCTTTAAATCTTGAACATAACCTGACCTCAAATCTGTCTTCTTAAAAAAACATTTTTTTAATAAAATTTACACCTACTGATTGACTTCTTGAACAATGTAACTACTTTGGGCAAACTAATGGCTCATATTATGTGTCATACGGTTGCCCTGGTGTTGTATACAAGCTGTATGAGTTGGTGTTCTTACAAGTCATACGGGTCGTATGATGTGTTGGACTGACACTGAAGCTACTGATGTGATCGCACACACCGTTGACAATGGCCATACGGATCGTATGACCTTTTTCGTTCTCTGTATGGCTTGTATAAATATTGGGGGTGGTGTATGTATAGTAGAACCTAAATATGATGCAGAAAATAACATCATTGTTGTTGCAAGAATGATTTCTTGTTTGGAATTGCAAAAGATCATGATTTCAAGATCTGTGGAGTGGCTTTTAATTCTTATATATAAATAATCCTGAAGAAAAAGTCTACATTTGACTTTTGAAAGTATGATACTTGAATGAGTCGTTTTAGTAGCTTTAGAATTAATAATAAACCGCTTATTATCGTGGAATTTTGAAAAACAATGAGTTTGAGCTTAAATCTTGATGTTGACTTGGTAAATCAGTTTAACCTTGATGTTGACTTTGAATGATGTGTTTGTTGTAGCCCACATTGGATCATTCGGGGATCCATTCGCCTGCTCGCCACAACAGAATATCGTTTGATTCTCGTTTGAAAGAAGTGCCACAAAGCCCTAATTCTGTTACTGGATCAAGAAATAAGTTTCT
Organism: Flaveria trinervia; assembly: GCA_025506515.1. Taxonomy (NCBI): domain Eukaryota; kingdom Viridiplantae; phylum Streptophyta; class Magnoliopsida; order Asterales; family Asteraceae; genus Flaveria; species Flaveria trinervia. Next base: position 4,472,641 of record CM046457.1, on the reverse strand, counting down.
TCACAAGGTATTTCACTTATTATAGTTAGATAATCAAATACTATGATCCACTTAATATGCTTTGACTTTTTAATGTTCCTATACACCTTTTTACACTTTTAATTTTTAAAACAAATTCTTTTACTAGATGGAGTACTTTTTACTTTATAATTTTCTAATCAATCTGAAGATGAAAGTAGTTTGTTTGACATTAAAAGTCAAAGTTTGACCAGCAGTTGAAAACAAGAGTTTAACATTCTACAATAACCAAGTGATCTTCTTTGCATCGGTTATTTTTATATTTACGTCGTAGAAGAAGAACGAATGATGTGATTGTGGTTTCTGTTTTCGACTCAAAATGTTGATAATGAAGGAAAATTATATAAACTGATGGAACTATTACATTATGCTTGGTTGGTATTCTAAGTTTAGGGGGTGTTTGGATGTACGTTTTGAAAACCGAGATCAGTTAACTAAGCTAGATATATGTAGGTAATTTACATTTGTCTGATTAACCTGTTTTCTTGCATCTTTTTTACCCACTATCGGTTTTTACTTCAAGTAATCCATAAGTTTGTAGTCTTGCATTTAAAAAGCGCGAGAAACTCTGGGGTATTAAGGTCCCGCAAGCCGAGGTGTGAGGCGTTGCTCTACATACAACCAAAAGTTGCATCTGTCTCTTTTACATATTAGCCTATTAATCAAATAAACCCTTCGTAATCTTTTCATCCCTTTTCATCAAGTAAACCAAATTTGACCAACATGTGCGTAAGGCGTGTTCCTGATCGCCTTGCGCCCTGCAACACGCTTTTTTAAACCAAGATTGTTATCATAATCAGTTTTACCTAAACATTTAATGATCAATTTACAAGCACTTTCAAAGATCTTGTAAATCTTTAGAAGATGAGAAATCAGGTTGAAAATGGCATTAAACTTTATATATGTAGCACTAGTTGCATAAAAAGGTATCCTAACTTTTGTTTGAAAGCTGTATTGGGTAACCTCTTTCTTTTTATTGTCAATAACCATTAAACTTAATAAAACAATTAAAATTCTCAAACTTTGATAAGGTTTCTGAAAAATCATGTTAATATATTTATTTTTACTTTGTCAATGGGGTTGATTAGATAGGCTCTTGAATCAATATTATTTTGTAACTTTGATGATTTTTTACCTACCTCTCTATGCAAATAGTGAAGGATTTACATTGATAACACTCGAACCGACTCATGTTCTACTTTTGTGATCTTCTAGCTTGAACCAACGTTCCATTTTTCGAACTCTGCTATGGAGGGTGCAACCAAGTGGGACCCATGTTCATGGAAAGCATCAGAAGATGTAAAAAGAATCTACGGCGAATCAAAGCATCTTGAAGACCAAGTAGGGGTGATGTCAATGGTGTCGGTGCTCGAATCAGAACTTGAAACCGCTCGGGCCCGCATTCAAGATCTTGAAACCGAAAGGCGGGCTTCAAAGAAAAAACTTGAACAATTTTTAAAGAAGTTAAACGAAGAACGTGCTGTGTGGCGGAGCCGAGAGCACGAAAAGATCCGTGCAGTCATTGATGATATGAAAACTGAATTGAACCGGGAAAGAAAAAACCGACAAAGAATGGAAGTTGTGAATTCGAAGTTAGTCAAGGAGTTATCGGATGCCAAATTATCCGCCAAACGGTACATGCAAGATTACGAAAAGGAAAGGAAAACAAGAGAGTTAACAGAGGAAGTATGTGATGAATTAGCTAAAGAAATCGGTGAAGATAAAGCAGAATTCGAAGCTTTAAAACGGGAATCCATGAAAATGAGAGAAGAACTTGATGATGAAAGAAAAATGTTACAAATGGCGGAAGTTTGGCGTGAAGAACGTGTGCAAATGAAGCTTGTTGATGCAAAAGTAGCTCTTGAAGAAAAATATTCTCATATGAATAAGCTAGTAGCGGATCTTGAAGCTTTCTTGAATTCAAAAAGATTAAATCTTGATGCAGAAGATATTAAACTTGCCGAAACCCTTAAACAGTGTGCTAATTCAGTTAGTATTCAAGATATCAGTGATTTTAAATACGAGCCCGCGAACCCTGATGACATATATGCGGTTTTTGAAGAGGTTAACTTTGGTGAGATGAATGCAAAAGATATTCAACAGTTTGATCAAAATGCCGGTGTTGTAGATGAGGATGATGAGGAAGATGAAGATGATGATGATGAAAGTGGATGGGAAACAGTGAGTCATGTTAAAGATGAAGGGTCGAACTATTCGCCCAATGGGAGTGTTCCATCTGTCACTAAAAGCACCCGAAGAGAATGGGAAAAAACGACGGGACCCCAATAACCGAAGTGTGTCTTGTACAGAATAATAAAGTTCCCAAAAAGGGGTCTTCAATATCACGTTTATGGAGGTCATCTTACTCAAGCAATGGCGACAGTTGCAAGATAATATCACTGGAAGGGTTAAACGGGCGGTTATCAAACGAAAGCCATCTTACAAACGGGACCCACCTTTCACCAGACCGTAGCTCCGGGGTGAGCGCGTCTGATTGGAGTTCACCAGGGTCCAGTAGCAACCCGCATATTACAAAAGGTATGAAAGGGTGCATCGAGTGGCCACGTGGAGTTATGCAGAAAAATAGCTTAAAGGCGAAGTTATTGGAAGCAAGGTTCGAAAGCCAAAAGGTACAGTTGCGCCAAGTGTTGAAGCAGAAGATATGAACCCGAGCGTTCGTGTTACTAAAAAGAGGCGATCTTAATGCTCGGGTATGTGGATCGAGTTATGATTCGCGTTAAAGTTTGCAGGATGACTAATTCATGTTCAAGATGTCGCGCGATATTGTTATTCGGTTGTAGGATTATGATGTGGCATGTGAAATGAAACTGGGACCATGTTTATGGTCCTGCTTATTGCCATTTTTAGCTCGTTTTTTCGTCTTGTAACTTGGTTTCTTGTTATTGTTTAGATCATGTGCATAGGATCCATAAAGACTATGAAATTGGGACCATGTTTTAGGACTCTTTTATCACTTTATGAATCTTGTTTTTTAGCTTGTTTCATGTCTTTTCTAACCCAGGTTTCATTGCTGGAATTCAAACTTGTGTTCAAAACCTGAGGCTTATAAACTTTCATCTTTTTTGGGTTGAACCGCGGATTATAGATTTGGACAACAAACCGCACCTGTAGGGTTGGTCAAGTCAACCAAAACAGTTTAGCTTTGTTGTTTATACTGAATTTCTAATCATTAGTTTGCATTAAATCTTTTAAAATGACAAAAGATTGTTTATGAAGGTTAGTTTACTTGAACTGTTTATAAACACTCCTACAACATTAACGAAGAACAATGAAAATGAAAGAAATTGCACTTGTGGTAGTGAAAAGATCAACAAACAAATTGACATGCAAACTAATTGTAAGATGATAATCAATCTTTCTTTTAGACTAAAGTTTTTAGCTTTAGAATTAATAGTATCACATAAAAGAAACCTATGGTTTCGCTTCTTGAAGCGCAAAGACTAGACAAAAGTTGATATGATACAAAGGTCTACAACAAATTGGACAAATTAACAGGACAAACTTATTGGAACTACAACAATAAAATGACAGGAGTGATTAATTCAAGATTCCTTAATGTCTTCATTTATATTCTTGAAAGTTGACATGCCCTGTTGCTTGTGCATGTTCCACAGCTTCCTAGATTGTAAATAAAAAATAGGGGTCAAATGTAAACAAAATGTCATTGGCTACAATACATGTTCGCGTCAAAACCAGTAATATTGGTACGCATCTGGGACACTTTTTATAGACAAGTTGAATTCTTTTTATTTATAACTAATTGGTGTCTAATCTCGTTACAAAATTGCATTATTTGATAGTTAAAAAGATGATTTAGGAGGCTTCATGCTTAAAAGTACATTTTAAACGACTTTCCATGTGTTTGACCATTTGGGTCAATACGGACTGAAACACATTATATTCAAAAATTTATTTAACGTAACAGATGGGTCAAATATGATTACAGCAAAAAAATTATTTCAACCTTTACCGATTTTTTTTTATGAAATTATTTAGGAGATTTTATGGTTTAAAGAAATACTCTTTAGTCAGCTTCAAATCTGTTTGACCTACTTTTTTTCTTAGTTATGTTGATTTTACAAACTTGATCAATTAGAGATGAACCAAAGTCCAAAACGGGTCGAATTTACCACTTCAAGCTATGAAAAAAAGAGTGTATTTTCCTTAAATGTCTTACCTTTTGACCAATCACACCAATTTGACAAACCCCGCAACGCAATGTGAAGTTGGCGGTATCAGTATAACTTCTTTTCCTAATACATGCAAAAAATAAACTACTATTTTCTTCAACAAATAAAAATGAACTACAAATTGGATGTACCTTTGTTGATCCTTTACAAGATTTAGAGCAAGTTTTTCATATGTCCCAATGGTTCTATCTGGATTAACAGCAAAAATTGTTTGATCAAACTCCTCAGGAGCTCCATCCGCAGGGGACATCTATAATGACATTAGCATAATATGAAACATGAACTTCAACAAATTACATCGCTTTAACTTGCCAAAAACACGTATTATAGTCTATAGACAATGGTCACCTTTTTCCTAATTATATGACTAAAAGGATTGCTTTTAAAGAAGGAATGTTAGCCTAAATAAAAAAGTATATAAATGTATGTTTGCCCTTCTGTGAGGGGATCAATGACGTAGGTTGTCAATTTTAGTACCTTTATCCAATTTGGGACCTACAATCATCTTTATTTACTTTATATCTCGTTATCCCGCACCCACACTATAAAAAGGGCAATGAGGTAAACTTGAACAACTTAAAAGGGTGTCTGGATGCGCGTTTTGAAAGTGATTATGTATTTTGAATAATCAACATTGTAAAACAAGCTATAGAAAATGGTGTTTAGGGTGGAAATTGTCATGATCAGATGTTCGAGGGTTTGACAAACTATGATTATTTATGAATTCTAGACGTATGACTAGGAAACATTACTGTGAAAAATTTAATGTCTTGTGTGATAAACGTGAGTGAAAGTCTCTCAAACTAGGTTAAGAGAGACGGTAAATAAACAAATTTATTTTACTCTCTGATAATCAAGCACTAAAAACTTATGATAGTGACTACAAAACAATAATCAGATAATCAGTTCATAACACACATCCAAACACCCCCTCCGATTTTTTTTAATGACTAAGTCACACACCCTCTAATCCTACTCCTAAACTACACCTTTTGTCGCAAGACTTGAACCCTCAACCACATGGGAAGGGACACCTTTCTAACACACCGTGGTACCGCTAGACCATATATTCAAACACCCCCATAGATAGTCCCAACATGGAGAAAAGATACAAAAAGAATAGTAAGTTTTAACATCTCAATCAGGAATTGTCAAATGTAATGCATGTATACAAGAATAAGGCAAAAACAAAGAAGAATAGAGTGTGACATACAGCCAAGGCGTCATAATGGAGTCCATCATATATTAACATAACTCTTTCTGGATAATTTTTTCCTGGCAAACAAAAATACAAAGATAGGTTATAAAGATTTCAATGCAAAAAAGATGAATATTGACAATGCTGGTTATGAACGCTGACCTGTCCATACAAGTCACATCGTGTGGTTTGGATGTCATATGCTGCAATTTCACGACCATAATAATCTGCTAATATTGAAAGCTCTATCGCACCTTCATAAGAGTTGTTTAAATCAATTACTTTTTTTAAGTTGAAGAAATGACGTGTGCATTTATGTTAACAAGCATACATTTAAATTCTTGTAAATTAGCATAATTCTAATTATTTTTTTAGGGAGACGGGGTATAACATAATGGAAAAAAAAACATTTAGCAAATCCAAAAATATTTTGAGTAATCAATAATTTCTGTAAAGGTAATTGTCTTATTTGATAAGCAAACCTACTGAACATTTGGTTTTCATATAAGAACGACATTTGAACATCAAAAGCCAAAATTAGTTATGATGCACATAGATCCAAGCAAGATTCTAAGAAGAAACCTAAATGTGTAGAAAGTGTGTATTTCAACTATCTGATGTTTGAACTCATCCCGTCTAAAGTTACCTGATGCGTAAAATAATCAATAGAAGTCCAAGCTTTCTTACCTCAAAGAAGGAAAGCGTACATGCCTGCTTATGAAGGATATAAAAGTATTGGACAAACAATGCTTATTGATTGGGGGAGCAACCATGTAAATGGAGTAAAATATTGCAATACTTTATGGCAATCTCACATTGATAGTGGCCAAGAGAGATACTAGGTACACAAGGAATACCATGTCTCAAATACCATCAACCTAGAAAACATAATGGGAGAGGTGGACTCCACAATTAAGCATGCTTAAGTGGGAGCCATGCCCTTGAGAAATCTCCACTCGGGCAACCAAAATCAAACTTGTGAGCATCTTGTGGGCAAAGGGGTTAATATTAGTTGGTATGAGGGTTAGATGTTACAATACATTATACCAATCTAACAATAATGGCAAGTTAATGCACCAAATGCGGGAAATAAACAAGATTCTCATTTGAAGTTCAAAATTAGGATGTATAAGCTACATGGAGTCCAAACATATGTAGAAAAGCTACCAATAGGGAGAATTTCAAGTGGAAATTTTAATGAACGAATCAAGAAATAAGAAGGTTATCAACAATAAAGGTAACAGAATACTTAATCCCAAAATGGATCAGTGTGACACCCAAAATATACCAACTACAAAAGGTTACTTGCATAACAAGAACACACAAAAAGGCAGAAACATACCTCCCCATTTCTCTGGGTTAAGAATCCAAGCACAATATTCTTCGTTAGGTTTCCCGAGGAATGCTTCAGAATACTTCGTTGGATCACTAGCTACTGTAGCAGCTATAACCTTCAAAAAAGAACCATACAACATATTAAAATATTTAAGAACATGCTTGAAACTACCAAACTAACAAGAACAAAACACCTAAATGTTTAACTAAATAACTCATTTATCATCAAGATAAGAAACAAATCAAGGAAACAGTTGAATTTAACCTGTCTCAATTCTGCAGCCTTATTTTTGTCATGATCCATGACATACCTGCAAATAAACAGCCAAACATCAAGTCAAAATCAGTAGCTCGCGGATAAACAAATAACCAAAATGAAATGTAATGTTTTCGAGCTTCACCCGACAGCATTGAAGAGGCAGCTATTATCAGAAGGAATCACTCGTCTAACTATACTACCCTCCATCTCGTAAACAAGCACCTTAAATCCACAAAATTGCACAGGTTAATTCAAGATCTTAAATTTACAAAACAACAATACATTATACATCACAATCTCCATCAACTAGATGTAAACAACTATGAAAACCATTATTTAACATTTTAACTAACGCCCATCAAGTCAAAGATTAGCTCAGGCAATAAATCAAACACTTGGTGTGCACAACTTTTTCCCCACCTGAATTGTGTCAAATAATCGTAATCTAAGTTCTTGATTATGTTTCAAAGAAGCAGAAAAATGAATCTTTAATCCCAATTTTCTTTATGTTTGCTCAATTACGTGTTTCAAAAGAACATCTTCACCACAAGCAATGTTATTTGTCACGTAACAAGCAACTTCAAGGGTTCGATGGGAAAACGTATTTACGAACTTTTACCAAACAAACATCATCAATTAGCATTTTGAAGACGAACAAACACGATAAGAAGATCGATAAACAGAGAATAGAGATCTGTGGAATAAAGGGTGCCTGTGAATTTCTTCAGAAGTTAAAGAAACAGCTGGGACGAACAAGAAGAGAATCTGATGATGGGTATTACGCCGTTTGCATTCGAAGGCGATAAATTAATTAGTTTTTTAAAGCGAAAATCGATTTTGCTATCAAGAAAATACTACAAAATACAAAATTGATGTGATTGTGATATGATGAGATGTTTGGGATTTATATTATTTTTTGAGAGGTAAAAAAGTAAAAATACATTTTTAAAAGTCATTCCTAAACATGCATTATATATAGGATTTTGAAAGGTTTTGGTGAACGGTTAACCTGTAATTCTGAACTTATTATATTAGAGGATTCATAATTCATTCTTTATCTTTATTTATATAATTATACTAAAAATCATAATTTTTTCTCTTATTTTAATTAAATAATATATTTTTATACCTTATTTATTATCTTTTCTCTTTCATCCACTTTCAAAAATATTAAAATAATTATAAGGGTTGAACAGTAAAACCTTAAATTTACAGATGAACAGTAATATTTTTTCTCTCATCCACTCACAACCACTCAATATCATCCCTTATAGTTTAAAGACTCACACTTACATATTTATAAGGCATGGGTTGTGAATGCTCTTATATGAATTAGTTCCTTCTCATATATCTAATGTCACGTTATGATGAATATTTTTAACGAGTACGGGTAGGGTAGCGAACTGGTATCGTTTGAGCATAATCGATACTGTTATTAGTATTCATCTTTTTAGATTTTTGGTGTCGGTATCTTTCGGTCCAGTGTTTTTAATGGTATCGGTACCAAACTGACAAACTTGGTACGATATTCGACTTACGCTTTTCGGTATCAGTATTTTTTGGTATGCTACTGGTACAATATTGATTTCGATCACACGGTGTAGAGGGTTGGGGAAACTCAGCTCGGTGGAGATACCGCCCCCTTGACCCGTTGACGCCATAAATCCCAAAATCTAGTGAAAATTCATCGGGCACCACCGAGACATATATTGTTGTTGTGGTGTCCACCTAAAGTGGAAACAAAGAAACAAGATAAATTGAAACGACACCATGCAAAGCAGGAAAAAATTGAGGAAAGTAAGAAAATTTTAAAGTAAGCTTGCTAGTGATACTACTTTAAGGAGCAAGCAACCTAGGTAGTTGTTGAATTTACTCGCAAAATTAGTTAAAGAAAGTAGAAGGCAAGCAAGTTTGGTCGGAATGGTTTTCGACAGAAATAAACCAACAGGAGCGCAGGAAAAAACGATCAGTAGACGTGGCTGAGTATTCGTTTTGCAGCTAAAAAAACAATTAGCGGTAACTTCGATCAAGAACATGACAAAAAGAAATGTATAACGATTGTTACCAGTGGCAATGTGGGTAATAAGGGGATGAAATACAGCCAAGGATCAAGGAAGTTCTTGGACAGATTTGGGGGATTTGAACCGAATGTGAGATCAGTCGTAAGACCAAAGATTAAGGTTGAAGAATTACGGGTGTTACACGGTATTCAAGACTCAGATGGAACAAATCATGATTAAGGGGAAGAATGAAGGTTTAATCTTGATTTATATAAAAGATAACTATTAATATTAGTTTATTAATATTTTGATTGGGTTTATACAAGACTAAGATTGAGTTTGTCTTTTTTATTTATTTGAATGTTTAAATAAAATATGAGTTGTGTTAAGATTAAAGCATTCACATTTTATTTTTCATCATCATCTTTATAATTTATGAAAAAATACTATTTTCTAACTATACCCGTCTTTTTCTAAAACTTCTCATATTTTATTTCCCTTATTCTTTCATACTCAATTAAATTGTATTCATTTTAATTTTCGTTTAATACCATTTCTCTGTATTTTTCTCACATTTATTAATAAAATATATTAAAAATAGACATTGAGGATGAATGATGACCCTAATAATTAAGGGACGAAATTGTTTTCCCCTTATAATTATAAATACTAGGGATATGGATGATGAATGAAATGAAGTGAATATTTTGATGATTTTTGTTAAAAATGAGGATGCGAATAAGCGATATGATAAGAATGATAATAGTATAATTGTCGTGAGAGTCGAGACTTTGAATTCTTAGTTGGTTGATATATTGATTTTGTGCCAATAATTTTTGTTATGCATCGGTGAGTGAGGAGTGTTAAAATAATTAAAAATTATAAAATTAATTCAGATTCTTTGTTTTAGTAATGACTTAAGATTATATATTGTGATATTACTTTGATAACTAAAATGGAACACATATCACATAAATGTGTAATATGTTAAAGCTACGATCATGCATTCGAAGTACAAAAATGTCATCAACTTATGAAAATCAAATTTCAGATTATATAACAAATTTAAGAGATATTTAAAACAAAATTTTAAATTAAACAATTAAACTCATATAATGGATTTTCAAGAATAAAATTTATGTAAGTGCAATAACTAGAAAATACAAACTAAAATTCATAATACGTTTTCAATCAAATAGTTGAAGACCAGTGTGATTTTGATTTTGATTTAGTTGGTGGATGTGATCTACCAACTAACTTGTGTATGTTTACTACAGAGATCTTGAATACAATACAAAAAAGATTGAAACATATCAAATAGAAAATATCCTTGTAACTTTTAAAGAACCCAAAAGTGAACTTTCTATTTTTATAAATAAACTCTTTTCAATGCATAAAACTCAAAATGCAGAGATGCAATGTGAAAACGGTTTAAAAAGTATGGATGCAATTAAACATAGCGTTCACAACACTAGAAATAAAAAACGTAAGAGTGACCATCAGACCGCCTTAACTATCATCGCCCCAACTATCGTCACTCTAACAGTTCACACTTTCGAATTTTCCTTGTGTTATGGTTATATATAAAATTCTTAAACACCCTTTCACCTAGCTCATTTTTCTCTATACATTATTTAATATTGTTTAAACATATCCCTCTCTGATTCCATCATTTATGAACATCAATTCCTAAATGGATCTTCACCTTGATCTAGCTCTCTTTGTACCCTTAATCCAACCTATGGCATCTTCAAGCCCGAATAGTCTTGAGATCCAAGATATGCTAGATTGAGGCAAATATATGGATAAATTTTATAATATGGAAACTTTTGATACACTTTTTGCCCAATTTTGACTATACAATTATCTTGCCTAGAGTCGTCTACTTTGAGGCTATCCCGTTAGCTTTCTGATCAAGTCATCTATCATTTCTGACCCCTTCATCTTAGACCTATAAACTTAATCCTCGGTGTTTAGAGTCTCACCTCTTTCAGTGGATCAACACCCAAGTATCAGTTTTGATCGCATACCACTTGCCCTTTGTCGTCTTTAGACATGTAATTTGCATAGTCAACTCTTTGTGTATTTGCTGAAACAATAGTAATATCACATGGTTTTTTTGGCATCCACCCTCATTAACATCTCATAAGCCCTAAATATTGAAGATTGTCTAATTGTGTATCACCCAACTCGTATAATTTTTAGTACTTAAGATATAAACATGTAACTCACAGAATACATAGGACGTTAGCCAATTCTTTATCACCCATATTTTTTTGTAAACGGTAAAAAAACCATCCAACTTTGAATTGATTAAATCTGAGAACTACCCACCATGACAAGCTACTGGGTTTCTACTTCTTTATCTGTTAAACGATCTACTTCAGCTTCACGGCCTGCTCATATCGTTTATCTTCTACCATATATGTTGGCTTGTGACATGTCAGAAAAAATCACCCCCACAATTGATCTCCAACTAAGAAATACTCGAATTTCAAGTCTCAGTTGAAAGACTTTTTTGCTATTGATTATTGATCAACTAGAAAAACTTCTTGCAGTCGCATTCAATATTGGAGTTTTGATAACTAGTTTGGGCAATGAGGCCCTTTACCAAAATCCACTCACAATCACTAACCGAATACAATAAACTCAAACAAAAAGACAAACGGTTTGTGAATCCGTCATATGACTCTTTAAAATCAAATCAGTGAAAAAGCACACAAATTACACTAGAGTTTTTGTTTATAATAAAGTAACACTTTAATAATCAAGACAACAATAAACTTTTCTAGTAAAATTAAAACCAATGTGTTATGTGAATAAACTCTATCATAATACCAATTACAAAATTAATAAAACTAGTTGTATATCATGTTACGCTTTCCGTAACGGTAGCAGATTGTTAATTTAAAACAATAGCAGAGGTTAATAGGGGACGGGGGAAGCCACCAACCCTCTTTTTTTCGTCGATAGTGTAAACTTTTGGTTTGGTAATGTAATTTTTATAAACATATATCAAGTCCCCCCCCCCCCCCCCCTAAAAATTTAATTTCACCCTACCCCCTTATGTAAGTGTTCAAACGAGGAGCATTGATTTAAAGCAAAACAAAATGTCATAGTTAAAAGGCTCGGAATAGGTAAACTGTTACGGATGCAATTCAAAAATGATGTCACGCCAGACAGCATTAACACTCATCAATATCATCATAGCCTTGTACGGGTGGCTCGGACAAATAGTTGTGCGTCCTCATCGAAAACTAAAAACTCGGATCACAATCCTATCAACACAACAACACATTATAGTCAACATGTTACAATCATGAAAACAACCACTAGAGTGAGAGTGACGGTAACCGACAAATAAGACCCATGACTCGGCAACCACGGTCAACTTTGCCACAACTACACACAATCTCTCTCTCTTTAAAACAATAAAAAACTATGTATACTTAAACCTCAAAATACGAAAAGTTAGACAACTATTGTTGCCCATATCTGAATAAGTATTAAAATACCAATTCATTTAGCTTTTTTAATATTATGTAGCTAGATATTATATTTAGAGAAGCTATGTTTATAGATAAGTATGTTTTATGAATAGTGATATATTTGCAACTGATTGGCCGTCAACTATTACCGAATGAAACTTGAAAAAATGTGACAAGACATTTATTAACCAATAGGCTATTAAAATCATCAAAAGATTACAAACCGGTCTTTTTATCTTTAAAAATATAAAAAATGGTTATTGACAGAATACATCACAATTCCACCGTTGTTATTCCGACGGTTTATTTTAGTGGTGTGCAATGGGTCAAACTCGCACCGGACCAGTTAGAACCGGCTCGAACCGAGGACCAAAATGTACGAGATTCAAGGATCAAATACCGAACCTTATAAAGATGGGTCAGTCCGGTTTGGTTTCGGGTCTAACGGGTCGGTTCTACTAGTTGGATCGGACCAGTCCGTATGACTAGAAATTGGCTTAATTTTGTAATAGCATCACACATATGACTTAAATTGGCTTAAATTTGTACAAATATATGACATGAAAAAAATTTGTGTAGGTCAACCTTTATTTGAATCACACTAATAGATCACCAAGAGAAATTATTTTAATTTTTGAATGGCAACACTTGCTTCTTGATTTGGTTTATTAGTTAAGCATGCATGATATAATAGTTAGGATTATATAGTTGGAATATAAAGCTGGATTTGCATGTACCGTCATGAAAGGTCAAATGGTTCTTAGTTTTTCTAGATTATGATTCTGCCAAATACCAAAACAGTACTCCATATTAAGGTAGGTAATCGACTAACATAGGGTTGGTTAGTTGGTCTCAATTGGGTTTTTTTAATTTATTAAATCGGTCTTTTTGGGTAATACGAGCTTTTATCGGGCCCGGACCAAGGACCGAAATAACTAAAAATTTAGAACTGTGGACCGGACCATATGTATGTATAATGGTTTGGGTCGGTCCAGTCTTTGGTATTTTGGTCCGGCTTTTCGGGTCGGCCCATATTATGCTCACTCTTAGTTTATTTCGTCGGAAGCATTACGTCACCGTTTGCTAAATAAATATAAAGTCTTACAAAAATTAAATGTAATAATACCCTTCTAAAATTTCTCGTAATATTTAGCCTTTTTATTGGGATTGGATTGTATAAAGTGTTTAATTATTTAGCTTTAATAACTATGTCATGCCTTTTCACAAAAAAATTTATTTGTGCAATACAATAAAGTAGTGAACCATAAACCAACCGGAAAGTGGCAACAATAATTTACTTAGAACTTTATTATGTCAATAATACACATAATGTTTCTTAGGAAATAGAAGTGATTTTATAAAAAAATAGAACAATTACTTAACACTATATTAAAACCAAAGTTTTTTAAATAGTGTTTTCCTTTTTGGGTTTAGGTTATATATTCATTGATTGAGATTTTTATTCATTCGACTATTTGGTCTACTAGTAGGTGTGGTTGTTTATTTTTTTGTTTGTCGTTGTTTAGATCTCGCACTTACATTTGCTTTTGTGGTTTTTTTTGAACGTCTTTTCTCTTTACGTCGTGTGTCTAGTACAAGTGCGTTTTCCGTTGATGTAAGCATGTCCACTTTGTTGCACCATAGAATTTCATAGCGTACGCTTTGGATATGCTTTTCTTCGTACATTGATTCTTGCACCTGCTTTGATTTGGGTTTTTTCTTCGTTGTAATGTTTATATGATTGTCGGATGTATTTTGTTTTTATTTAATTTGTGTTCTCTTTAATTTTTTTTCTTCATATTATTGATTGTCATTTCAGTCGTATTATTGATTGTCATTTCAATCGTGTCTAATTGTGTTTACTTTAGTATAGCTTATTGTTTTTTTCTTGGTTATTTATGATTAACTAAAAACTTTAGATTTATAAAAAAAATATCTTAATAAAAATTTCACGTTTTATAAAAGAAATGACTAGTAAAGTAAAAAATTCTCAAACATGATCAGTCAAGTATAAGCATACCGGAGTTTATACAGTATATATCAAGATTTATATCGTAGATGTAAGATTTTTTTTTGTTTTTTGATTTTTTATGTCATTGTGTAAAGTAAGAAATAAGATACCACTTATTTAATACCTCAAACAAAAAAGATATATACATTTGATTTTGATTTTTACGTGCAAGAATAAGTCTAATCGGGAACAAACAATGTTTGATTTTATTGCAATTAGTATTTCTTGTGACATGGTAAATTAAATCATAAAAAATAATCTGAGTTAGGTTGGGTGGTTGAAAAATCTGCTCATGTGTCTGTAATTTTTTTTATTGGTTATTTGTTAGATAGTGATATGATGTTATAATAATCTTCTTTTGTTAAAAAAATATGTCCTTATTAGATTAGATGAATCATTTTCGGTGGTTTTTATCCAAGTTAACAGGTTATTTAAGTAGTCAATAGATTATACTTAAATGACTGTGTTAATTCGAAAATATATAATTCACAAATTGATGTTTTTATGTCTTAATTGATTAAAGAATACTTATTTTCTCATAAATTGAATAAAAAATTAAAAATTTTATGAGGTTGTTTACTTACATAAAATAATAACAATCCACATTATTATTATACCTTAAAAATGTAAGGTCGGTTTAGTAATTGTTTTTATTATTCAACATTCACTTTAGTTAAATGATTTCTTTTTTCAAAATTGATTACAATACTTCCTTTAGACTGGTGGTAATTTCTTTTGCTTTTGAACCTAAGTCCCGTGTTCTAATCCTTGGGATCGCAAATTGCTTTTAGCTTATTTATTATTATTTGATTTTTTTTGTTGCTAACTTTTTAAAAATCTTTTGTTTCAATTTTTTAATCTATGTTTTGATTTATATAAGTGAGTTGGCGTAACTTTATATGTTTTTTAATATACTTAACTATGTTATGACATTGTTAGTTTATTACAACGTATGTTCCGAAGTTCGGCGATCAAAAGATTTGTTTGGTAGGAGGGGAAGGGTGAGGGTAGGCGATCCGGGAAGGGTGAGGGTAGGCGATCGTCGTGTACGAGTTAATATTTCAATCTATGTTCGCAAAGTATCGTTTTTATTGGTTGTACGAGCAAGTTGTGACGTGCTTATTTATACTTATGTTGACAGACTGCGGGTTTAACCCTCATATCCCCGCCGCATAATGCAGGTATCAATATTAGTAGGTATTATTTAATAACTTTTAACTCCTGATACAATATAATCTTGATATAATATATTCTTGATAAATGAATGTTTAATAATAAATTAAAAAGATCGTGAAATTAGTAGATTCTTATATCCAAATCATTATTTTTATATCTAAATAATTTTAGCATATATGTTCATACTTAGGTGCTTATCATATAGCTTTAATATATGGATCCCTTTTAATAAAAAAGTTTATTTACATTATGCAATATCTTCATATACAATAGTATCTTAACAAATAATGTTATTTAATTGTATCTATATTAAACGTGTCATTTCAGAGAAATAAACTAGGTAGGTTTATAAAAAATAAAAAAAAAGAGACCAAAGTGGAAGAGCACATGATTATAAAGAAATGTGAAAAGTCTAGTTACCAACCATGTAAGACTAGAGGGCACGTACGTTTTAAACACCTAATGAATATATAAACATTGGATGACATAACATATATAGTAAATTTAATTAAAACATTAAAACATATAGAATATTTACTGTATAATAACTTAGGCAGGGAAGACACAAGATTAAAATTGCCATCCATGTTAGACCAATATGATGCACAATTGTTTTTTTATTGTAATTATCACTTTTATTGACATATAAAACATATATATCACAGTTATAACCTTTTATATATTTGTTACGTAGCTAAAAGAAATCCACCACATGAAACTAGTAAAAGAATATAGAGTATTTAGTTTCTTTTATAATCATGAGAGATATAATAGTATTTAAATTTTTGTTATATTATATAAACATCATCATATCTATATAATTAATAAGATGACAACACCAATCAAGCTCTTGTTTATAAATTCTTAACAAACTTAATTACTATAAGTCCGGGTTCAACTCTAACTCAATTAAAGCTTGATTCGATCAAGCTTCTAACAAATCAATCTTAAATAACTTCTAACAAATCAATCTTAAATAACTTATGAAAGATTCAAGATTATATGTCATAAGCTTTTAAAATCTCCTTTTTTGCTCATTTATTTCCTTGGACCTTATTATTAAAATAGGATCCTAATATTAAAACACTTGCCATTATAAATCGATACCCTCTATATGTCTCGTATGCCCTATATGTCTCGTATGGCACTATACGCAACATATAGTGTTTATACACTGAAAACGAGGAAAAATCAAGGGTGCTACCCGAGGGATATACGCCACATATACCCTACATGACCATCTATACGACAAATAAAAGGTTATACGATGCGGATAGTAAATTTCAACACTGATTACGATAAAAAATTCATGAAGCTGTCAGA
The DNA here is from genome assembly GCA_025506515.1 of Flaveria trinervia. NCBI lineage: Eukaryota > Viridiplantae > Streptophyta > Magnoliopsida > Asterales > Asteraceae > Flaveria > Flaveria trinervia. The sequence goes on along the minus strand of CM046457.1, from coordinate 4,455,622 downwards.
AGGGTTATACGTCTCGTATAGGGTTATACGATCCTTTTATATAACACGTATAAAACTATACGACCCGTATAAAAATTTAGAGTGTAGATTTATAATTTAAGGATGTTTTGAATAACCATGCACTTAAAATAAGAGAATCTTGTTACAACCAACATTAATCTCAACAATATAAAGCATTCACATTAGCTTCCCCAATCTCATCCCTATATTTACACTAAAAACACTACATTTTTACTATATATTTTAATTAAATAATATTTTTTTATCGTTACATTTTCTATCTCTTTTACTCATAACTATTTTTAAAATTATTAAAAAATCTATAAAAATTATACTATAATTCCTTATAATTTTTTTAAATATAAAAAATCACGATACAAATAATAAATATTTTCTCTCATTCACTTTCTTTTAGTGAATGTTATTACTCCATGGTTCATTCAATGTGTTCCATTAATATAAGATAAACATAGTAAGATATTATAGTTATTTGTATAATAGCCATCACTTTCATGGTGGCACCACCATTTCCCATTCACATGTAAACAATCTCATTCACAAGTCAAACCGATTCAAAGCAATAAACAAACGCGTGAAGATTGATTCTCACACACCCAATTTGATTATTATTTCAATATATACAACCATCATATACAAGCCACCCACGTTCTTTCTTCTCTACTTCCATCATAAATTTCACTACTTTAATCCAATTTCCCCCAAAAAGCACCTCAAATTCATACTTTTCAACCTGGGGTTTCAATTTCTTGAACTCAATTGCTCAAAACCCCATCTGGGTGTCCCAAATTTCGATCCAAAAATGGGTGTTTGCATCAGCAAAAGCAAGAGTTCTTCAAGAACTGATGTGGGTGTTGCTTATAATCACAGATCCGATGAGCCCAACATTGTGTACACCAAATCCCCAACTCCGGCCGATCAAATTCCGGCCAAAAGACCACCACCTCCGGCGAGTCCCAAAAGGGTGTTCAAATCTGACACGATTCTTGGAAAACCATATGAAGATGTTAAAGAATATTACACCATGGGGAAAGAATTGGGCAGAGGTCAATTTGGTGTTACATATGCTTGTATACAGAATTCAACAGGTCAAAAGTATGCTTGTAAGTCAATATCTAAGAAGAAGTTGATTACAAAGGGTGATAAAGAGGATATGAGGAGAGAGATTCAGATTATGCAGCATTTGAGTGGTCAAGCTAATATTGTCGAGTTTAAAGGTGCTTATGAGGATAAACAATCTGTGCATTTGGTTATGGAGGTGTGTGAAGGTGGAGAGCTTTTTGATAGGATTATTGCTAAAGGTCATTATAGTGAAAGAGCTGCAGCTTCTATTTGTAGATCAATTGTTAATGTGGTTCATGTGTGTCATTTTATGGGTGTGATGCATAGGGATTTGAAGCCTGAAAATTTCTTGCTTTCTGATAAAAGTGACAAGGCTCTGCTGAAAGCAACTGATTTTGGGTTATCAGTCTTCATTCAAGAAGGTATGTGCTTGATTTCAGTTGTCTTATTTCGGATCTTTAATGGCGATTCGACAATTCAATCCTGCTTATTGTGTGCTAAATTATGGTCAAATGAGTCTTTATTCATGTGTCTTTGCTCTTTAGTTTTATCTGATTCTATTTATGGATCTTCAAGAAGAATTGTGCCAATTGGACCATTAGATCCTGCAAAATTGTGTGTTATTTTGAGAAGAAGAAGAAATCCATCTTGATCAATGAATCTTGAAGTAGAATTCTTGCAAATGGATCCTTTGATCATGCAAGATTGTGTTTAAGATCATGGTTACATGAATCTGTACCCTTTTGATACTTTTGATTTTCTGTTTTTATTTATGCATCTACAAGTAGGATTGTCGCAATAGGACCATATAATCCTGCAAAATTGTGTTACTTTGAAAAGAAGATGAAATTAGTCTTAATCAATGGATCTTGAAGCAGAATTCTAGCAAATGAATCCTTCAATCCTGCAATATTTTGTGTTAAAGCATTGGTTAACTGAGTTTTTACTCTTTTAACACTCTCGATTTTATGTGTTTACTTATGGATATACAAATAGAATTGTGATAATGGAACATATATTACAGGAAAATCTTATCGGGATATTGTTGGAAGCGCGTATTACGTTGCACCAGAGGTATTAAAGCGTAAATACGGAAAGGAAATAGATATATGGAGTGCAGGGGTAATGCTGTATATTCTACTCAGTGGTGTACCTCCATTTTGGGCTGGTAAGTTGTAAATCTCACCAAGATGGGTGGTTCGATAAACTGGTCAAACCAGGTTCGGGTCAAAACATCTCGTTTTTCGTACGGATTGGGTTGGTTGGATGACCCATATCCACTTTTTATCCTCTCCTTATAAATAAGGAATGCATTCACTATGATTACAAAAATACTAGTGTTACCATGATCTAAATCTTTGAATAATAATAATTTACAAGGTTTGTCTAAATTGATAATAGACGTTGAGCAATTTTCTACTTGTTTCACCTACTAGGATTCTTCCTTAATTTTTTGTATTGGATTTGTTCAAGATAAAACAACACGAATGACTCGTTCAAAGGGTTTAATTTATTTGGTTACAAACATGACGACAGGCTGCCATTTAAAGGGTCAAAACAGGTCGAGGTTGGAAGATGTCATTTTTTTAGTATGGGCAGGTTGTGTTGGGTTGACCTGCAAGTCATACATTTTTATAAATAATTAATGCCTAACTTATGATTACGTAAAGAATTTCAAATACTGTAATATTCTATATCTTTGACATAAAAATGGTCTAAGAGGTTGTATACACTAAAAATGGTTTCTCATTTCATGCACAACTATTATTTTTTAGATAGTTTAACCCTCACACCACTTAAAGTGGTAAAAATGTGTTAAAAGGTTGTGTACAGTGTACTAATCATCTCACTGAAAATTGACTTTGAGCAACTTTCATCCTGTTTGACACTTTGACCAGTTTGACGCGTCTGACTCGTTTTTCTTTAGCTGTTTTTTATTTGACACTACAACACAAGCAGATTCTACTCATTCATCTGTCGATTCTTATCTCTATATGATTTTATCACAACCTAAAAACGCCTACCGAATTGCAGAGACCGAGAAAGGAATATTTGATGAGATTTTGAAAGGTGAGATTGATTTTGAAAGTGATCCTTGGCCGTCGATTTCAGCCAGTGCCAAAAACCTTGTGCAAAGAATGCTCACTCTTGACCCAAAAAAGCGTATAAGTTCAGCTCAAGTTCTTGGTATGCTTAAATCTTGAATCTCATTTGAATTTGTTGAAATCTTTTGATCATCATAATATTTTTTTTTAACTATTTTTCACTTTTTTTAACTATTTTTCACTTTTTTTAAAACAACACAGAGCATCCATGGATTAGAGAAGACGGAAATGCACCAGATAAGCCAATAGATAGTGCGGTTCTTTCAAGAATGAAGCAATTCCGGGCTATGAATAAACTCAAGAAACTTGCTCTCAAGGTTTGCTTTATAGTAAATAAAATGGATGGGTTGGGTAACAAGTCTAAATTGGTCATATTTATAATGAGTTCTAACGGGTTAGGTTGGGTGGACCTTTTGACGTCTTATCCTAATTTTTAAATCTTAACATTTAATGTATTTAATAAGATCAGATAAACTTTTCACTATAACAATAATATGATTTTGTTTAATAAGGTTGTTTGTGGTTTTAAGCATTTGAAAACACCTTAGGTCGCTTTCGACCCATTTGATGAGTTGCCATATTAACCAAGTTATTTAACTAATTTGAGTTTATTAAAATACAACCAAAATAGACTTACATTTAGGTGAATGGGTAAACATTGCCGTCTAGCAAAGGTGACAAGATGGACGAGTTGGTTGACAGGCTAAAACAGTTAATTTTTGCGCATGCACCTCAAATTATCAAAATTAGTTATGTCAACAGTTGAAAATCTGTTTTTTTTTATAATCCAGGTGATTGCTGAAAATCTATCAACAGAGGAAATCCAAGGGCTTAAATCGATGTTCATGAATATGGATACAGATAAAAGTGGCACAATCACATACGAAGAACTTAAAACCGGGCTGGCTAGACTCGGATCAAAACTCACAGAATCCGAAGTTCGACAACTTATGGATGCTGTAAGTTGGTTTTAAATATTTCATTAGATTCATTCTCTGTTAAAAACTATTTTTTTCAATTATAAAAAAGTTAATTGAATTATCAAAATTTAAAGAGATATATATTAAAATATCATTTTACAAACATAAAAAATGAAACTTGAATTTTCAAGATTTAAAGATTCTCAGTAGAAACATTCTATAAACATAAAAGTAAATGAGATTTTACTTAAATCAAAATGAATTTTGAATTTTCAAGATTTAAAGATTCTGATAACATCAGTTTTCCAGCATAAAAGATGACTTCAATTTTGAAGATTCAAAGATTCCATGTGTATCATTTTTTTCAAACATCAAAACTGTATTTTATTTTTCACAATTTAAAGAGTCTCTGTCAATATTATTTTTCAAGCATCAAATTTTAAAGATTTAAAGATTCTCTGTTATAAACATTTTTCAAACATGAAAACAAACTTGAACTTTGAAGATTTAAAAATTCTATGTTACAGGCGGATGTAGATGGAAACGGGTCGATTGACTACATTGAGTTCATCACAGCAACAATGCATCGACACAAACTAGAACGTGAAGAAGATTTGTATAAAGCATTTCAGCATTTTGATACAGATGGCAGTGGGTATGTATCTTAAATAGAGATTGCTAGTTGAGCAAGTTGAGTAAGGGATCAAAACTCTTAAATTTTTAGTAAGGGTCAAAAGGGGTCGTGTTAGGTTTGGTTGACCCGCTAACACTTTTGCCCCAGTCTTGAATAATTTTATACATACTTAAAAGTTAATAATAATTAGTTGATCAAAAACAAAATTTCCGCAATACTATCAGAAATCTATATAAAAGCGATTCAGCATTTGATATACATGGTAGGCGGGTATGTACCTAAACTAGATGTGGCAAGTTGGGTAACGAGTCAAAACACGTCATTATTACTACGGCTCACAAGGGTCGTGCCAGGTTTGGTTGACTTGGCAAACACTTTTTTCTCTGTTCTTAAGTATTTGTATTCACAAATCATAATTAATGTGTTAGTAATAATTAGTTAATAAAAAAACAAAGTTTACACAATATTATTGAACTTTGGATTACTTCTATCTATGTGATCCATATGACGGGTTTGAGGTTGAACCTAAAACCTGTTTTTGACAGAATTTCTCTAAAAAATGAGTCTTCTAAATTTCTGCTCTACATACAGGTTTATCACAAGAGATGAATTAGAAACAGCAATGAAAGAATATGGAATGGGTGATGAAGCTACCATTAAAGAGATTATATCAGAAGTGGACACTGATAATGTAAATTCATCTTCTTCTTCCATTTTTTTTCCTTTAATTTATTTTTATCGTTTTCACTCTGTAAATTGAAACATCTTTTGCAGGATGGAAAAATTAATTATGAAGAATTCTGCACCATGATGAGAAGTGGAACACAGGGAGCAAAGCTCTTCTAATACCGTTTCTTTTTTATTAAAAAAACGGAGTATTTTTAACCAAAGAAGATATCTTGAACCTTGATCCCGACCCTGATCGGATCCAGAAACTTGGTTTGATTCGGGTTTGGTTTGGTTTCCAGGGTTATTCGGTGGTCGTTAGGGTCTGAGCTTGCTGTATTTTGTTGTGGAACTCTGTAAAAATCTGCACAACTGTTGTGTAATCATATTCCTAGTTTTGAGTGTTTTTTTACAGGAATTCAAAATACTCACTCCCAATTTTCAAACCACTGTTTTATAAATAATCTTGAAATTTAACAGGTCTTGTACACATGGGTGTAAACATATCTGACAAATGGACTAAAAAATGGTTCAACTTTAAAAAGATGTAATCTTGGTAGCTAAACATATGAATAATTTCAGCCTCTATAACATCACTCTTGTGACCTTTGTTAGTTTTGAGTTTTGACCCCTACTTTCAAAATGTTGTCCAAAACCAATATTAATATATGATTAACTTTGGAATCGACCTCCGTCTAAGAGCTTTAATCACACATGTGTACCATGTTGTTGACTTATAATCGCTATGCACTGCATTTTGGTACTTAAATCTTCACTGCAATCTAACATGTTGACTTTTATAAACCAAAGTATGCAACTTGTAAGTCTGATTAGTGATTAGATTGACTTTTATAAAACAAAATATGCAATTTGTAAGTCTCATTAGTGATTAGAATCAATTCAAACCAGTAGTATTGAATTTGTGAATCTAGTCTCTACTGAAAAAAGAATTGACCCATATCAATAAACTAGTACCCAATGAAGCACAAACGCACAAGTTGTCATAATATACTAACATAAGTTGTCATATTATACCAAGTCATTAGAACACAAACTTTTCAAACCGTCATTCCTATTTTAATTAATATAAATTAATATTATTTGATATGATTTTTCATCATACTGCGACACAGGGCTTAACTCCAATCCATATAAACCTCATTCCTATTTTAATTATTTAATTATTAATTAGTTGTAGGTTCAACTTCAAGTTTAACTAACTAATAAAATATTTTTTGCTCGTCACACTCAGAATAAAATAGACAAGCCCACAAAAATATTGAACACTAAATGCTTTTATTTCATTATCATGACCAACCAAACTGGTGATCATAATCATCCAGGTACACATAACATCCATTACAGAAAACCACAAAAAACAAAAACAAAAATCAAGAATCTTGTAACACGCATCAACAAGCAAAACACAAACCAAATTTGAAAAAGAAACCACTTATGTTTTTTAAAACCATAAATCTTGATCAAATCTTTTGAAAATCAAACAACTTTGTCTTCAAAAACCATGAATCTTGATCTGATCTTTCTTGACAATACCTGCACGCGTCAAGAACGCAGAAACGTTCTTGCGTTGATCGCCTTGAAGCTGGATCACTTTGCCCAGTTCTTTATCTTGAACAACAGTGCCATTGCAGCAGAATTCTTTCTTCAAATCTTTGAGAATTTTCTCGTAACTGAGCTCCTTTTTCAGACCTTGAACCGTTGTCAAGCTTTTTCTACCATTTCTTTGTTGTATGCGGATATGAACATACTCTTTAACACCAGCACCACCTCCTGAATCTTGTTCAACGTCGGCAAATGGATCGAAAGCAGATGGGATCTGAACTTCTATATCAACCATGAACCTTGTTTGAATGATGATTGTATTACTGATACACAAACAAATAAGAACAAACGTCAGTTTAAAAATCAAGTATAACTGTATCACAATCATGTTAACCCCTATCATGATGTTAAAAATCAAGTATAACTGTATCAATCATGTTAACCCCTATCATGAATTTTACATGTTTTACATATTGTTCAAAGAAATTAACATCAACAGATTAACCTAAGCACAATTACAGCAGATCCCAGACCCCCTATTAGAACAGATTAAGAATAATCAAGAATTCGAGTTCAAATTATGAAGAATGATCACAACAATCAAGTTATGCCCTCTCATGATATTAACAGTTAAGCGTAGGATAATCTCCAAAATTCAAAAGATCAAGAGGATGATCAAAGTCAATTCAAGATAACTATCGATCGATTTTCCTTCTAATTTCCACAGTAACACTCAAAAGAAGTCAATAAACCCTAAATCTTAATCATAACAACAGACCTAACAGATCATCCTGTGACAATTTTTTTTTGTCGAAATCAAACCAACAGCTCACATCTTTACACAAACAATCATAAACAATCAAAACGGCATCAATATGTAACCAACTCAACATCACCACATGGAAATGTGCTTATTCATACAATCGATCACAAAATTCAACGAAATCAATATAAATCAAAATAGATCAACAGATCATCATCTAACATCTGCAAAATCAAAAAATAAATGAAAATATATCAATAGATTATCGGACATCTGCAATTACATACAATCGATCACCAAATTCAACAAAATCAAAATAAATCAACAGATAATAAAACATCTAGCATCTAACACTTGTAATTCTTCATACATAAAATCGATCACAAAATCCAACAGAATCAAACTAGATCAAAACAGATCAACATAACATCTAACATCTGTAATTCTACATAGAATCGATCACAAACTCCAACAAAATCAAAACAGATCATCCAACATCTGTAACTTCACAATCAATCGTAAACAAACACAATTAAAGAGCTCATATAAGAACTTACAGAAGATCTTCGATCCGAATCAACTACAGCAAACAATGAAGAATGATCGAAGTATTAATGGCGATGAGTTTAGATGAGGGTTAGGGTTTATATAGAAAGGGGACCGGGTTATTTATACGGTGGTGGGTGTTCGGGTTTTCGGGTCGGGTTATACGCGTGACGACAGCTAAGATGCCGTGTCAGTTAAGATAACATTTGTGAGTAAATAATATTATTTAAATTTAAATGCATACACATGAAAAGTGTTTTAACTCTATTATCCAACAGGATGAGTTTTTTAATTTAAAATTGACTTCATCTCATAAAATATATACTATATCGCTTTTTTTTCAAGTAGCTTAAAAGCATTCATAGTAATTTTTTATTTTAATTTTAGCATGTTTTTATATTATATAGGATGGTTATAAATGGTTATGAGTGAAAACTAAATAAAATTTATAGGGATTATAACATAATTTTTTATATTTGAAAAAAAACACGATACAACTCTCATAATTTTTTTAATATTTTAAAAAGTGATTATGAGTGAAAGAATAAAAAAAGTAATGATAAATATATAAAATATATTATTTAATTGAAAGATAAAATAAAAAAAATAATAGTTTAGTGTAAATATGAGGATGAGAATGTGAAAATTAGTGTGAATGCTTTAGTATGATTTTGATATATTAAAGAGGTAGGCTAGATAAACACTTATTATACTAAGTGAATTAAAAATTATAAGTTAAATATTAAATACAAAGTATCAAAAATTAGGAACTAAGAATAAAACATGAAACAAAATTGTTTATTAGGTGAAGACAAAAGTAAATAAAGATACGTAAAATGTTACAAATTCAATTTTTATTTATTTATTTATTTAAGGTTTAAGGTTTTAAATGTAATCAAGTTTTTCAGTTAATGAAAACAAGCATAACAATAAACAAAAGATCTAGTTTGCTTTATAATATCAAAAATGAATATTTGAAAGCATGTTGACGTGTCAATAATTTAATAAAATACAATGTAATTTAATTGAAAAAAATGAAAAATACTTTAATTGGTGATGGTCTGATGGACAACTCTTAGAAGCACAACATAATATATTGTTGGTAGAATGTAAAACTAGTTACGGTCTTTATAGTAATAAATAAAAAAATTTAATGTCACATGTTACCATCGTATGTCTTCTTAACTTTTATTTTTCGTCTTTCTTTTATTAAAAATAATGTTTGTAAAGTTTTGCTTTTTGTCTGTCTTCTATTAAATGATCTTTATAATTGTTTTTTTAAAATGTTGTATATTTTCTTAAAAAAATTAGGATTATTCATAAGATATTTTCATAAAATAAACATTTCTTCTATTTTTTATAAAACATTTATGAAACTAATTGTATAATTGTTACAAACTTTGTATTAAAAATATATGATATTTCGTAAATATGTAACACGATATCAACCAAATTTCTTTGAAAATATTTATATAATTACGAGTTAATAAACCCTACGCTATGTAGTGTTGAGAATATGAAGTAAACAAACCAAATGATTTGAAAGTTGTGAAAAGCATAATCCAACCAAAACCATTTGAGGTACAATCCAAACATTCAATCAGATAAAATTCATATTTTTATAAGCGATATATAAATTTTGAGAGAGTTTCTTGAGCGAGATTAACAATAAATGCCAACCAACTTGCAGGAATTCATATTTTCGTAGGGATGAGGCAAATGGCCGAATATGGTTTTCATATTTAAAACGTACATTTTGTTACCCCGAGTTTCACATGTGAAACTTCAAGCAAATCAAATTTTTATGCCTTTTTAATAAAGAATTTTTTACTAACTAATCTCAATTTGAAGCTCTGCCTCTTTAACCCCGCCCGGGGCTACTACTCCTTAGGCCTCACTTCTAGAGGTGCTGCCACCTGAACCCCCACACCCCCACCCCAGGGGGGGGTTGCCCCTTTTGAGACCCCTATTGTTTTGTAACTACGAGAGTTCTAATGTAAAAAATCACAATAAATTCAAACAAGTGTATTCTCTATACATCTTGACTTATTTGATAGATATTATGATTATATTTGTTAATTAGTTAATTCAGTTACACTAATATATCTAACATGTAGTCATGTGGAAGCGTCCTTAGAAAAACCGGTTACAGAGACAACAATTTAACATGTTTCGACGTTCTAAAATGATCATGTAACTGTAAAAAAAATATTTAGCTTCGGTGTCTTTTAACTTGTTACTCTTACTTTCCTGGTATCTAGCACCTGGCTAGTTTCAATTTAATAAAATTCATCTTCGCCATTCAAAAAAAAAAAGAAGAAAAGAAGGATGATTAGTGATATTAGTTGGAGTTTTCGGTGTCTTATAAGTTTCTGTTGTCTCACATCTCCTTTAATAGCTATCAAAATTCATAATTGTTGGTCAAAATGCACTAAAGGGCTTTTGTGAACCCCCCCTTTGTTTACGCATTGAGCCACATGATTTAGTAACACTGACATGGTATACCTTGATCCACAAGATCTTGGTCCAGAAGACCCTGTTTCAAAACACTTTGGGACCTTGATTCGCATGAATTTGATCTGAGAGATCCTAAGACTCGAAACCGTTCTAAGACATCTAGTTGATGTTATCAATTCATGAACCAAGAGATTAAAGAGCATTGTAATATTATCGGTATATATTTAACCATGATTAATATTTTCATACTGTAATAAAATGATATCTGTAAGGAACACATGACAATACCATATTACTCTTCATTATTTTTTTCGTTTCTCCCTCATATTAATAATCACATTAATTACTAATAATATCATTTAACTTTTAAAAAATAGGTTTTTAATAAATTAAAAAGAGATCCTATTACTAATGTTATTTCTAAAGAAATAATTTATTATAAAATTAGAAAAAAATTTAGAACATCAAAGTTTTTAAAATCGAGTCAGATGATGTCTAGTTCTTTTGACGGAGGCCTATAAATTGCACGGGTCCAAACTTGATTGATTGATTCTTTTAAAACTAGCTCGTGTAACCAATCTCACCATTAGCATTTTAATCATTCTAATGGAAACTAAATTCTATGGATTAAAGCTCGTCTTTAAAGAAGCTCTCTAACTAAATCAGATAAGTAGATAGCTTCGCTGAGTTGATTCTATAACTCACCATAGCAAAGTAAGCTGCTCTGTCTGAGTAGTTACTAACACCGAGAAGCTGGTCTCTCAGTTGATAGCTCATCGGATCATGCAGCTCCTAATTACAAAATATTTTATAATTGGTGTTTTTCAAAAAGCAAAATTTTTATGAACAAAAAGTAATTAAAATGAGAGTTATAATACTAAAGTTTTAAGTATGACACTTTTTTTTAAATGTGTTTGTTTCGAAATAGCTTTATTATTTTATTTTATATAACAAATTTTAATCATATCTTATTTTAGAATATCAATTTATAATTAATAAATTTTTATTCTATTTAATTTTTTCAATTTGTGTAATACTATTAAAACCAGTAAAATTAATAAATTAAATTAATCCAATCGTAATATATAGCTTAATCATTCTCTTAGTTTTTATCACCCCTTTTAATTTTTATACATGCCGTTAGTTTTTAATCGTATAATTAAATATTTAGATTATTATTATTATTATACATTGAATTTAGTCAATGTATGCACTTCCTTTTTCAAAAGTTGCCCGAACTCAAACATTAAATCAACACCCACCAAATTGGCATCTTGCTTGCATTACTTCCCCTCAAAGCCATATAATATTCCTTATCCGTTTATAAAAAAATAATAATACCATTTTAAATCACATATCCATTTCCTTTTTCCATACTTAACGGTAGGGGTGAGCAAAAAACCAAAATAACCGAATCGTAACTAAAATAACTGACGTAACTGAACCGATAAAACTAAAACTGCTGGAAAACCGACGGTTTGGTTTGATGATTTTTTAAAACCGAAATTTTTTGTTCGGTTTTGGTTTTGCTTGTAACAAAAACCGAAATCATATAATCAAACTTGTAAATTTAGAGATGTAATCATATACTTATAAAAATTATTAGCCTATTAGTTACTTATTTAACTTGTGTTATCTAAAAGAGGTTAAATATTTAGGTTTCAATAATAATATTTAATTTTCTTTTATTTTAATTGATAGATTAAAATGTTTTATTAAATATAGTGTTCTTATATTTTATGAATTGCATTTAGTTTTAATGTCAGCTAAATTATAAATATATATAGATTATATTTAGAGATCAACAAAATAATATAAGATCAAAGTTTTTTGTTTAAATTTATTACTTTAAAACAATGTTTTTCTAAAACTTGAAGCACAAATGGTAAAACCGAAAAAAACCAAAAACCGAACCGAAACCGAAGTTAAAACCGAAAAATCCAAAACCGAACGGTTTTAAAAACATAGAAACCAAAATATCGGTTTTTGGTTTCGGTTTTAGGCCAAAACCAAATTGAACCAACCATGTACACCATTACTTTAACGGTATCTTATATCTCAAAACTACTTCAATTTTTGTTTTGTGATTATTTACTTTGTTATTCTCATGTTAGATTATTGAGTGTGAGAGTTATGTCTTCAGCATACACAAAATTTGATAAACAATCATTAAATATATTTAACAACGAGGATAATCACTTTTTAACAATTTCTAAAGATGATGAATTTAATTTTCATTTCCTTATCAATAAACTTGTTTAACACCATGCAATAAATTAATCAGTTTGGTCACTCTTTTGACATTTTTAGAAATGTAAATGACGTATAAACAACCTTAGTCAACTTTTAAAAAAAAATCATTTCTATTAACTAACCAGAAGAACCAACCCTGTTTGAACCCACAGATTGATTGTAGCTATTATAAGTCCGATTTCGAATCATCTGGGTAAGTTTATTGATGAAATGCCACTCACGCACTTGATAAATACATACAACGCTAGTGACCCGACACCTTTACCATTTAAGGGGGAACCCACCATCTGAAGCTGTAATATGGTAAAACACCTGACCCACCTAAAACATATTTTATCAAGTGAGACTCGAACCCATAACTTCTATATTAAAAAATCGTGGGGTTACTTTCAACCAATTGATCTGATGCTAATTGGCTATCTTTAATTGGTTTATCGGTTGGAACCAATTTTATAGAATTTAGAAATACAAAAATACTAATAATTACATTAAATAGTTTTTAGAAAATATAGTAAATTATAATATTTTAAAGCTGACATTTGAATAGCAAGATGTGGTTATTTCAAGGGGAATATTAACGACTTAACAAGTAGGAATAATACGTAATTGAATTTTGGACAGAACTGGTAACTACGGTTTTTTGATAAACCAATCCATCTGGCTAGGTTGTTTAGTCATCATGGAGCGTGCAAAACGGTTTGATTTAGATACTTTGATGGTTTGGGTTAGGTTTCTTCTTCTTTTATTTTTTTCTTTTAACATTGTTTGCTTTGAAAGTTCATCAAAATGGTATATTTGAAAAAAAAAGATTAAATGCTTTACCTTTTTGATATCAAAGAAGTTTATAAAAATAAATGAAGAAAAAAAATTACAGGTATGGAATTATGTTTACCTAGTCAGTTTCAAACTAAAAACTGATCCTTAAAACTCGGTTATTCAACCATAAAACAAATCATATTCGTCCTGGACCAAGCAAGTCAAACAATTTTGCTTGGTTTGGACGGTCTAAACTGTTTTAACAGTTTTTTAGATATCCCTACGTTTCCTACACACAAACACAAGAATTAAAAGATTGTTTTTTTTTATTAAAAGACAAACTAAAAAAATAAACATCTTATACTTTAATAAATATTCTTTTTAAAAATGTTAGTAATAACCATTTTAGAATAACCGTTCCCTAACCTATGGTTTCTTCTGTTCCTACTCGATTTCTATGGTGTTGGTCAATAACGGGTTCGGTTATTAAGTTGGACCGGTTTATGTGTATGTTACAAGCCTATTGGGCTAGGGGGTTTTCTGTTTTAGCAAGGAGTTTCATCCTAAGAGGATTACGGATGCAGTCCCTGAAATGGATATATATATCGGATTAAGATAACACTTATTATTCGAAACAAACAGTATCGTAAATTTGTCGTTAAAAAAACAAGTCCGTCGGGTAGAAGGGCCATGAATAAGACATTTTGTTTCAAGTTATGCACATCAAGTCATCCACACAAGACGTCGGCGTATTATACACTATTTCCCCTTGCCCTAATCAAGAACAATATAAAGAATCAAGAACAGTATAAAGAACAAAGTATACGCATCGATCAAATTTCTCACAAAATTGGCTCTTTCAGAACATTTTTGGTATGATGTTGTTTCTTTTTTCCAATTGGGTTGTTAAATTTCCAACCTTTTTGCATGATTTGCTGTATTTGATCGAGACCCTAATTCGATCTGCTCATCGGTTGTTGTTTTGCAGTTGGTTGCATAATCTTGATCCCCATGGCCAAAAGCTCGTTCAAACTGGAACACCCTCTTGGTACTTTTTCACTCTGTGTGTTCTTTTCATCTGAATTTGAATCATCTTTTTGTGTTTTTAGTGATCATTATTTTGAAAATTTGAATTTTGTAGTTGGATTATTGTGTTCTTGATCTTGGTGTTTGATCTTGTTGCAATAGTTTTGGTGTATTTTGAATCTTATTTGGTGGATTGTAGCTTTTTCTGTGATTATCTATTGGCTGTTTACTTCATTAGGGGTTTTCAGTTTTTGTAGATGGAATTATGGAAATAGGGAAAATATTACTTGTTGATTATGTATCTCTATTTGGTTGTTTGTTTTTGCATTGATGAGGGTTTGAGCTTATGTGTGCTTAATCTAATACTTTTGGGTGTACATTGGGGTTGCTTATTAAAATTGGTTGGTTATACATACACAAAATTAGTAGTTTCAAGTTGCTTAGTAAAAAAAACATTTTTAATTAATTAGTTCTCTGTTTGTTTATGATTGATCTTGTGGCTACAGCTGTAAACAAACGAATGAATGCAATCACATAACACTTGTATTTTCTTGTTCGCGTTTAGTGGGATTTTACTGGGTGATTTTTTTGTGTGTGTAAACGAACGTCACAAACCTAAACAGAAGAAGATACCCATGTTTGTGTTTGTTTGGTGTTAAATGAATAAAACATATTCATGCTGGTACAATTTTATCAAAATTAAATGAACATAAACAATCTTCACTGGAACATAAACGGTCTGTTTGCAACCCTAAGCATGCGTATATCAGGAATAAGATTAATGCATTTTGAAGTTTCTTTTTTACTTTCTAGCTTTTAAACAGTTGTTGAGTAAATCTATGTCTATAGTTTTCTACACTATACAATCAGATAGCAAGTGACAGCTCATTTTTATATTTTCAACTTAAATTTTTCAGAGAGGCGCCAAGCTGAAGCTATTCGCATCAGGGAGAAGTATCCCGACAGAATTCCGGTATTAGATTTGAATTATTCATGTTTTCATATGTTTATTCATGCATTTTCATTATTTTCTTCATCTTGTTTTGTTTTGCAGGTTATTGTTGAAAAAGCAGAACGAAGCGATGTGCCTGACATTGACAAGAAAAAGTTTGTCACTTTCTTATATTCTTGTAAATATTTCATGTTAATGCTATAGATTTGGTGGTTACATATTCCTCACCAATGTCTTAACTCTTAAATTATTTTCTATGCTTGATCAAAACAAAGTAGTTCATGTTTTTGTATAAAATTTCTCATGTACATCAATATTTGCGTCATTTCCTTTATTTTACATTCTTCATTTTGTGGTTCCCATGTCAACTGAACGGGACCGATACTATATAAATGAAGGCATGAAACTAAATGAAAAACTTTGTTTTCTTGACTCATAAATCTTTAATTTTGAATGATGGATGCAGATATCTGGTACCTGCTGATCTTACTGTTGGACAGTTTGTCTATGTGGTCAGAAAGAGAATTAAGCTCAGTGCCGAAAAGGCTATCTTTATCTTTGTCAAGAACATTCTCCCGCCAACTGGTTTGTATCAAATCTTTAGCGTGCAATTTAAAGGTTGCAAATGGTTCGGTTGAAATGGGTCGGGTCAACCCACACACTCTTTTTTATTGTTATGTTTTTACACCTTAATTTATAATGAAATTCTTATAGACTTTCACCAAAGTTGCACCTAAGTTAATAATCTTATGGGCTTTGATTCGACCCATTTCAATTCGAGATCCATTTTGTAAAACGGGTCAAAATCAGCTAACTTACATTTTATTGTAATTGGTAGCTGCAATGATGTCTGCAATATATGAGGAAAACAAAGATGAAGATGGTTTCCTATATATGACATACAGTGGTGAAAACACATTTGGATTGATCTGAAGCTGTTTGGAAGACAATGATCTGTTATGTAAATATGGTTTATGTGTACATTCTTTCATCAATCATGCTCACTTTGTTCAGTTTCTCATCTTGGGAACTTGTTTCGTGTGACGGTTTAACAGTACTCACATTTAGTAGTTCAACTTCATGGTTGTATTTGTTCCTGCATGTTCAAGTATATCGTTGCTACGTGTCATACTCCAGTTATGATGTTTGTTATCGTATTGTTGACACGAGTAGATGAGTTGTTTAGGTTAGTTTTTGAAGAGATTAAAGAGTTTGGGTTTGTCGTGTCACGTGTGTTGTACTGCTTTGGAAATCGGGTTGACCGGTTAATCAAAATCTGACGTGGCACCGATTTGGGCAGCTTAGCAGGTTTTGTGGAAGGTGGTTATAGCTCATCAGCTTGTGCTTCAAAGCTTGAAATTGCTGGGGGTGTTAATCCAAGATTTGAAGCAGTATACATTCAAGGATGTTGAAGTAGGATCTAAAATCTCTCATTTTCTATACCCTTGATTAGATATATTTTATATGATCAACAAATATCATAAAAAACAACATATTTTTTAGCTTTTTCTCATAAGTTTTTATATAACTTTTTGCACGTAAAAAAATTATATTTTATGTTTTGTTTCATAAGTCTTTCAAAACCAAATTGAATTCATGTGAAGTTTGTTGATCCATATGTACTTAGTTTACGATCTTAGTGTAATATGTCTGTCATGTCTTGAATGTAATGAAATGAATGAGTTAAATGAAACATAATATGTGGTTGTTGATCTTAGTGTTTAATGTTTCAGTGTATGTTTTAATGTTTATCATTTATTAACGCATATTAAACCAACTATATAAGTTTGTGGTTGTTTGAATAGATCTTAGTCAAGTAATGATTGAGAAACATATTCAAACTTAGTTGTATGAAGTTTTCATGAGAATGGATCATGCTAATGGTTCATACGTATGAATACTTCATGCTAATGGACCAGTCGCACGACTGAACCAGGAGACTGGATCAGTCGCACGACTGAGACATACGGATGACTCAATCGCACGATTGAACCTTCAGTCGTGTGATTGACTCAGTCGCATGCTTTAGTCGCACGACTGAACCATGCTAATGATCCAGTCGTACGATTGACTAACCCTAACCTATAAATACTACTTAAATCGTGAAAAAAAAACACTTTGAAGAATTCGACTTCTACTCGTACCCTAGCCGTCCAGAACGTTTAAGAAAGCCAGTCCAAGTTCATAGATCGTTCTTGATCGATTCCTATTCGTTCTTAACGTTTAGATTATTCTTATATCGATCGGGTTAATGTTCTCACTGATTGGATCGCCAATCAAATAGGATTCCGCACTATTTGAGTTGGTATACACGTAAATCAGTTAGTACTCCGTCCAGTACACGATCCCTAATAAGTGGTATTAGAGCTTTGTCTCTTGATTTACGTGTGATTCAATCGATTTTGATATAAAAATCGTGTTTTTCACGCAAAAACGCAATCTTTTTGTGTCAAACAGTGTTTTGGACGTCTCCAGGTCAAAAAGTTAACGTTTTTCGGCATACGACAATTAGGGTTAGTGAGAAATTCGTGTTTTTGCGTCAAAATACCTTAAACCCTCGAATTCTCAAAATTCAGCAGCTTCAGTTGCACGATTGACTCAATCACACGACTGAATCCATACGCATCTCTCATACGCACGATTGGACTCAGTCGTTCATCCATACGTACGACTGCATTGCCCATTCGCATTGTTCATCCACACTTGCCCATTCACACGATTGAGCCA
The DNA here is from genome assembly GCA_025506515.1 of Flaveria trinervia. Lineage (NCBI taxonomy): Eukaryota > Viridiplantae > Streptophyta > Magnoliopsida > Asterales > Asteraceae > Flaveria > Flaveria trinervia. Next base: position 4,437,174 of record CM046457.1, on the reverse strand, counting down.
TCCGCATTTGTTCATTCGCACGTCTAAGCCAACCGCATTGGTCAATCGCACGAAGTGTCCAATCGCACATCTTCATTCGCACAAGTAAAACAGTTTGGTCCAAACTTTAAAGTTGATAGTAATGGAGGATCAATATTCAGCGTTCACCGCAGGGAGGAATTCAAGAATCCAGAATCTATTGCTTCTGGAAAATAAAGTGGGAAATCATAACAAAGTTTCAGGGGATGTTCACAACCATAAGTCCTCTATCAATTGTAAGTTAGAAAGCTTAGTATATGGTCTTCGAATGAGTTGCAGGTCGCGTTAGAAGTGTTGATCGAATGCGAAGTTTGTGTGTGTTTCAGTGTAATTGGGAGTTGTGAACGTTTAGGATTTCTTAGATGGTCGTTTATGTTAGTTTAATTAGATTATTATTAGGATTTAATGCTCAAACGGCTCTATGGTTAAGACAAATTTCGGTTTCGTGTGTGAATGCCCATAACAATCATTTAATCGAATTAAAGTGTAGTAATAGGTTCGATCCATGTTCCTGAAGCGGTTGGGAATGGTTAGGGTTTGATTTTTATGCGTTTTATATGACTTTGGAACTCGTCGGAGTATGGCCTGAAGGTTTGTCGAAAAACCGAGGGTGAAGGGGAAAATTGGGCTGGGTTTTAATTAATTAAACAAATGATCCTTGTAGTTTGATTCTTATTATTTTATGCACAAACTTTTTATTTAAAGTTTCTAAATTGACAACAACGCCCCTTGAACTTAATTGCACTTTAAGTTTTAAATATTTTATAACTTATCAATTATTTAACTTTTATAAATGACTACTTCTATTATTATTATTATTATTGTTATTATTATTGTAGTTATTATTATTGTTATTATTATTATTATTATTATTTATTACGTTCAATTTAATAATCAAATTATTATCTTTCAAATTAGAGAGTTAAAGACAAACTAAGAAGTAAACATAAGTAACCCATAAGCTTTATAACTGACAACATTGGTCCTTGCAAGAATTAACAACGTTAACATTTAATTAACGGAAAAATACAAGATGTTACAATTCTTATTTACAAAGTGTTTGTTAATGTATTTTTAAATCTTTTGGTTTTATTAAATGTCCTTTTTTAACAATCGGTTTTTAAACGTCTTTTTAAACCGCTCGACTTATTAAAGATATTTTTTAAATCTTTAAACTTATTTAAACATCTTTTTAACCATTTTTTTAGTTATTCAATTTATTTTAAAGTTTTTTTAGCTGGTTTGATTTTTTAAACGGATTTATTAACCTTTTATCAATGAACATAGTTTCTTAAAACTTCTTGGCTTATTTAAGCTTGTATTTTAATGACTTTTAAAACCGTTCAACTATTAAACTATTAACTTTTAAATGATTTTTTAGACTAGTGGCCTTATTTTTAAAGCATTTTGTTTATTTAGGTGTTTTAAAGCATTCATCCTAGTTTCTCCATTCCCATATTTACACTAAAACACTTCTTGTTTACTCTATATTTATTAAATAATTTGGTTAGTTACCGTGTAATACACAGATTGAATAAAATAAAATATTAAATAATCATTAATAAAAATCTACGCATTATAAAATCATACTTGAATATAAAATATGATTATAATTACATATAAATAGCTAAGTAAATAAACATTTATGTATTTTACTTAAACTTTTGTTTTATAAATTTTTTTTATGATTTTCTTAAATATATTGTTATAAGAAAAATGATTTACAAAACTTTTCATTGTATTATGTGTTTTATAATTTCTTTTTAAAAAAGTATATTTAATAAAAAATAAGTTTTTAATTTATTAAACTATTTATTTTTTTAATTTGAAATTATATGAGTAATATTATTAGTATTTAATATTACTATTAATAATATAAAGAAATGAAAAGCAAGTATAATAAGTTTTACAATTGTTTCGCGCTTTTATTAGTTTTTTTATAGATAGACAGATAGGCTTAAAACTCATTAAATAAATATATTAAATTTTAATATAAATATAATTAAAATTATATATACGCAATAGTTTAAAAAATAAAATAATTACCCATTTTTAAATCTCTTTTGTAAACAGTTTCACTTTTAAATATCTTTTAAGATTAAAAAAAAATTATTTTATAAAAACTTGTTTTGTTTGTAATTATTTTAGTTGCTTTAATAAGACTGTTTTAAAATATTCACATGTTTATAGTTTTTTTTTTCAAAAATAAAACTATTTAAAATATTTTGTTAAAAATGTTTAATGTTTTATAAAATTTTATATTATATAAAACTTTAGTTTTTTTTATTTAAATTTTAATTAAAAGATAGTTTGATTTAAAAAATTAGATAAGAGAGTGAAATATATCAATTAATAAAATTTATTTTTAGTAAGAGAGATAAATTTGCATTAGTATTTAAATTACTATAATACCCTTTTGGGAAAATTAATGTGTGTATGTCTAAAAAATAACAAGTGACAAAAAACTGGCTTAAGGAAATGACAAGTGACAAAAAAACCTTGTTTTATTAGATGTTATAAATACTTTTTAATAACTTTATCCTTACCTTTCATCTCTTATTCACTCACAGCCACTATTAAATATATTAAAATTTTTATGGGGTTGTACTATGTTTCCGTAAATATATGAAATCATGATACAATCCCTGTAAATTTTCTCTCTCATTCACTCAAAACCACTCATAATCATCACCCATAATATAAGACAAACATTCACATAAATATAAAAAACTTATTGTAACTGCTCTTAAATAAGGGTAGTGTTATTGTAAAAAGGATGTTCAATTTAAAAGTTATAAGAATGATTGTGAGTTTGACATGTGTTTTTTTATTATTTTAAAGAGCAGACATTTTGGTTATTATGTTAAATAAACTAGTTCATTGTGTTTTATACATTCATTTTGTTATATATTGCACATTATTTGTTATTTGTATTAATCATTGTGATTTATATTTTAGATCACTTTGTGTAATTTAATCATTCTTAGATTATAAAATTGTTATCTATCATTATGTTTTATAATTAGAAATACATAACAATATGCTTTCACCATTATATTTAATCAAAACTTATAGTGTTAAAGAAAACACAATGTGTTATTTTGTATTATTTTTCATAAATTACATAAACTTGTTCTTATCTATCATTGTGTTTTACTGTTAAAAGTATATATTGATATTAATTTACCAATGTATTTTCAAAACTCATACTGTTTAAAATAACACAATGATAATTAAAAGACACAATAAAAATTATGTTATAATGTTATTATCTTTAATGTATTGGATTAATTATTTGTTAATTATTATTGTGTTTTACATATTAGAGATACACAACAATGTTATTACATCATTATATTTCTTAAAATTCATTATTTAAGAAAAACACAATAGTATTAAAAAAGGCAACTAACAAAAATACACAATCATCCACACTAAATACATAACGACGAGATATGAATTTAAAAAGCATAATATTTTTTTAACTTTTTATATAACAATATTGTGCTTGTTTTAAAGCTAAAAATATTTGTTTTTAAAGTGTAACTTTTATAAAAAAATAATGTTATACATAAAAGTTATGAACATTTTAAACTTGCAAAAAGTCAACAAAAGTGACAATTTCTAATATAAGGCTCTTACAAATTTTTTTCTATGATTTGATCTTAACCATTAATTAAAAAGATGGATAGTTGAGATTGTTTTTTATATCTTTTAGTTATAAAAGTCTTTGTATTTGAAACTTTCCTCTTAAATAAATCAAACGGTTTTGAAAAGTTATTTTAAAGTCAAATAATTTAAAAGAAGTATAATAAGGCCAGTGATTTTAAAAGTCATTTAAAAAAGACGCTTAAATAAGCCAAATGGACTAAAAAACCACGTTAAAATTTAAAAGGGTTAAAAAGGCGTTAAAAAATTGAACTAGTTAAAAACATTAAACTAAGCTGAACATTTTAAATAAAAAAAGCGGTTTAAAAAAGTTTAAGTAAGCCCAAATGTTAAAAAAAAGTTTAATAAGTGGAACAGATTAAAAAAGTCTTTTAAATATGATGAACTCGTGAAAAATACATTAAAAACCTAATGTTTTAAGACATACATTTAAAACCGTCTGTTAAAAAAGATTTTTAATAAAACAAAAAGATTTAAAAATTCTTTTAAAAATAATTTGAAAAATAAAAACATTTCATTAATATATAAGAGTAACTTACGCTTTTGGTCCCAGAGGTTTTCTAGAACTTCCAATTCAGTCCAAGGACCATTTGGTTATTTTATTAGAAACTAATAGAAAAATCTATTTTGTTAATACATTAAACCTTAAAAGTTTGAGGTTGTTACGATTTGAGAGTTGGACCAGTTTGAAACTTGAGACTGGTTATGTAAACCAAACCGACCATTTTAACTATATATCTATGCTATGCTATAATACATTTGAATATAATAAAATTATTTTCTTACATTAATTTTTAAGAGTATAAAATAAATTCATCTTTATGATTTTAACTACCTTAATTATATTTTACACATGCATGCCAATTATGTAATCATATTTGTTCACTTCTAAACAACTTTACGATTTTTAAATGTCTATAACTTTTTCATTGTTAATATTTATTCAAAATTTATATGATAAAACGAGAATATTTATAATATATTAATTATCAAGTTTTGTGTGCATTAAGGTTTATACCTTAAGTTTAGTGGGTTGTACTAACCTTTGTATTTTTAATCTTTAATTTTATTTACTTTTAATCCAATGCTTTTACATCTTTTACAATTTAACCTTTATAAATTTTCATTTTTCACTTTACCCTTATACTTTTCATATTTTTACAAGTTTTTCATTTTACGTTTCGACTTAAATTTTACGAGGTAACACACTGCAAGGTGCGCACGCGATTGTAGGTTTACGCTTATTTCCCCCCTTTAACGACCTATCACAACGCGCGAGTACTAAATCAACTTAGTTATATTTTTTAATGTTTTCCGTTTCACGCGTGTGGTTTAACTTTTTTACGTTTACTTTTCCGTTCAGTCTTATATTTTTCGTTTTTATTTCTTTTTTAATGGTAGTATGATATTTTTTTTTTACTTTACATGATTTTACGTTCCCACCGTAACGCGATGGGCTTAATAGTAGTTTTATTCTATTAATATAACTATGGTATTACAAATATTTTTTAATTAATAAAAACTCAAATGTTGTTTCCCGTCGTATCCTGCTGAAACCGTAATTAGAACTACAGTTACAAGTTTTTATCAAAACCAGACCAACCAAACTCTAAATGTACCAACTTATTTTATCTTCATTTCAACACCTTATAAGTTATAATTAAAATTAATTAAACCCCCATATATCTACCAATGGCTACTACAATCAACACAACTACACTTACCTTCATAACATCACTATTCCTTTGCATTTTGCTGTTTGGAACCATTGGTTCGTGCGAACCGACCACCGGAATGTACATCTTCGGTGACTCACTAGTCGACGTCGGAAACAACAACTACTTACCTCAATCCCTCGCGAAAGCCAATTTCCCTCACAACGGCGTCGATTTTCCCACCGGAGAAGCCACAGGCCGGTTCAGTAATGGAAAAAACGCAGCGGATTTTCTAGGTACGTATGTTTGGGAACTTTTTTTTTAAAAGGAATAGTTTGACGATAAGTTTGTTTAATTAAATGAACGAACACGAATGAAAAAAACATGTTCGTTTAATTAAATGAACGAACATGAACATATGGTTTGTTCGTTCATTTACGTTCGTGAACGTTCGTTTATGTTCATTCGTATAGGTGAGTTGGACGGTGTGAATAGGTGAGTTGGAGCACTGGAGCCGGAGTTTGCTAGTTTGACTAGCAAACCATAATGGTTGAGTTTGCTTGATTCACGAGCAAACTCACATACATGTTTTTACATATAATCTACTCTTTAATAAAAAGAAGTCATTTTTTATATTTAATTAATATATTTGATTTGAATTTCTTTTTTCCAGTGAGCATACTTTGTGTCAGATGTTTTAGAGTTCGTTTTTACGGTAGCAAACTCCCTATAACACAACTATAATTTCATTTTTACTACTTGATACCACTAAACATTTAAAAAACACTATTTAATTACTTATAAAATTCTTATGATTTGTGTTTTTGAACTGAGATTATGTGTGTGATTTGACAGAGGAGACATTAGGGTTACCGTCAGCACCACCGTATTTATCTGTGGTGAAGAAATCTGACGGTTTAGTAGCGCGTTACTTCGATCACCGGAGTTAGTTTTGCGTCTGGAGGTTCCGGAATCTTAAACAGAACTGGTGAACTTATTGTAAGAATGGCTGCATGCATGTTTCTCAAAGTATTATATGATCAAATTCATTCTTAAAAGTAGGGGTGTCTATAACTTGTTGAAGTGATCGAACCATCATCCAAGCCGAAGCCAGTCGGCTGTTTTGAGATGCAAATGGTTTGGTTCGTAGTTTAGTTGGTGGTTTGATGATTTGATGGTTCTATCCGGTTTGAAACTTGAAAGCATCAGTGTAAACCGAATGGTTAGCTTATTATAATCGTAACAACAAAACCATTAAACAGTCAACTCGGTAATATTGGTTGGTTTTGTTTGTTCTTCGTTGAAACTGTAGTTAATGGTTCGAACAAAAGTTTGATCAATCTAACTATTGTAAACACTAACTATATGAAGATTTGGTTTCAAACAATTTGAACCAATAAAAACCCTAAAAAGAAATTGAAAAACTAGAATAAATATTTTTATAAAAACACATCATCAACCCATTTATCACCGGTTTACAACTTGATTACAACAAATTACAATCTGACAATTGGGTTACATGTTATGAGTATCTCAACTTAACTAGATACACTAAGGATCATCGTTACGCATATTTTGTACTTCATATCAACTCAAGATGATCCATAAAAGAGTTACATTTATTTTATCAACAGAAAGAAACAATTCCATTGACAGAGCAGGTGGGCTATTACTCGATAGTCCATGAGCAACTAGTTCAAAAGTTGGGCCCAAATGAAGCCCAAACCCACTTATTCAAGTCCCTATTTCTAGTTGTCATTGGAAGCAATGATCTTTTTGGCTACTTCAACAAAGAGTCCAATGTCTCTAAGGAATACACACCACAAGAATATGTTGATCTCATGGTCTCAACCCTCAGAGGACTTTTGAAGGTAATCGACTTCCTAACTACTTAACGAGTCGTAAAAGGAGGATCGCGTTAATAGGCTTTTTAAATCATTCATATCGCGAATACCCATCATTTTTTAAAATAACTACTAAACCTACTAAATTAATGATTTTAGACAAGGAATGTCACAAGAAAGATTTGTTCAGTGTGCTTAATCTTTCAAAAATTTATTTCTGGTATGCATTTGGAGAGATTGTTTGCATATGTTAAAAAGATTTTTGATTTGGTTCGACTTTAGAGATTGTACGAGTTGGGAGCGCGTAAGTTTGTGGCAATTGGAATTGGAGAGATCGGTTGTTGTCCGGTAATAAGAAAGGAGAACCCCACTAGTGAGTGCAATGCTGAAGTAAATTCTTGGTCAATGAAGTACAATGGTTGTCTAAAAGCTTTGCTACAAGAATTAAAGACAGAATTATCAGACATCTACTACTCATATTTTGAGACCTACGATGTTATGAATGACATCATCCAACATCCTGAAACTTACGGTACTTAATCTTTATTTTTATATCAATCTCCATAGTTGGATATAGTTCCTGAGTTTGATTATGCAACTGTAAAATAAAGAAACAAACAAATGCACACAATAATATCCTATTATTAAAGTACGGTTGTGGAAAGTAATATGATAATAAACCTTATCTCTACCTCAGAAGAAATAGACATTGCTCTGAAATATACAACTTTGAAATATGGTTTACAAAAAGTCTTTATCTTTTTTTTTGGTTTACAGGAATTACTGAGGTTGAAGAAGCTTGTTGTGGACGTGGAAACCTAAAAGCCGAGGGCTTTTGCGACCCAACTTCTGCATATTGCTCGAACCGGACAAACCACCTCTTTTGGGATCTATACCATCCTACTGAATACACTTCTAGTATATTTGCACGCTTAATCTACAACGGATCACAACCGATTACGACTCCAATGAATGTAGAACAACTTGTTAATGTCTAAGAAATGAACATGAATGTAGTACATGTTTATGCGTTCAACTTGTGAATTGTTATAAGGTAAATGGAGTTATAGCGTAAGTATATGAATATGTAACAAAACAGAGGTTTTCTGATTTGTTTTGTTGCAATTGGTGTTTGTTGATCCACTATATTTAGATACATATCAAATAAAATTGTAACATGATCATTTTCTTACTATAATAGAAGAGTAACTATGGAAGACACATATCAACACTATATTTCTTCTCATCAATTTTTTTTGTTAATTTATGTTATCAAGTAATATCTTAATTAGTAATAATATTATTTAACTCTTTTTTAGATTAAAAATAGTTTTTTGAAAAAAATAAGAATATTTTTTATTAATCTTATTTCTAAAGAAACAAAATTTTATAAAATAAGATTATCTTCTAAAATAACATTTTTAAAAATACGAAATATATTAAAATTGATGTTTTTAAAAAGTAATTTTTATGAACCAAAAATAGTTAAAATTGAGAGTTATAACAAGATATTTTTTTAAAAATAATATGTTTTTATATGGTTTACTTTATTAATACGGTTTATTTTTTTTAACAAAATATTTACTTTAAAAAAAATTAAAAAATTGATATCGTTGTTTTATTACTTATAGTTTTACTACTATATGTAATTTCAGTCCTATATTATCTTAGAATCATTTTATAATTAATAAATTTTATTAAATTTAATATTTTATTTATTTAACTCCTCATCTATGTAATACAAAGATTTAGTAAAACTAGTTTTGGTAATAAAACAATACACTTACCATATTTAGACAAACTAACCATGAATGAGGATAAAAATGTCTTTTTAAGCTCGTCTTTGTCTGAGGTAAATTAAACTTTATTGTTTTGAAAATGTTTTTAGTTCTAATAAATTATGTAACTATAAGTTATAATCTGTAATGTTGTCTAGTTTTAAGATGTGGACAGTTACAATAATAAAGTATTTAAAGATAATAATCTATTATCTTTAAAATGGTTTGGGTTTGTGCTGAATTTACCCCCACGGATCCTTCATTTTTACTTGTTGCATCACTCTTTAAGTCGTCACATTAATAAAATACTCATTTTCGCTTGTTAGACCACTCTTTTACATCATCACTTACATCGTCGCCATAGCCTATTTTGGTTATAGTGACATGTTGTTCTCTTGATTACAAACTCTTCATTTTGGCTTTCACTAAATGCAACTTTCAGTCAATTTGAAAGCATCTTGCAACAAAATGAATACACTTTTAGAGGTTCATACTATACACTCACCAAAATCATCAAATCCATGCTCCATATATCAAGTTGGAGTAGATCAATTAAAGTTTTAAAAAGTGTTTTAAGTGTGAAATATAATTTTTCAAGATGTTCAATCTTCAAACATGCTTAATCCCATGGGCATCAAGACCTTTTCAAATGAATCACACAACTTCAAAGATATATATTCTTAAAACACTCACTCCATTGAGATCACCATCATCTTAATGAGACAAGAGCATTGTTGTTGGGGCCGGATCGGAACGCCCAATCCGACCGGGAATCAGCTAGGTGGCTGGTTCGATTCGTATACTGGCCAGTTCGTCCCGAATCGGTGGTCGGATCGGGAAACCGGACCAGTTCAAGCCAGATTTTGATTTTTTTTATTTTAATAGGTAAAAATAGGGTGTTGAATCATAAATTAATGTGTTAGATATAAAAATATAGTTAAGTTTTATATATAACTATAAAATACATATACAAATTACTTATATTAATTATATATATATAACTATAAATAAAATACAGTGTATATATATAATTATGACGTCATCCGGTTCTTAATTCTGGTCCGACCACCAAACGAGTAAAACGTTCAGTTTAACATCCGATCCGATTTTAAAAACATTGAGCAAGAGTCCATGGTTATTACAGTTTTAGTAAAGAGAAAGGTGATCATCACTATATATCATAATGAGATGAGGTGTGGTGATCATCCTCATCATAACAGGACGGTAACTATATATTATAGTGGGTATAAGACGGATTAATTATGTAGAAAGAAGAATAAAGTAATTATTTATTATCATTAACATGTTTGTTTAGCATCAAAACACAAAATAACACATATCACAAGTTATTAGAGGTGAGTAAAAAAAACTGTTTTCAAACTGGTTTCCAAACCGGTTTGATCAAAAAAACTTAAACTAGTTTGGGGCCCAAACCAGTTTGGCATAAATCGGTTTCAAACCGACCCAAACCGCCGGTTTGGCTACAGTTTGTAGACCGTGTTTAAACCGGTATCCCAAGGTTTTCAAAACTAGTAGTTGTATAACGGCTTTATATTCGTTTTTTGGCCATTTAAAGTGTTTTTTGACCCTTTTTGTGTTTTTTTACTAATATACCCCTATTAAGTTAGTATATATATGTATTGGATGTTTTGGTTGAATCATAACAACTTAAAACGCTCTCTACTCTAAAAAATCTCAAAAAACACTCAATACTTTCGTTCTCTTAGAAAAAAACTCTCTTAAAACTCTCTCAAATGGTTTTATCATGTGCTAAATCATCCGTTGGTTGTGATGCATCTTCAAGCAATGTGGTGGTAGTAATCATTCCTATGAATAGGAACACCGAAATATGGTCCAATTACGATTTATGTCAAATGGTTAGCGGTCCGAACAAGACTCGTTGCAAGTATTGTCATAAGTTTTACAAACAAGATACAAACATAACGTTGAAAAACCACATTTCAAATAAATATTGTAAGGAGTTGAAAGGTGGACCGTCTCAAGGTCAAGCTTCGATGACAAACGAAAGAAATTTTTGGACGTATAACGTTGATGTGGTTCAGGAGCAAATGACGCATTTTGTAATTCAATAAAGCTTGTCATTCAAATATTTCGACAACGAACGTTTGACTCGACTCTTTCAACGAACTCTCCAACAGTTACACTAATGTAAGTCGTGTTACTCTTCAAAAAGATTGTTTAAAAATTTGTAAAAAAGCTAAAAATGAATTAATATCTTATTTTGAAAATTTACAAAACGATGTTAACTTAACTAGTGATGTTTGGTCGACTCCTCACGGTTGACCAGACTCGTACATTTTTGTCATTGCCCATTAGCTTGAACTCGATTTGTGTCAAATGATGAAATGTACGATTGCATTTAAATTGTTTGGTTATCCTCGTACCGAGCAAAACATTTTTTATCTTATTGATAAAGTAACTAAAACGTAAAAATTAGAAAACAAAATATTTTATATATCTTTTGATAATGCGTCAAATAACACACTTGCGATAGATCATTTGAAATTAAAATATAAACCAATATGTGATGGTGTGTTTTTTCATAGTCGATGTGTTGCGTACGTCATAAACTTATCCGTTCAAAACGGTTTAAAAACGATTGAAACGATGAAAGATGGTTTTAAAAAATGTTACATGACATTTTTAGCAATAACATAAGATATAGTAGATATCGCAAGTTTTTATAAAGACGCAAATTCCAAATGTTTAGGTCCGAATTGGGACGTACCAACACAATGGAATTACACTTGTAACATGTTGAAAAAGCTATTAAACAAAAAAAGTTTAATAGCTTTTCATAATAGTTTGGTAAGTCGCGGAAAGACAAATACTTACCATCTATCGTGTTGGGCCGTTATTGAAGAAATAAGCACAATGATTCAAAAATTAAAAAATGCAACTACTAGTCATTACGGAGTTTATTATCCAACAAGTCCGTTAGTACTTCACCAAAATTTTTTAATGACTTCAAAATTAAATAAGATATCGTGTAATGGTAGACCTTATTCGGATATGATACCCCAATGAAAGATAAACTTATAAAGTATTTTGAAGATATGTCTCCGGTTATTACATGTTCCGCTGCTTTAAACCCTTGTTTAATTTGTTAGAAGTTGAAACTTTACTTGTTAAAATTACTTCTAACTTGGATTTAGAAAATAAAACCCATTTTATGGTAAAAATTTAAAAGCTACTTTAACCAACAATCACAAAAAATGTATGATTTTTATTTATTAAAATATGATAAAACATCACACATACATGAGTCATTGAGGCATGCGGCACATGCCAAAAATTCAAATGATCCAATGTTTGCTTTATATAAAACCTTAAGGGATGAATGTAATAACGTCAACGTGGTAACACTCCGAGTAGTGAACTCGGGAAGTATGGTGGAACAAATTTTTTAACCACCATGACTGCACAAGATATTAATAATTTTGAATTGCTTGTTTGGTGGAAAGGTAAAGAAGATCAATTTCCCATCCTATCCACCATAGCCTAAGATTTACTAACCGTCCAAGCTTCCACGGTAGCTTCGTAATTTGCTTTTTCTGTTAGTGGTAGGGTTATATCAATAATACGAACTCGACTCACTCCCCAAGCGGTTGAAATTTCAATTTGCTTGAAGGATTATGTCACACCCCGACCAACGGTGGAATCATCGGGGCGGACGAATGTGAAATGATTGTTCATAGCACATGGAACTAAAATAAGTTGAAATATTATATAGTGTCATTTTCATAGAATATATAAGACAATTAAAACATTACAAAACAAACACGATATAAACAACAACATAAGACTTTCAATTAACTATGTCCAAGTCCTATATGAGCACGAAGGGATCTTCAAGTAGTAAACCTGAAACATGTTAAAAATAAAGGGATCAATTTTGAAAGTTGGGGAGATTTCCATAGTTTTCATACATAAGTATATAAAAGACGGCAATTCATGTATAAGTTAGAGAACAAAGTAACTAGGGATGTAAGAAAGATGCACAATCAAACCTTGACAGTTTACAAGTCTCCACGTTTACAAGTTTATATAATTAGCTAAGTGTACTTGGATTAACAAGCAGGTTGTCAAGCCCATAGATCTATGACGTCGCTAGGCTAGCAATAGTTAATGATTGTACATATAATCGTCATACATGGTAATTACTAAGATCAACTAACCACAACATACAAGTGAATTTCCATAAGTTTACAAGAATCAAACTGAGTTTACAAGTGCAATGATTATAACGTAATATGTTTCACCCCAAAGTGTAAAAATATAAAAAAAGGGTATAGAATACTCATATGGAAAACTCATAAGATAACAATAAGAAGATAAGATGGTTCCAACGATTCCTTCACAATTCAACCTAAGATTTGGTGTCTTAGGTTTAGAATAAAGATAAGATTAACGTCTGAATACGAATTAGGGTTTTGATTGGAATTTGGGGGTTTTAATAATTAAATCAAATAAAATATAACAATACAATCATTTTTATTTTGGTTTAAGATAAAGGGTATAAATCAATTAAGACAAGAATGATAGTGAATGATTCAACGATTTAATTATTTAAATAAATAAGGATTAATATAATGTGTGAAAAGAGATAATCAATTTAGAAATTAATTATTTAAAATTGATAAAGATGATTTGCTGAATACTTAATTATATGACTTGTAAATATATAAAATTATTTAAAGTCATTTTATAAAGTTTTTAAACGTTTTAAATAATCTTTATAAATGTCTTATAATATTCAAAACACAAAATAAAGAATAATAGGATTTAATTATTTTATAAGTTTTAAGAATTTAAACAAAATTTTAGGAATAAATTTATTAAATAATTAAGATTTTAACCAAGATGAATCGTTAGTGAACTTACGTATTTATATACTATTCAAGTATTTTATTTATACTAATGGATGAATTAAGATTGGGCATTTAAGTGTGAAAAGTAAATAATTATTTATTTACAATATAACATGGTTAAATACTTAATTGAATATTGAATGATTTAAATAACTAATTGATTAATTATTTAAAGTATTTGTAATATATAAATTTTGAAACGATTTGAAATAAAATGAGTTTGAACTATAATAATTGTATAGCATTTTAAATAAAGTTCAATTTTATAAATCTTGTTATTCTTAAAGAAGGTAATTTAATTTAAAAATTATATGTTTTAAGATCCTTTAAAAAATAATTTAAAAATTGTTATAATGTTTTAGTTAACAAAACTATATTTATTTTATATTATGATATACTAATAATTTTCTAAACTAAAAATATAAAAGAAATCAACTAAAATAAACACATGGCAGAGGCAGGGTTCGAACCCCTAACCTCCCATGTATAATATCTATCGCTAACCGGCGGGCCAAAGCCCAGAAATTGTTTTAAATTACAAAATAATTAATAAAAATCATACTTCAAATAACCTCAAATCACTCAAGACCCTAGATTACAAATGCTCCAAATTGAACCTCAAATTGATGTTATTAATAATATCAACCATAGGGCTTTGATTCCCCATGTGAACCGAGTATATAGATGTGAATAACTTACATGATTAAGTCGGATTTGATGAAGATGATAACAAGAACCATCGCGACTACACGAATGTTGATTCAAGGTGTACATGTTGTTGTTATTCAAATTGGCTTTGTAGGTAGATTCAAAAGTCAATGATAAGCAAAAGCCCTCTGTTATTTAGTACTGATTTGATCAATTTCGCTAAGAATGGATTATGAGTCTGATTCGGTTGTTTCGAGTATGATTCGATGTTTAACTTACGACTTCAACTGAAATTAACCTTGTGCATTCATTCTAATTGATTAAGAATACGTTTTTGGATGTATTAATTAGACAATTGATTGGTTATTGAGACGAAACTGATTTGGGTTTCAATTGTAGTTCGGTTCGAGTACACAGGCATGAATTGGCCGATTAAACTTCAATTTAGATGGATCATAGGTTCGAAACCGCTGTCCGAGAGTTAATGAACGATTCAATGGTCTAAAATGAGCATCTCGAGTGCAAGGTGGTCGCCGGAGGACACGGAGGCCGATGGTGGGGGTGAAGTTTGGTTTTAATTCATATTTACACTTTTGGTCCCTGTAGTTTAAGAGGTTATCATTTTATGTAAAAGGTTTTAGATTAAATTTTAGAACTTACAAAACGAACCCTAGACTTATTAACTAGTTTGAATAATATATCAAATTATTATTTGTTAATCTTCATAACTTTTGTAAAGATTTAAACTTTATAATTTAATTGTTTATTTTCACTTAATAATTTAAATTCATGATTACTAATAAAGATTTATAAGTTTATTAAAATTTCATTTTATAACTTTACAAATTGTAATAAGACTTTTCCATTTAACTATTTATTATAAAATGATTAATAAACTTTGGTGGAGTATATATAGTCATATATAGCGTGTTAGTCGCTTGTCAAATAGTCTAGACTTAATATAATACACCTGATATGTTGTAAACACATGAAACTGGGTCACTCGTAGGAGCATATGCGAATGAGACTCAGTCGTACTACTGAGCCATGCTAATGGACCAACCATGCAATTGAGAGATGCGATTGGAACATTCGTAAGATTGAACCATAAGCATGGTCCAGTCTTACTATTGAACCATACGCATGGTCCAGTCGTACGATTGAACCATACGCATGGTCCAATCGCACGAATGGGCTCAGTCGCATCTAATATGTAATATGGGCCGAGGCCTATATATACCAGTTTCAATATGTAGAGAGATTAAGGATCTGAGAGGGGGTCTGCCCGGAGCCTAGGGCTGCCGGTTGAGAGGGGAGATCATGCTCGATCTCTCTTTGCCAAGAGTCTTGAATCTTATGTTGTAACGAGCTTGTAATCCTTAGGTTTTATCAATGAAACCAATTTTTGATAGTTCGTGTTATAGATTTGACTTTTGGTTTTGGTTGTTTATCCTTCCGTCAAGAACACGTTCGGATGTTTACCGATCCAGCGACTTCACAAACTTTATAACCTTATGAAAAAGAATTATTTATAATCCATAAATTATTACAAGTTGTCTAGATATTTCATAAATGAATAATTCATAATATAAATTGCACATTTAATGCATTTGATCCATTAAAAATATTAAAATAATTTAATAATAGAAGTTCAAAGTGGGTTCGGGTTTGGGTTTTAACTTGCAAAAATGACGGATGTTACAGATTATTTGGAAGCCACGAAAAAAGTACATAACAAATGCTCACTTGAAGGAGAATTGGAATACGAAACAAAATATACAAGGACGCGGTAGAGAGCGGATTGACATCCAGAATGACCGATGATGAAACGCCATATGATGAGTACATTCATAATAGTTCTGGTTCTAGTGGCGAAGAATAAACGAAGAAGTATGCAACGAACGAACGAAGAAACGATTAGTCGACTAGGATGAATGTTTAGTTAAAAAAACTATTATTTAAACTTCTATGTTGTTTAAATTGTTTAAATGTTTTATATATATAGTTCACTTTCATTATATATCTTTAAATACATATATATTTAATTCCATCTTAAAATTGATTTTCAAATATTAATAACTATGTAGAAACGCCTGAACAATGCTCATGTGCCTAAGATGTAGACGCATGAACACTGTTGAGACACATGAAGCTTAGGCACATGAGCTTTGTACAGGTGCATCGGCACTGTCCAGACGCTTGGATATTGTTCAAGCGCATGGTTTAGATAGAAACGCTTGAACAATGCTCATGCGCCTAAGATGTTGTTAATATATATATATATATATATATATATATAATATATATATATATATATATATAATATATATATATATTATATATATATATATATATATATATATATATATATATATATATATATATATATATATATATATAAGAAACCGAATCGGTTCGGGCTCGAACCGGTTTCCAAACCGATCCGAACCGGTTTAACATGTTTGGGATTTTATATGTACAAACCGGTTTATAACCCGAACTGGTTTAATAGGTTTGGGATTTTATAAGTATAAACCGGTTTATAACCCGAACTGGTTTGAGGCCAAACTTGTTTTGACCAGTGATGACGAAACCGGTTTTGGTTTGAACCCCAAACCGGTTTGAAAAAAAAACCGATTTGTACCCCTCTACAAATAATTAGTTGTAATACAAATACATATTAAAAACATTTTTTTAACACAACATAAATTATCTTTTATTTATGATTCAAATTAATATAAAAACATATATAGTTTTCAATAACAACACAACCATCCCATGCATGTAGTGCATTGCAACTATACTTATATATGCATGCCATGCATGCAGTACTCAAGGCATTCCAACATCTTCATCATTTTCATCAACACCACCGCCGCCGCCACCCACATACCCTATATCGTCATCACCATCACCACCACCTCCACCAACACCATCACCTCCACCAACACCACCACCACCACCAACAACAACACCATACCCTTCATCACCACCACCACCTCCTCCTCCACCACCACCACAACCACCATACCCTCCATCATCACCACCACCGCCACTACCTCCACCACCGCCACTACCTCCACCACCACTACCACCAACACCACCACCATACCCTGCACCACCACCACCATACCCTGCACCACCACCACCATACCCTGCACCACCACCACCATACCCTGCACCACCACCACCATACCCTGCACCACCACCACCATACCCTGCACCACTACCACCACCACCATACCATACACCACCACCATACGCTACACCATCACCATACCTTTCACCAACACCATGACCACCTCTTAATCTCGCAGAACCGCCACCGTTTACATCGCCGCCATATCCAGCGCCACTTTTGGCTCCAAGCTCGTAACCATAGAGTGTCTCTTCATCCCGAAACCTCTGCTCCGAATCAATTGAAGTCAATTTCCGAGCAGTGACAATACAAACAAGAACACCAATGACCAACAAAAGAATGAATTTAGTAGAAGAAGTCATATTGGTCACTTCAGTTGATTATTATAAGAAGATGAATGCTTAATGTTGCATATATATAGGGTTAAATTGTTAAACACAATGCAATACACACTTGTACACTACCATTAGACCAATTATGAAAACATAATTTAATATCAATAAATGCATAGGTATCAAATGTTGGGGAAAAATAAGCAACACTCCCACCAAACCTCAACAACCGAAATTGGAGTCCCCTCATACATAACAAGATTTTTTTTTTAAAAATGGTATATATAGAAAAAATGAAGTTGGAAACGATAATTTGACTAGAAAATTCTGGTCAATGGTAATATTACTCTTCCCAAGAGTGATTTCTTCACAAACTCAATCATCTCAGTCAGAAACAACTCTCTCTTTGTAAGAGCTGCTTCTGTTTTCATTTTGTTTGTTTTGTTTTCATCTTGTTTGTTTTGTTTTCATCATCAATATAGTGAAGCCATGGTCCAAATAGATACATGCATGGTCGAGCAAACCAATATTAGAAAGAACTCTTAATTTCATCATCAATATCAGAATCAACTCTTAATAGAGTGGAAACGGAACTGAAAACAAAGTAAAAATAAAGCATTCAATATAGTGAAGCCATGGTCCAAATAGACACACCCAATTTTCAAGCAAACAAAAATCAAAATAATATCATGGCCGAGCATGAAAGAAATCAAAATTAAACCATAGAAAGAAATCATGAATTCAAAATAGAAAAGAGTCCTAATATAGAGACACTCAACTCTATACGTCGCGTATGGGTCCATACGCGGTGTATATGGTCGAATACACTAAAAACAAGAAAAAAATCAGGGGATTGTCTGAGAGATATATACCTCATATAGCCCTATACGACCCCCTATACAACACGTATAGGGCTATACAACACGTATAGGGCTATACAACGCGTATAGCAAATTTCGACACCGACTATGAGGAAAAGTTCAGAGGGCTATACGACACATATAGCCCTAGACGACACATCTAGCCCTAGACGACACATCTAGCCCTAGACGACCCCCTCCCCTATACGACGCATATGGGTCTATGCGACACGTATGGATATTTTGGAGTGTTGATTTAAAATATTGAGGTGTCTATTTAACGGGACCCATAGAAAAAAAGAATCGGTGATGAAATCAAATTTCGTTATTTAACAGTCCCATCTGTAGAAGCTTGTTCAAAATCTTCTTCATTGGTGCGATTAAACCGTATGATCTAGAAGAAAAATGGGTTTGGAGTGATTTCATTTGGTTTGTGATTATCCTGTATATTTGATACCAGCTTGCTTCTAAAGGTTTAAAATTTCCAAAAGAAATGGATTTTCCAAAAGGGTTTTGTGTTAAAAGACCGATTCCAGATAATAAATGATAGAACTTTATGTATTTGGGAGTGAAGGTGGAGCAACTTTATAATTCTTGCTAGAATTTAATTAATGAATTTTGTTTTGCTTTTATTCGAAAATTATTGATTTATATTTTATATAAAAGTAGGTAATATATATATATATATATAGGGTTTGGATCAAATGAGAACTAATTTTTTTTTGTGAAAACTCTACGAACCAATCTCAACCACTAGTTCTCAATGACAGAATTGTATTAACAAAAACATATTAAAAATTTATAAATAAAAAAAAACATAAAAATAAAAAAATAAAAACACAAAAATGTTCCCCAACTTTTGCTCTTTCATAAAAAAATATAAAAAAATTATAAAAAATAAGAAAAATTCCCGTTTTTTTTAACGAAATTCGTTTTACACATGTGTAATATCGGATTTACACATGTGTAAATCCAGTACTACACATGTGTATAACTAGATTTACACATATGTAAACAACGGATGTACGATTTTTTTAGAAAAGTATATCAATATGGTAGGCGTTGGAAAGATAAAAAATACTGAATTTTATGGTGAAATTTTTTTGAAAAAAATGATGTCGTGAAAAAAATTACGAACGTTTAAAAAAAGGGGGAAATAGCATGTGATAAAAAATGAGTTGTTGAGATTGGTTCCTAGAGTTCTCACAAAAAAAATGGTTCTCATTTGAACCATCCCCTATATATATATATATATATACATATATATATATATAATATATATATATATATATATAATATATATATATATATATATATAATAAAGTAGCTAAATTTTGACTTAATTACACGGGTGGTCCTTATGGTTAGGTCCGATTTCACTTTTGGTCCCTAACTCTTTGAAATTACAAGGTTGGTCCAAAACTTTACACAAACATAACAACGATTGTCCCTGAACGGATGGACGTTAATTATTGATGTTAAGTGTGTGTGAAATGACAAAAATACCCCTTTTCACCTTTCTTTTCTCCATCAACCACCACCCCCACCATGTTCAACCATTGTCACCACCGGTACCACCTTCAACCACCACCACCACCACCACCACCCTTAACCTTCAACCACCACCATCTTCAACCTTCAATCCCCCATCACCTTCAACTACCACACCACCCTCAACGTTCAATCACCAACATCTTCAACCTTTAACCACCATTATCTTCAACCTTCAACCACCACCACCACCTTCAACCTTCAACTTCAATCCCCCCACTACCACTACCACCACCGTCTTTAACCTTCAATCATCACCACCTTCAACCATCTCTAACAACGACCACATCCATCGTCGACCCTCCATATCCGGCGACCTTTCACCTCCGGTGACCGTACACCTCCGACGACCCTCCACCTTCGACGACCGTTCACCTCCAGAGACCTTTCACCTCCATCATCGGCATCAGATCTGATGATTGTTAATGCGATTCAGATCTGCTCAATTTCCTTCACCACCATCGCCATCACCACCACCGCTATAAATGTCACCATCTCTGGAGATGGTGGGTTTCGTTGCAGCGGTAGGTCGCCGGAGTTGAAAGGATGCTAGAATCAATTGGAGAAGACAATGATACAAGGGTATTTTAGTCATTTATAAAATATTAGTTGAAAAACTTAACGTTCATCCGTTTCAGGGACCATCGTTGATACATTTGTGCAATGTTTTGGACCAAACTTGTAATTTCAGAGAGTCAGGGACCAAAAGTAAAAACGAGCCTAACCACAGGGATCACTCGTGTATTAAATCCTAAGTTTATAACTAGCATTGCGTATCATGTTTAATATGTCATAAAATTCATAAAGATGACACACACATGCTTGTCATTTTGTCATTTATGACTACCCATTATTGACACGCATTGTGCGTAATCTAATCCTGACGTACAATGCACGACATCTATTATAGTTTTTCTAGTAGTGTATATTCATTCAAGAGTAGCAAATCTTCTTACTCTAATAAAAAATAACTTGATATGTCACGTGTCAACACCATAATTATTCTCATCAAAATTTTATCATATCTCCCTTCTTTTAAATAATGACCTTAATCACTAACAATATTATTTAACATTCTTTATATAAAATAGATTAAAAAAGAGATCTAGTTATTAATGTTATTTTTAAATAAACAAGTGTTTTACAAAATGATTAATTTTTCTAAAGCATATTTTTTTAAATATGAAATATTTTAAAAATTCAATTTTTTAAATAAAAAATAATTAAATTTGGGAGCTATAATAAGAAAATTTTTAGAACTGACATTTTTATACGATTTGTTTTAAAACAAAATATTTATTTTGTTTTGTTTTTGAAAAAAGTTGATATCATTTAATTATTAGCTATAGTCAGTCATATTATATCTTAAAATATCATTTATAATTAATAAATTTTATTATATTAATATTTTATTTATTCAATCCGTGTAACACACGATTTAATTATTAGCTATATTAAGTCATATTATATCATAAAATATCATTTTATATTTAATAAATTTTATTATATTAATATTTTATTATTAAACACGTGCAATATACGAGTTTACTAAAGCTAGTTATAATATAAAGCAACAAAGATACATGCATAAACTTTGTGGTGTAGGAAATCATGGACTAAATACTAACATAAAAGATGCATAAATAAAACTATCGGAAATTGTTGGGCATGCAACACGTGAAAATATAGTGAAGCTTTATTTCGTACCATTCTGGTAGCAAATGGAGAATGTAACGATGATTCTTGGTAAGTCGACCTTCGAAGCCAAACGAGGAAGAAGATGATTTGGGACTTGATTCGAACTTGTTTAAGTTCGAATTGATTATAGCTTTTTTCAAGCCGATCACAAGTAGTTTGTGAGCCGATTTGACTCGTTTACAACTCTACCTAATTAAAGTTAATTGATTAATAAACAGTGTGAAGACTAAGGCCATGTTTGATGTGCGCTGACCCACCCCTGACCGCTGATTGGCTGACTCGCTCAGCCGGTCAGGGTGTTTGATGTTCACGGCGAGGTATCTGACCCGGTCGAAGGCTTTTGAATGAGACCTAAACATTTTGATCACTGACCCAATTTCACTTCCCCTGCTCTACGCCGAAGGCCACTGCACCTCATCGAGCTGTTCACCATCTCCGTCGTCTTCTACATCGCCATCGCTGTCACCATCTGCGTCGTCTTCTTCACCACCTCCGTCACCATCTCTGTCGTCTTCTTCACCTCCATCGCTACTATTCACCGCTACAAGGTCGATTGTTGCTCACCATCTCCGCCTTCTCAAGGTAATCGCTAATCACATCTTTTGTTTCTACTTCGATTGATTTGCTCAAGTTTGTGTTTGATGCTGATTTTGGATGATTGGATTTGGTTGAGATTGATTGATTTGCTCAGATTCAGATTCGTTGAGGTCGATTGTTGTGTTTTGATGCGTTTTTTTGTTGATTTTGCTTGATGATTGTTAATAGAGATCGGTTTTTTAGGTTGAAGTTGGGTATGTATATGGGTATGTATATGGGTATGTAGATGTGTATGTATATGGGTATGTAGATGTGTATGTATATGGGTATATTGTGTATGTAGATGTGTATGTAGATGGTATGTAGATGTGTATGTATATGGGTATGTAGATGTGTATGTATATGGTTATGTATATGTGTATGTATATGGGTATGTAGATGTGTATGTATATGGATATGTAGATGTGTATGTATATGGGTATGTAGATGTGTATGTATATGGGTATATTGTGTATGTAGATGTGTATGTAGATGGGTATGTATATGTGTATGTATATGGGTATGTATATGTGTATGTATATGGGTATGTATATGTATATGGGTATGCATATCTCTATGTCTATGGGTATGTAGATGTGTATGTATATGGGTATGTAGATGTGTATGTATATGGGTATGTATATGTGTATGTATATGAGTATGTATATGTGTATGTGTATGGGTATGTAGATAGGTATGTAGATGTATGTATATGGGTATGTAGATGTGTATGTAATGGGTATGTATATGAGTATGTATATGGGTATGTATAGGGTATGTATATGTGTATGTATATGAGTATGTATATGTGTATGTATATGAGTATGTTTATGTGTATGTATATGGGTATGTAGATGGGTATGTAGATGTGTATGTATACGGGTATGTAGATGTGTATGTATGTAGAGATTCATGAAAAGGCTGATGCAACCTAAACATCCAAAGTGCAATGAAGAAGAATGATTAGGAAGTTTCACACATGCTACAGAAATATTCTAAGTGTGAAATCTTCCGAAGCCAAGACCAATATCTTCCAAAGCCAAATATGAAGTCTTCCGAAGCCTCAGAGACAAAGTCTTCCGAAGCTTCAACTCATGAAGACAGATTTCTTCCGAAGACTTTTGACACATGCTTTATTTGATGTACTGTTCCATAAAGCTAGTCACCTTGCCACTGCATCTCTGTAAAGTCACCAAGTTACATGATTTGGTGAAAAGGTCCATGCTTTTGGTAACTGTACATTGAGTTCTTGAGTCTGTAACTTTCTACTTCGTGTACTTTATCCTTTTTGTAATAGATAAGGATGTGAACTATGGCACGTCATAGTCACTAGTTAAAAGGCAATCTGCATTTGGTATCTCTGTATAGTCACTGGTTAATCTCCTTTTGACACATGCTTTATTTGATGTGCTGCATCTCTGTATAGTCACTGGTTAATCTCCTCTTTGTGTTGTTGTATTGTAATTGACCCCTTCACCGGTCCTGCATTTGGTATCAGAGCTTTCCAGGCTCTTGATATAAGATCTCACCATCTTAAGATCCCTCACACACACAAATACTAAACTTTTCAAATGGCAACCATTTCCAATATTGATATAGAAACTGGAACCATGAACAAATTCCCACTGATCACTCTTGATGAGTTTGATACCTGGTGTTTAAGAATGGAAGGTTTCAACAGGTCTCTTGATTCAAGAATGTGGGAGTCTATTGAGAATGGACCTTTCATACCTAACACCCCTTCTGCTACTAGTGCTGGTATGATCCCCAGGATGTGGCTAAGTACTCTGATGAAGATAGGAAGAGAGTAGAGATTGACAGAAAAGCCATGACAGCCCTTCAAACTGCCCTTCCAAACTTTGTGTACAGAGGTTTCAAGAAGTGTAAAACAGCCAAACAGCTGGGGGATGCACTGAAACTGATGTATGAGGGTTCCTCTAAAGCCAAGGAGAACAAGAAGGATCCTCTAAAGCAGCAGTTTGAAAACTTCACCTTCAAAACAGGTGAAACCATGACTCAACAATACTTCAAGTATGTTGAGATTGTGGATACCCTTTTGGATGGAGGATTTTCTCTTGAAAACAGAGATATTGTAAGGAAGTTCATGTCCTCACTTCCTAGGCAATGGACACACTACTGTGTGGTGATCAAGAGAACTGAAAATCTCAAAACTCTTACTCTGACAGAGTTATATGGGATTCTCAATGGATACCAGATGGAGATGAACATGCAAGGTTCATCTGGAAACTCCAACAATCAAATGGGTTCAGCCCTACATGTGGTTGAAAGAGATAGCATAAAACCCAAACATCATCTCATATGCTACCCTGATAACATACCAAAGGGTCCTTTCATCACCTTCCTAGAGACACCAAGGGAGAACTACACTCAAGGAAGCCCATTCCAAGAGACAAGTTCTTCTCAAGCTTTTGCGTCTTCTGATGAAAGCTGTGGCAACTCTCTTTTCACTCTTGAAAACATGGACTGTATTCATCTAGATGATCTGGAATACATGGAAATAGTCCAGCAGATGGCTCTTCTCACTCACAAAGCTAAAAAGTTCTACAAGAGGACTGGAAGGAAGTTTCCAAGCAATGCAACTAGTGGAAAGTTTGGCCTGGACAAAGGCACAGTCAAGTGTTACAACTGTAACTTGATAGGCCACTTTTCCAGAGAGTGTAAGGCACCTAGAACAAATGGTGGCCAAACACAGTCCAGACCAAACTACACTAACAAAGCTCTCCAGAATGAGAAGTCTAAGCAGCAGGCTGCTGTTGCTGTTGAAGAAGGCGGCTTTGACTAGAGCTTTCAGGTGAAATATGCCTCTCCAAACCAAGCATTGATGGCAGATCATGATGAAGCCAAGGTATGGGAACATCTTTGTACTCCTGAATGCATTGTTAAAGTTAATAGATACAGGTCCTACAACTTGGAGATGAGATCTGACCTCGAGTCCTTAAACAATTTAAAATCTGATTTTAGAAAGTCTGAAAATATTATAAACTGAAGATAGAGGACCTAGAGAAAACCATTTCAGTTCTAAAACATGACCACATAGATTTTAGGACTCAAATCAAAGATCTCACAACCAAGCTAACTGAGTGCCAGGCTAAGCTTGTGATCAGCAAAGCCAGGGCAAAAAAGAGTGTTCTTGAAGAAGAGACCTTCAAGAACATGATATCCTCATCCCTGCACAACAAGGTGTGTTATCAAAACAAGTAGGGAATGGGATCCAATGAGATAGCTCCTCCACACATAATCTTGTCTGTAAGATCTCCTAGCTGTGGAACTTGTGAAGATGAGCTTCCTCTCATAGATCCTATGAGTGAAGAGGATGAGGAAGAGATAGTGAAGAATTCCTCTAAAAAGAGTGAAGAGGAGGATTCGAAGAAGGGCCACTATCCTTTTGAGGAGAAGAAGAAGACTGTGATGACCAAGTCCATGAGAAAGAACTTGATCAGAAAGAGCAAAAGAAAGGCAAGAAGGCTCAAGAGATCAAGGCTACTTTTGACTCTAAGCAGAAACAAGTTTTCATATCTGCAGGGTTTGAAGTAGTAAGGACTGAAGACATTAACCAAAACTCTTCCACTAAGAGTTCTGGTTCTTGCTCAACTCATCTCAGTAACAAGAAGAAGACTGATCTACTATGTACCACTGCTGCACAGCCTGGACCATCAAACTCCAAGAACAGTTCTCAACCCAAAATGACTGTCTCATCATCTGCAAAGATGAAGGTGGAAAAGGGATGTGATCAAAGACAGTCTTTTTCCCAACAAAAGACTCTTGTGAATAAGAAAATGGTGTGTGTCATGTGTGAAAGTATCACTCACATTGTAAAGGATTGTCCTTACAACCCTAAAGGTACTGTCCATATGACCAATACAAAGACTTCAAAGGGTCTCAAGAAGATTCAAGTTTCGGAAGGAAAACCTATTTCCTTCGGAAGCTCCAAGTCTAAGAATAAGGGAAGTGGAAAATTACCCTCGGAAGAGAAGTTGGTCTCGGAAGAAAGGAGTTCTTCCGAAGCACTGAAGTCTGCTACATTGTCTGTAGAATCTTTCGAAGGTTCGGTCATCAAAACTTTCGAAGTCCCAAAAGTTTCTGAAGTTTTGAAGGTCAAGTCAAAGACTCCAAAGGTGGTGTGGATTCTAAGAAAGACCAAATGACTGAAAAATTCTCCATCAACAACAGCTCAAGATCCTCTTAGTACAACCATATGATCTATTACTGTTGCATTATCTTCTATTAATGAGCCCAAGACATGCAAGGCTTGGGTTTCCAAATGTAACTAATTCTTTTCTCTGTACAGGAACACCTCAAGACAAACAAAAATGTCTGGATCATTGATAGTGGCTGTTCTAGGCACATGACAGGCAATAGGTCACTACTCCAGAACTTTGAAAGGATTGATGGAGGACTAGTTGTTTTTGGAGGAGATGAAGATGGCTACATTTCTGGAAGGGGCAAGGTCATAAATGGTAGGCTCAGCATTGAAAAGGTAAACTTTGTCAAGGAGCTTGGGTACAATCTGTTGAGTGTATCCCAATTTTGTGATCAGAGTCATAACATGCTCTTTACTGAGCATGAGTGCATTGTTCTCAAGCCTGGTGTAGTTATTCCTCATGAGCATATCCTGCTTAGAGCCCCCAGGAAAGGGAACATGTACAAGATGGATTTTCAAGAAACATCTCCCTCTAGAGAAGTTTTGTGCTTTTTGTCTAAAGCCAATAGTGATGAGTCTTTCCTATGGCATAAAAGAATGTGCCATGTAAACTTTAAAATCATGAATAAATTAATTAAGAATGATTTGGTAACTGGAATACCAAAGAAAGAGTTTACAAGTGATGACCACTGTGTTGCATGCCTAAAAGGGAAGCAACATAAGGTATCTCACAAGCCAAGGGAAAGAAACTCCATCACTACACCCCTACACTTGTCACATATGGATCTCTTTGGCCCCACCAGTGTAATGAGTCTAGGAAGAACCTCTTACTGTTTTGTGATCACAGATGACTTTACAAGATTCACTTAGGTCTTCTTTCTTAGAACTAATGATGAGACTCCTGAGGTTCTGAAGAATTTCATCTTAAAGATTGAGAATCAATCTGATCACAAGGTCAAGATCATAAGATGTGATCAAGGGACTGAATTTAAGAACCAAATCCTTGATACATTCTGTAATGAAAAGGGTATTACAAGACAATACAGTGCTCCCAGGACTCCTCAACAGAATGGTGTTACTGAGAGAAGAAACACGACATTGATTGAAGCTGCAAGAACCATGTTGTTTGACTCTAAGCTACCCATCACCTTCTGGGCAGAGGCAGTCAACACTGTCTGCTATGTGCAAAATAGAGTTTTAGTAGTTAAGACTCATGGCAAGACTTCTTATGAACTTTGGTACAAGATGAAACCTTTCATTGGGTTTCTCAGGTCATTTGGATGTCCTTGCACCATCTTGAATACCAAAGATCAAATTGCCAAGTTTGCTGAAAAATCAGATGATGGACACTTTATTGGATACTCTTCTCAAGCTAAGGCTTATAGAGTATACAATCTCAGAACTAAAATTGTTGAGGAGTCAGCCAATGTGACTTTCAATGAACACACACCATGTGTAGCTGGTTCTGGTCCTGATTGGCTATTTGATCTTGACTTAGTTACCAACTGTTTTAACAAATCTTGTGAGAATGTTTCAGGATCTGCAAAAAATTTAAATACAGGTGATCATGATCCAAGATTTGAGCTAAGAAGACCTTTAACTCATACATCTTCAGCTCCAGTTGGAAATACTTCTGCTAATGAGTTTTCTATCAGCACTACAATGACAAACTCAGCTGATACATCTGGATGCCTTCAAAAATCCAGCTCAGAGGCTCCACAACCAGAATAGAACATGTCAACTGTGGAAGACAACGATGGTGGTGGTGACAGTGATCAAGAGATTCTTGTTGCTTTTAACCACACCATAGATGAGAACATCAATGATGTCACACACTGCTTGTATCAAGTTTCTCTTGAAAAATGTGTTGATGTGGTGGGAGAAACATCTATGCCAAATTTAAATTTCTCTAATTTAGATCTTTCTCAGCAACTTGCTATGATCCCTCAGCTTAGAATCCACAAGTCTCACCCCACCACAAACATCATTGGAGATGTTGTCACATGGGTAAGGACAAGAGGACAAACCCATAAGCAAATGTTTGTCTTCACTCTTGTTTCTTATCCCAGATAGAGCCAAAGAAAGTTGATGAGGCTCTAAAGGATGGAAGTTGGGTTGAAGCTATGCAACAATAGCTACTTCAATTTAAAAGACAGAAAGTTTGGAACCTTTGTCCTCTTCTTTATGGGAAGACTACCATTGGAACCAAATGGGTATTTAGGAACAAGAAATATGATAGAGGCATCATCATCAAGAACAAAGCTATACTAGTTGTTCAAGGATACACACAGGAAGAATGGATTGACTACACTGATGTTTTTGCTCGAGTAGCAAGATTAGAAGTTGTTAGGATATTCCTGGCATTTGCTGTATCCAAGAACTTCAAGGTCTTTTAGCTTGATGTGAAGTGTGCCTTTTTGTATGGAGTGATTGATGAAAAGGTATATGTCAAACAACCACCTGGTTTTGTAGACCCTGATCATCCTGATTATGTCTGCAAGCTTGACAAAGCTCTCTATGGGCTGCATCAGGCACCCAGGAAATGGTATGAGACACTATCTGAGTATCTTTGTAAACATGGATACGGGAAAGGTACTATAGATGGAACTCTCTTCAACAAAGGACAGGGAAATGACATATTGCTAGTTCAAGTGTATATGGATGACATCATCTTTGGTTCAACTAATCCAAAGCTCTGTAAAGACTTTGAGAAGCTAATGAAAGACAGATTTGAAATGAGTGTCATGGGGGAACCCAATTTCTTTCTGGGAATTCAAGTGAAGTAAGTTGAAGATGGCATCTTCATAAGTCAGTCAAAGTATGTTCAGGACATACTCAAGAGGTTCAACATGACTGATTGTAAGATTGCTAAGACACCCATAGCCAGAAACCACTCCCTTGGACCTGATCTTGAGGGGGAGTGTGTAGATGAGCACTTATACAGGGTTATGATTGGGTCTCTTATATATCTTACTACTAGCAGACCTGATATTATGTTTGCTACATGCATCTGTGCAAGATATCAAGCCAACCCTAAGATGTCTCACCTCATCACTATCAAGAGGATTCTAAGATACCTCAAAGGTGCTTCAACACTTGGTTTATGGTACCTTAAGAATCCTGACTTCAATCTGTATGCTTATACATATAGTGATTATGGTGGTTGCAACATGACTGCAAAGTCTACATCTAGGGGATGTCAGTTCCTTGGTGAAAGGGTTGTCTCATGGCAATGCAAGAAACAATCCTGTGTCTCTGCATCAACTGCTGAAGCTGAATACATTACTACTGCAAGCTGCTGTGCTCAAATGCTTTGGATTCAAAATCAGATGCTGGACTATGGGTTAAACTTCAAGAAGACTCCCATTCACATAGACAACAATAGTGCTATCTCAATCACAGAAAATCCTGTGCAGCACTCAAGGAAAAAGCACATCAATATCAGGTAACATTTAATAACAGATAATTATGAAAAAGAATTAATTAAACTAGTCAAAGTTCACACAGATGAACAATATGCTAATCTGTTTACAAAGGCTTTTGATGAACAGAGATTTAAATATCTAATATTAGCTATTAGGATGATTAACTTTGAGTAGGTTTTTCTTAAAACTAATTCTTATTATTTCTTAAAAAATACGCGTGTCCTAAGTTGTCTAGCTCATCACTTTCATAAGCTCATGTTTTCTTTGGAAGAAAATTTCTTTTTGAAGACTTTCCTTAGATTTTTTAAAATTTCTGATACTTTGGAATGCTTTTAACTTCGAAAGAAAATCATGCCTTCAAAATAAATAACTGTCTAAGAAATTTACCTTCGGAAGAGTTTTCAGATCTATCTTCCGAAGCTTAAATACTTGTCTCAGACACTTACTTATTTTCAAGGACCATTTACTTCCGAAGCAAAATTAACTCTCGGAAGCTTTGTGATTTATATACAAAGCAATGAAGTTTTAATTTCTCTTTTGAAGCAAAAATTTTCAAAACTCTCTGGAATATCTTCCAAAGTCATTTTAGCTTCGGAAGCATTTTTTAAAACTTCCGAAGATAATTAACCTTCGGAAGCTTTTTGACTTCCAAGAAAACTACTTTTTGAGCAAAAGTAAACTACTTTTTCAGAAGTGGGACCGACATTCGGATTTCAAAGTTTATCCTCTTTCATTAAAGTTTATCTGAAATCCCTCTCACATATAA
Organism: Flaveria trinervia; assembly: GCA_025506515.1. Lineage (NCBI taxonomy): Eukaryota > Viridiplantae > Streptophyta > Magnoliopsida > Asterales > Asteraceae > Flaveria > Flaveria trinervia. The sequence goes on along the minus strand of CM046457.1, from coordinate 4,406,161 downwards.
ACCCAACGGTTTCCCCCTTGTTCTATCATTTGTTCTTCCTCCAAACCTAAAACCTCAAAATCCTCTATGAAATTTCTTTCTTCCTTCTTTCTTCATGTTTAAGCTAACTCAAAATGGTCAACCTTGCTCATAGAAATGATCTCAACTTTACTATGCAGCTATACAGGCAACATAATCAGGTTGTTCTGTTAAGCTCTGAGAAAGATCCTTATTTCTCAGAGGTTTGTTGATTCTTAGCCTTATCCAACTACTTCACCTCCCTAACCAATGATCCTCCACTCTATGAGGATCATCTGCTTGAATTTTGAAAAACCTGCCGAGAGGTTGTCATGGATGGGGAGAAGGCATTGTCTGCCACAGTGCAGGGGAGAACAGTCTTCATCACTCCGGCCATCATCAACATGCATCTTAAGCTGGAAGATGAAGAAGGTGAGGTGTTCTTCCCAAAGGAACCTGTTAATCATTCCTTTCAGCAGATGGGATATGAGGGAGATTTCTCTGTAAAGACCTTTAGGAAAGGGAAGGTCTCATCCCAATAGAGATTCCTGCTCCATGTGGTCATCTACATCTTATCAAATAAGCATGGTGGATGGGATCAGATTCCTGAGGATCTCTCCTTCATCATCCATGGAATGATTCAGGGGGTCAAGTTTAGGTATTCTCAGTTTGTTTATACCAACTTACTTGCTAACTTAGACTCCTTAGAATATTACATGTTTCCTAGATATGTCCTGTACATTCTTAATTGTGAACTGGGCTCACAGTTAAAGGAAATAGGTAACATTCTTAAATTGGGACAGATGAAGCCCGACATCTTTAAAATACCGAGAAAGCCCATTGTTGGTTTCTCTAGGGTAGAAGCAGCCCTAGTCCTAAAAATGTTAGAGCTCATTGCTCAAGGTGACAACCTAGCAACACAAGCTAGTGTTGAACCCACACCTGCTACATCTCAACCACCTACACAGCCTCAAATCACCCTCACTTACCAAAGAAAATCCAAACGAACCCCTGCTCAGACTATTCAGTCTATGGAGGCCCCCGTATACTTACCCACACAGGAGGAAGTAAACACTGGAGCTCCCACTTCTCCTGAGTTGCAGACCACTCCCATCTCTTCAAGGATCAGTACTGAGGTTCCTCATGCTCAGCTTGATGAGCTCATTAGCCAAACAACCTTAAGCCATCACTTTGAGTCTCAACACTCAAGTGATCAACCTTCAAGGGACGGTTACCATCCCCAACCTATAGATCTCAACCAAATAATTCCCAACCTTGATTTCTATACTGATGAAGATCTAGGTTTCAGTGAGTATAATGAGTCTCTCTTCTTTACCCCTACTCAAAGAAAGATGAATGCTCCTGAGTCTCCTATATCTATCCCACATCAGTCACCTACAATTGAGGTGGACACTTCTGAACCTGTTTAGGATGTCCATATGGAAGAGGCTCTCACTTTTCAAAGTGATTACATCATTAAGACCACAACCATAGCAACTTAGCCCACTAAGATCTCAACTGAGATTGCCAGTGAGTAGAGGAAAACTAGCAACCAAGAACCTCAAGCTGGTGGTGAGAGAGAGGACTTTGGTCCAATCATCTCATCCCCCACTGATTCTTCTGATGAAGATGAGGGGAATCTAAGACTCATGATGCACAAACTGTCTACAACATGCACTTATTTAGTCTCAAATGTCAGTCATCTTGAATCTCAGGTGACTACCTTACACAACAGGATCAATGATCAGCAACTTGAGATTTCATATCTTAAGGAAAAACTAGCTGGGAGACCCTTAAAAGAGCTCAACCAGGATCACAAAAACATGTGGATGTGATTGACCTATCTTCCAGCTCACCTATGCAAATGGGTGATGCTACCAAAAAAGGGGAGAAAGTCATTACTGCTATAGAACCTGGGAGTTCTTCAGAGAGAGTGGACATTGAGGACTCACCATTCTCACTTGCAAGTGTGCATTCTCAGCAACCTCCTCAATTCTCATTGATGTGGACTACACAGACTCCTTCTTACAGAGTCTGTTTGAGGATGAGATACCAAGGGCTATGTCATCTTCACCATCTTCTAATCACATCATTGGGTGGAGGTATGACAACATCAGGAAAGCCCTAATCATCATAAGAATTCAAGGACAGCAAGAAGTCTTCAATTTTCAGACTTTGAACTACTATGAAGGTCTGGATCTAGTCAACATGCCACTTGTCAACCCAAGCAAATCAAGACAAGTTGGCAGACTGGCTCGAAGAATCCAAGACAGGATTACTGTAGAGTTCAGCTTAAGAAGGAGACTTAGGCAATCAGGCAATGCCATCAGTCAACTAGATGTTGAGGCAGACCCTAAGATTAGTTTCATAGGGGAAACCTTGATTGAAGGCCTAGTGGCAGAACCTGAGACCCCTGTCTCATCATCATCAACTGCTGCAGAGATCCACCTTCCTTCTAAGACACATGCTGGTGAAGGTGCTTCTCAACCTCTCTCTGGCCAGAGCTCAGAAGCTGCATCAAGCAATGAAGGCCAAAGCTCTTTCCATCCTGAGTCACAAAGGTCTGTGAGTGACAAAGGGAAAAGAAAGATAACATCTGAGGAGATTGAGGAGGAGGAGAGAGAGAGAGGAAAAGGAGGCTGAGGGGAGAAAGTTCCTCTACTGAGTCTTCAAGACTCATGGAGACTGCTATCAGGGTTGCCCCCAGACCAGATACTCAGAATGATAAGTTAAGGGCAGTCAGGATAAATTAACAGCAGACAAGGAACTATGACATAGATAGTGTCATCTCTCTCCTCTTAGATGAGGTGAATGAACTTGTTGACCTGGAAAGGTCAAGGGAGAAGAAGGAGACAGAAGATGCAGAGCTTTTAGTACAAGTCAAAGAAGAGAGAAGAAGGAAAGACTGTACAAGGATATGCCTACCCTCTCCCCAGTTCAAGAAAGTCCTGCATAAGAGGATGTGGTTCAACAAGAACCTCAGGTAGACAAAAAAGAAGATAGGATCAAGATGATCAACTACCTGAGTGCCACATGCTTCTATCAGGCAGATGCACTTCTTCCCTTGTCCTATGACTATGTTGAGTTTGAGTACTTTAAACAACTTGAACTAGAGATAGTCAAGGATAGAAAGACAACTAAGAAGAAGTTAAGGACATAAGCTACAAAATCAAGAGCTATCATCCAAAAGAGCATGAAGAAATCTGCTGACAGGCAGAGGATGATAAGCTTCTTGAAGCTATATGGATTCTCTGGAAGGAGACTTGGCCCCATGGCTCTATCCACTATGGATGAGCATATTAGGGTGATCAAGCAGAAGATCAAAAGTGGAGAGCTCATTGACTTACACTCCACTCCAAGTCAAGCTCCACCTAAAGTGGAGGTTAAGGTTGAACAACCAGAGACAACACAACCTGGATCTCCTGCTAAAACTCAACAAGCTTCATCTTCTGATCCACAGCAGGGTCAACCTCCCTCTCCTTCTAAGCCTAAGAAAGAGAGGAAGTCCCAACTGAGAAAGACAATAATGATCAATCTGGTACTGCAGGCCAGTCTTCTTAGTTAAAACCTGCAAAGAGAAAGAAAAGGATGGCTTCTAAACCAAAGCCAAAGAAAAAGAAGACCGCACCCTCTTCTAAACCCCAGGATGAGTTAGAACATCTTGAGAATGTGCAGCCAGCGGATGCTACATCAACTCCAATTCAAACAGCTCCTCTAGCATCAGGAAGACCTATCTTGTCTTGGACATACACCATAAATCCAGAAAGATGGCATGTCATTAGAGATCACGGCACTAAATACATTTACACATGGCAAGATAATTTCAGTTGCCTCTGCATGACCTCTTTGATATGAGAAGACATTTTGACAGTCAGAAGGATCCTAATCACCTTATGAAGAAAGGAATGGTGATCATCCTAATGAGGACTGTTGATATCTGAAGTCTACTAAGTGTTTTGGTAGCATCAACCTAGGGGGAGTTTGTAGAGATTAATGAAGAGCTGATGCAACCTAAACATCCAAAGTCTATCCTGCATGTTGCACAAGTGCTATGAAGAAGAATGCTTAGGAAGTTTGACACATGCAACAGAAATATCTAAGTGTGAAATCTTTCGAAGCCAAGACCAATATCTTCCGAAGCCAAATATGAAGTCTTCCGAAGCCTCGGAGACAAATTCTTCTGAAGCTTCAACTTATGAAGACAGATTTCTTCCGAAGACTTTTAACACACGCTTTATCTAATGTATTGTTCCATAAAGCTGGTCACCTTTCCGTTGCATCTCTGTAAAGTCACCAACTTACATGAGTTGGTGAAAAGGTCCATGCTTTTGGTAACTGTATATTGAGGTCTTGAGTCTGTAAACTTTCTACTTCATGTACTTTCTCCTTTTTGTAATAGATAAGGATGTGAACTATGGCATGTCATAGTCACTAGCCAAAAGGCAATCTGCCTTTTGACCCTACAATTGATTTTGTTTGTGTCTAGTCAATTGTATCCAACTGGCTTTCAAAGTATAGCCGGCCGTAGGATGTAGTATAAGTATCTCATGTTCTTGTATCATTCTAATATGCTTTTTAACACTTGTAATAGAACATAGAGAAAGCAATATACTGCATTCTTGAAAACCATATACTTGTGCTCTTGTGTTCTATCTCTTACATTACTTGTGTTCTTAGTGTCTTATTGTGGTTAATCTAGTTCACTATTTGATTAAGTTTTAGTTAATCTCCTCTTTGTGTTATTGTGTTGTAATCAACCCCCTTCACCGATCCTGCATTCCTCTCATAGATCCTATGAGTGAAGAGGATGAATAAGAGATAGTGGAGAATTCCTCTGAGAAGAGTGAAGAGGAGGATTCCAAGAAGGGCCACTATCCTTCTGAGGATAAGAAGAAGACTATGATGCCAAGTCCATGAGAAAGAACTAGATCAGAAAGAGCAAAAGAAAGGCAAGGAAGGCTCAAGAGATCAAGGATACTTTTAACTCTGAGCAGAAACAAGTTTTCATATCTGCAGGGTTTGAAGTAGTAAGGACTGAAGACATCAACCAAAACTCTTATGCTAAGAGTTTTGGTTCTTGCAAAGGATTGTCCTTACAATCCTAAAGGTACTGTCTATATGACCAAAACAAAGACTTCAAAGGGTCTCAAGAAGATTCAAGCTTCGGAAGGAAAACCTGTTTCCATCGGAAGCTCCAAGTCTAAGAAGAAGGAAAGTGAAAAATTACCCTCGGAAGAGAAGTTGGTCTCGGAAGAAAGGAGTTCTTCCGAAGCACTGAAGTCTGCTGTAGTGTCTGTAGAATCTTCCGAAGGTTCAGTCATCAAAACTTCCGAAGTCCCAAAAGCTTTCGAAGTTTTGAAGGTCAAGTCAAGACTCCAAAGGTGGTGTGGATGTCTAAGAAAGACCAAATGACTGAAAAATTCTCCATCAACATCTCAAGATCCTTTTAGTACAACCATAGGATCTATTACTGTTGCATTACCTTCTGTTAATGAGCCCAAGACATGCAAGGCTTGGGTTTCCAAATGTAACTAATTCTTTTCTCTGTGCAGGAACAACTCAAGACAAACAAAATGTCTGGATCATTGATAGTGGCTGTTCCAGGCACATGACATGTAATAGGTCACTACTCCAGAACTTTGAAAGGATTGATGGAGGACCAGTTGTTTTTGGAGGAGATGAAGATGGCTATATTTATGGAAGGGGCAAGGTCGCAAATGGTAGGCTCAGCATTGAAAAGGTAAACTTTTTCAAGGAGCTTGGGTACAATCTTTTGAGTGTATCCTAATTTTGTGATCAGAGTCATAACATGCTCTTTACTGAGCATGAGTGCATTGTTCTCAAGCCTGGGGTGGTCATTCCTCATGAGCACATTCTGCTTAGAGCCCCCAGGAAAGATGGATTTGCAAGAAACATCTCCCTCTAGAGAAGTTTTATGTTTTCTATCTAAAGCCAATAGTGATGAGTCTTTCCTATGGCATAAAAGAATGTGCCATGTAAACTTTAAAAACATGAATAAATTAATTAAGAATGATTTGGTAACTGGAATACTAAAGAAAGAGTTTACAAGTGATGATTATTGTGTTGCATGCCTGAAAGAGAAGCAACATAAGGTATCTCACAGGTCTAAGGAAAGAAACTCCATCATTACACCCCTACACTTTTTACATATGGATCTCTTTGGCCCCAGCAGTGTAATGAGTCTAGGAAGGACCTCTTACTGTTTTGTGATCACAGATGACTTTATAAGATTCACTTGGGTCTTCTTCCTTAGAACTAAGGATGAGACTCCTGAGATTCTGAAGAATTTCATCCTAAAGATTGAGAATCAATCTGATCACAAGGTCAAGATCATAAGATGTGATCAAGGAACTGAATTTAAAAACCAAATCCTTGATACATTCTGTGATGAAAAGGGTATTACAAGACATACAGTGCTCCCAGGACTCATGAGCAGAATGGTGTTGCTGAGAGGAGAAACAGGACACTGATTGAAGCTGTAAGAACCATGTTGTCTGACTCTAAGCTGCCCATCACCTTTTGGGCAGAGGCAGTCAACACTGCCTGCTATGTGCAGAACAGAGTTTTAGAGTAGTTAAGACTCATGGCAAGACTCCTTATGAACTTTGGCACAAGAGGAAACCTTCATTGGTTTTCTCAGGTCATTTGGATGTCCTTGCACTATCTTGAATACCAAAGATCAAATTGCCAAGTTTGCTGAGAAATCAGATGATGGACACTTTGTTGGATACTCTTCTCAAGCTAAGGCTTATAGAGTATACAATCTCAGAACTAGAATTGTTGAGGAGTCAACCAATGTGACTTTCAATGAACACACACCCTGTGTAGCTGGTTCTGGTCCTGATTGGCTATTTGATCTTGACTTAGTTACCAACTGTTTTTGAAGATCATGTGTCGGTTGGACTCACCTTTAGTTTAGTTTGTTTACTTTTAATTGTAGTAGGTCTTTTGTTAGTTTTCTTTTGTAAGTACTTAGATTTATGTATTTTGGCAGTCTAGCGAAACTGTGAGCGAAACTATAAGTTCGCTCACAGTTTGTTGTTTTGTTTGCCTGACGAAACTGCTATTTCGTCTGGCGAAACTATAGTTTCACCGGTACAGTTTCGCTGATAGTGAAACTGTCTGCGAAACTATAGACTGCTATATATTGTTTTGTTTCTTCTCATTGTAGGTAAGCTTGCAAAATCCTAACCGATTATCATTGTTGCAAGTTACCATTTCAAAGCAGTTAATACACAGAATTATCCTTGTGCTTTATGTTATTAATTGTCATTGATCATTGTGTTATTATGAATGAGTTCTTATTATGTTCAATCTTTTTTGTGATTGTTGTTTAGTATATTTGTGAGATATTGAACGATTCTTAACATCATTTGCACTGTAATACGATCACATGGACCAACAATATGGTATCAGAGCCTTAGTGCTCATGATTTGTTGAGTTTCCTAGTGGTTTTTTATTTAATATCTTGTTTCAATCATTTTGGATCACTTATTGGATGTTTTTGATATGGAAATTGATCGAAACTGCTGCCGAAATTGTCAGCGAAATTAGATCCTTCCGCGAAAGTATCAGCGAGAGTAATTTTTCAGCGAACTTACCTGCAAAGTTACCTTTTTCTACGAAAGTGTCTGTGAAAGTATCTTATTTCTTGCCGAAACTACATCAATCTCAACGAAACTATCATGTCTTAGTTAACATCACTCACACTTGTAGATATTGAAAGTGTTGCTCCTAATAGACCTCCGAGACTCATTAACGGAGACAATTTTGAAGATTGGAAGAGATGTCTCAAGGCCTTTTTCTTCTACACTAATCACAACCAGTGGGAATCGATTATTTCTGGTCCTCACATACCACGCTTACTGTTGGTGATGTTGTCTCTCAAAATAAGGACCCATCCTCTTTCACTGAAAAGGATCTAAGTTGATCGATCGTGATCAAAAAGCTTTTGGTGCTTTAACCCTCTGTTTGGCTCTAGAAATTTATATTCGTTTTGCGGAGCATAAAAATGCTAAATCTCTTTATGATGCACTGTGTCAGTTTTATGATGGAAATGCAGATTTGGTAAAAGACAAGAGCATTCAGGCTGAGAAGGAATTCAACTCTTTTATTGGATACAAGAACGAGAGTTTGACATATCTCACAAATCGTTTCTTGACTATTTCAAGCACTTTAAAGAATATGATGAAAAGCTTTCCACAGTGAACAAGTTAATAGGCTTCTAGATTCTCTTCCACCATAGTGGAGTCTTCAGGTGAGGATGCTTAAACAAGAAAGAAGGTTCACAGACTACAAGCTAATGGATATTATCAATAAGCTGAAATCCTTTGAGTTGGATATGAAGAGACGGGAATTTAACCAGACTATGATGCCCACATCTAGTTTTTCATAAAATGTTGCTATATTATCATCCGCTACAAGCTCTCAGATTCAAAATTCAATTCAAGGAGGAGTTAACACAAGTAATTTTTTAGGAGGAAACAATAGTGTTGGAAGAGATCTGAGTAATTCTAAGACCAATGTTGAAACTTCAATCCCATCAGAAACAATGGCTCTTTTGGAATGTTTGTTCAAAGCTATGAAGCACTAGCAGCTGGAGAGTTGAAAGGGAAGGAATGACTATGGAAGACATGTATCAGGTGGATCCTGATGATCTTGAAGAAACTGATATTCAATGGCAAATGACTATGTTGACTCTTAGAGCTCGAAGATTTATGGAAAGAACTGGACGAAAGAACTTTGGTGGTCAATCATCTAATTCAAAATTGGGATTTGATAAGTCCAAAATGAGATGCTTCAAATGTCAACAATTAGGACACTTTAAACGTGATTGTCTATCCCCAATTGTCACCGATTCAAGCAATTCAGGAGTTCCTAGGTTAACTGCTGAGAAGGAGAAGGAAGATATGTATCACAAAAAGGAGACTGTATTGATTTCTAACGTTGATTGGAGTGCTGAGGTTGAGAAAACAAGAACTAAGATAAATCATGCCTTGGTTGCTGAGCTTGTTGAAGGGAATGAAAAGGAAGATGGTAAAGATGGATTTGATCTTTTCAAGGAATTCAAAAGGGAAGTTGTGACATCCGAGAATAAGAAGGTGAGAAAGATGCTGGAATAGGGGGAGGTAATCTGCAGGTATAAGAGAGGAAGGAAGTTCAAGTGCTAGCAAAGAACGGATTATGATGATGATGTTGCCACTGTTGAGGAAAAGAAGTCAAGTACTTCGGTGTGCCATGTGAAAAAGCCTTAGCTGCTGAAAGGATTGTGATGGGACTTCCATATAAGATAATTCAGGATATGTGCTCATCTGCTTGCAAAATTAGATTATTTGGGATTTATAAAGCTAATCGACTATTAATTGATAATGAAAAGGATTTAAAGCGAATCAATGATGAACTTAAAATCAATGAATCAAATTACTTTGTTAAATTAAATGAGGCTTTAAAAGAAAATGATCATTAAAATGAATTGTTTTGGAAAGAAATGTTGAGATTAACACTTTGACTGAAAGAGTTGCCCTTGCTGAATTTGAAACAAGCAAACTTCAGTCAAAGTTAGACAAATGAACCATTTTAGGAATGAAACATGATGATCTATGTAAATCTCAATGGGGAGCTAGGATTAAAACGGGATTGGGTTATGAAAACATAAAGGTTTATCCTCCACCTAGTACATACTGTTATTCTCCTATGCCTTTTCCCCATCCTTCTAATGATTTAATCAAAACAGATACTGACAGTATGTCTGCAGGTTTAGAGGGTGTTAACTCTAAGCACGTTCGTGAAGACTATGACTATGGACCAACTAGTGGGCTTGGATGCACTAGTATTAGTACACCCGATTGTTAGCAATCTATTTTAGATCGCAAGTCTAGTTTAAATTTTGTTTTTGTTTCTAGTTCTCCTGTAACAAACTCTGTTGTCTCATGTTCTCATAATGGTTCTGTCATCTTTTAATTCAGTACATAGTGATGATGTCTTTTATTCTTGTGATGATTGTGACGCAACTAATCTTTCTGCAAAATCAACTGAACAAATTAAAACTAATTGTTTTGAAAAGTTCTTTTCCCATCCCATTCCATCTTTCACTCCATCAAATATGTCTTTATTTGATGAAAGAATTACCTCTTCGTCTGAAACAAGTACCAGTGGAAGTAGTTCTACTAGTACGTCAGACGAACAGACATCTATTTTTGTAAATAATAATTCTTGTTCAAATAAACATCGACCTATTAGCATGTATGATTCATTTAGTGACATCGATTCTAGTGTATTCGAATGTGATGAGAAAATTATCATTGATCATATTCTTACCTTATCACATCACAGACCTAGACACAAATCTCATTATTTCAGGTGTGGTCAAGAGGACCATCTTGTCAAGAATTGTCCTACTTTGCTTAATAGACATCTTAATAGGAACTGTTTTGGAAATAAATTAAAAAAATGGTTAATAATTTCTTTTGCAAAAAATCTGCTTCATCTAAAGATAAAGTTGTTCAATCTTGGGTTCCTATCACACCTGGTTAATCTGTTCTTTATTTCATTGTAGGAGCCATCCACTAAAATTGTAAACAGCATGTGGCATGTAGATAGTGGTTGCTCCAAACATATGACAGGGCTGAAAGACTTACTAACCAATTATCGGATTATTGATGGAGGATATGTTGCTTTTGCTGGCGACAAAAAGGGTGAAAAAATGATTGGACAAGGAGAAGTTTCTAATGGTTCTTTAACCTTGGAAAAAGTGAACTATGTTCTTGAGCTAGCATTTAATCTTCTGAGTGTCTCTCAAATCTGTGATAAAGACATTCCTGTCTTGTTTAAATCTGATGAATGTCTATTTTTAAGATCAGAGTTTGATATTCCCGATGATTTGATTCTTATGCGTGCTCCTAGAAAAATGATACTTATCTTCTTGATATGAACTCCAGCGAGTCAATGTCTACAACAACCTGTCTTCTTTCTAAAGCTTCAACCTTTGAATCTCTCTTATGGCATCGTCGATTGGGTCACATTAATTTTAAAATTATTAACAATTAGTAAAAAACAATCTCGTGAGAGGACTTCCTTCAAAAGATTTTTCTGTTAACGAAAAATGTATGGCGTGTGCTAAGGGCAAACAACACAAGAAGCCATATAAGCCCAAACTTGAAAACAACATTGCTTGTCCTCTTGAGTTGTTACATACTGATTTGTTTGGCCCAATTAGCGTTAAATCTATTGCTAAAAAATCTTTTTGTCTTGTTGTTATAGATGATTTCTCCAAATACTCATGGGTGAGATTCCTTGCTCACAAAGGAGAGGTTGCTGAAGAATTACATAAATTAATTCTTTCTGTCGAGACGATCAGCAAGAGAAAGGTTATGGGTCTGAGAAGCGATAATGGCACTGAATTCAAAATTCAGATTCTTGATTCTTTCTGTGCACAAAGGGGGATTGTAAGACAGTTTAGTGCCACCAGGACACCTCACAGAATGGTGTAGCTGAACGAAAGAATCGCACTCTCATTGAAGTTGCACATACAATGCTGATAGAATCTACTTTACCCATTATCTTTTGGGCTGAAGCAGTAAATTGTGCTTCATATGTTTTAAATCGAGTGTTGATTGTCAAGGATAATATGAAGACTCCTTATGAACTTTTTCATAAAGGAAACCTTTAATTGACTTCTTTCGACCATTTGGATGTTCATGCACTCTTCTAAACACTCAATCACAGAAGACAAAGTTTGATGTTGTATCTGATGAATGTTACTTTGTCGGATACTCCTCTTCTCGAAGGCCTATCGCGTTTATAACAAGAGAACACGTATCGTTCAAGAGTCGTTCTATGTTGATTGGCAGGATTCTAACTCTTCTGATGTTCGATCTGAACCACCGAAGCAAAATTAACTCTCGAAAGCTTTGTTGTTTTGGTAGCATCAGCCTAGGGGAAGTTTGTAGAGATTAATGAAGAGGCTGATGCAACCTAAACATCCAAAGTCTATCCTACTGTTGCACAATTGCAATGAAGAAGAATGCTTAGGAAGTTTCACACATACAACAGAAATATTGTAAGTGTGAAATTTTCCAAAGCCAAGACCAATATCTTCCGAAGCCAAATATGAAGTCTTTTGAAGCCTCAGAGACAAAGTCTTCTGAAGCTTCAACTCATGAAGATAGATTTCTTCCGAAGACTTTTGACACATGCTTTATTTGATGTACTGTTCCATAAAGCTGGTCACATTTCTTCCACATCTCTGTAAAGTCACCAACTTACATGAGTTGGTGAAAAGGTCCATGCTTTTGGTAACTGTTTATTGAAGTCTTGAGTCTGTAACTTTTTACTTCATGTACTTTATCCTTTTTGTAATAGATAAGGATGTGAACTATGGCATGTCATAGTCACTAGTCAAAAGGCAATCTGCTTTTGACTCTACAATTGATTTTGTATGTGTCTAGTCAATTGTATCCAACTGGCTTTCAAAGTATAGCCGACTGTAGGATGTAGTATAAGTATCTCATGTCCTTGTATCTTTCTATTATGCTTTGTAACACTTGTAATAGAACTTGAGAAAGCAATATACTGCAATCTTGAAAACCATCTCACTGTGTATTTTGCTCTTGTGTTCTGTCTCTCTATTACTTATGTTCTTAGTGTCTTATTATGGTTAATCCAGTATTACTATTTGATTAAGTTTGGATAATCTCCTCTTTGTTTGTTGTGTTGTAATTGATCCCCTTCACCGGTCCTGCAATGTATATGGGTAGTATATGTGTATGTATATGTGTATGTATATGGGTATGTATATGTGTATGATATGAGTATGTGTGTGTATGTGTGTGAGTATGTATATGTATGTATATGGGTATGTAGATGGGTATGTAGATGTGTATGTATATGGGTATGTATATAGGTATGTATATGTGTATGTATATGAGTATGTATATGAGTATGTATATGGGTATGTATAAGAGTATGTATTGTGTATGTATATGAGTATGTACATGTGTATGTATATGGGTATGTAGATGGGTATGTAGATGTGTATATATATGGGTATGTATATGTGTATGTATATGGTATGTATATGTGTATGTATATGGCTATGTAGATGTGTATGTATATGGGTATGTATATGTGTATGTATATGGGTATGTAGATGTGTATGTAGATGTGCATGTATATGTATATATTTCTTATGTGATTATCTTGAAATAACAAATTAGTTCTTGATCTAGGCATGACAGAAAGAAAAGCTAGAGTTAATTGGAAGTCGGATTGTGTCGACAAAACTTTTCTCGAAGCATGTATACATGAAATAACAAATAACGGTCATGAGGGTAGCCTTAAAGCAAGCACATGGAAAGTTGTTGCCGAAAAACTAAAAAATTATCATAATTTTATGGTTGATCATAAACAAATGAAAAATCGATATGACTACCTAAAGTCAAAGTATGGGGCTTGGGTCAACCTGAAAAACAAAACTGGGAATATTTATGATCCTATAACCAACAGTTTCAATATGAGTGATGAAGAATGGAAAGCGGAGGCAAAGGTATTTTTATAATATGAAATATTTTTAAATAGATTATTTTTTGTTTAGTATCTTGATTATATCTATAAAAATTTTCAAACAGTTAAACAAGTTTGTGGAAAAGTTGAGACATGCTCCCATTCCTTACCCTGATCTTTGTACCAAACTGTTTGAGGGGGTGACCGCGACTGACATTCACAGTTAGGGGCCATCTTCTACACTTCGTCATCCAGCTGAAGAATATTTTGAACATGAGTTGGATGATGTTATGTGCACTCAAATGGAAACAGAGCTCCCACCTATAAGTGAATAAATCCTCTGGCCGGTCAAAACGAAAGGCAAGTTCTAAAACTAGTAAAGAAGTGCGTAGGAAAACAATAGATGACGACTTAAGAGAAGTTGGGAATGAAATTATCAATGTTGCAAAGATGTTGGTGGAAAAAAATAATATTGACAATGAAATGGACGCATGCATGGATAAGCTAGAAAAAATGGAATGGGGGGAAGAAGATCCGAGATATAACACAACTCTTTTGTTATTCGATGAAAGTGCTGATATTAGAAAAGTTTGGTTATGTCTTAAGCCGGTGAGTTGCGAGTCGTGGGTGAGAAATGCTGGGAGAAAGTTTGGATTATTCAGTTGACTTATGTGTTTTGTATGACTTTTGTATGATTTTTGAATGACATTTGTATGACTTTAGTATGACTTTTGAATGACTTTTGTTTGACAGTTGTACGCCTTTGTGTGACATTTGTATTAGCATGACCTTTCTATGACATTTGAAAGTTGTATGAATTTTGTATTAACAGGACAAATATGTATACGGATGGTGAAATTTTATCTTTTTTTATACTTTCATGGTATTGGTTGAAGTTGGCCCGGAAAAGGAAACGAGAGGGTAGAATTGAAAGAATAAGAGATAATGATTCTGCTTTAACAGGGCATGCATACACACATGAATTACTACATGGATCTTCTACACAATGTCAAGAAATGATAAGACTTTCACGCGAGGCTTTTGTACTATTATGTAATCATTTTACACAATAAAATTGGCTGCGAGCTAGTAGGACGATAAGCATTGAAGAGAAAATAGCTATGTCCTTACATATTATAGCGCATAATGAACGGTTCCTAGTAGTTAAACGACGATTTCAACACTCCAATCAAACGGTTCATAAATGTTTTCACGAGGTTCTAGGTGTAATGATGTGTTTTTCTAAAGAAATTATAGCCCCAACATCTTCAAATGAAACTACAAATACCTCGGAACGACTTCAAAGGCTAAAAGAAATATTTCCTGGAGAAATAGGTGCTTTAGATGGAACTCTTGTACATGCAGTTGTGCCCACTAATCAACAAACTTGTTTTAGGGGAAGAGGTAAAGGTAAACGTTATCAAAATATGTTAGGAATATGTGATTTGATATGATATTCATATTTGTATGGGCTGGATGGGAAGGCGTAGCACATGATTCACGGGTTTTGAAAGAAGTTGCATTTAATCTGGAATCTGGATTTTGATTTCCTCCACCAGATTTATAATAAAATTATATATATTATTATTAAATATATTATTTGTATTCTTCATATAATAGCTATCACACTGTCATTTACAGATAAATATTACCTTTGTGACGTTGCATATACCAACACTCGTGGATTATGACTCCATACCGCAACACTATGTATTGGTTAGCCGATTTCCAACGACGAAGACCGGTAACTAAGGAAGAAAGATTTAATCATGCTCATGCTTGCCTTAGAAATGTTATTGTTGAAGGCAAGATTCCCATCCTAAAGCAAATGGATCCTTATCCTTTTCCAGTGCAAAGAAACATAGTTATTGCTTGTTTTGCAGTGCATAATTTTATAAGAAAATACAACATTCAAGATGAATTATTTACAAACTTTAAAGATAACACTATGGTTACCCCTGATGGTGAAGGTGGAGGAAGTGAAGGTCAAACACACAAGGCATTGAGTGGGGTTCAGAAGGGGTTGAATATATGGCTACTTTGCGTGACCAAATTGCTAATCAACTACTTTCAGATGCTTCAAATTAGATTTGTATGCAAACTCTTGTAGGGGTTGTTTGGAATTCGATGTGTTTGTTTGGATTATGTTTGATTTATGTTAACTTCTATTTTGTATGACATTTTGAATTATTCTAATTTGGCTATTTTTATTAATTACACAACACCAGTTAAATTCAAACTCGTTTAAACAACGAGGAAATAATATTATTTTTATCATTTAGCAGAGTCAGTAGTCGGTCAGATACTAAATCAAACAGCCAAGTTTCAATCAGATGCAGACTCAGTCAGAACCTCTTACTAGGTCAGCTTCTGACTCAGTTAGATCTTACTCAGTCAGCGTAATCAAACAACCCCTAAGACCATTGATGCTCAATCTGACTGGTTAAGATGAGTACGTTTCCCATTACATGTAATATTGGAAAGTCATGAGTTCAAATTTTACTCTAAGCAAAATGCTTATAGTTAAGTTAGTGGGTTTTCTTAGCAAATGAGTATTCTCCTGAGAGGGTTAGGGATGTGATCTTGATTGGGAAACGAATAAATAGACCCGATTATAGTAACATATATATTTTGAAACAGAGTTGCATATTTTCCATTTAAAAAAAATGTGAAGAATAAGAACGAAAGCAAACATTGTTAGTGAGGACCAAATCCTAAAAATTAAAATTTAGAAGACAAATCTATGATTTGCCCCAGACCTCACGACTATCCATGTAATATACTTCTTTTTGGACTTTTTTCTTAAGTGGAAAATTATTTACTAAAATTGATGATTTGAAAATTATTTATTAAAATGAGTGTTTTTTTATAAACTTTATTTTACTCACTTTTAATCTTACTAGATAAATATAAAGATTTCTGCTTATATAAGTATTCCTTAGAATAAAAGTTAAAGAAAATGTTTCTAATAAGACTAAACAAAAAAATTTTAGTTGGACGTTTAGATTTTATTAAATAATTAAAAATCTCTATAATTTATCTGAAAATAATGTGTAAAAATAAGTAAATTTTATAAATGATTATGCGCGTGCCTTATGAAGCCTTCTCTTATGACATTGTTTTATTTTTTTAAACACCCTTTATAATACTGTTAAGATTTTTAAAAACCCCGTTAAAAACCATTGGCTTTTCTAAAGGTTTTCCTAAACCATTCAAGTTTTCGATTTATATTCTTTTAAACCTCTGGATTTTCTAACATCTTTTTATACATTTTGGTTTTTACAAACTTCTTTATTAACACATTCGTTTTTCTAGACACTTTTTAATACAAATTGTTTTCTAGAGTTATTCTTTAAAACATTTATTTTTTTAGAAAACATTCTTTTAATCCTTTCCTTTTGCTAAACGTATTTTATAAAACCTAAAGGTCATAATTTTCAAAAACCCTTTTTTTCTAAACGCCTTTAAAAAACGAATCGTATTTAAAAGGACGTAAGAGATTATATAAATGACGTTTCAAGAAAACCCAATGGTATAAAAAATGTCGGTTCAGAAATTCAAACATTACTAAATAATATGTTATAATATTGAACTATTTAAAAAGGATGTTTGAAAAACCCAATAGATTTAAAACCGATAATGAAATACGTTTAGATATATTTTGTTGTTTTTTTTATAAATAATGAAAAGCATTTCTAATAGAAAAAGCAACTACACTTTTTTAAACCTTTTGTTATTATATGAAGATCAAACAAAATAAACTTTTTTATAATTATTTGATGCTTGTAGAAAAAAATATATTAAATAGTTTATTATATCTAAAAAATAGAGACGCAGTTTATAACTGAATCATAAAACTTTTTAAACCTCACACTACAAACAATTATTTTTATCTACTAAGCAATGTTTTCTTTCAATTTTATCTAAAGAATAATTCTTGAATGCATTTTATTTTCAATCCAATAAATTAAGAAGTGAGAAAATGGAAGTTTATAAAAAACACCCATTTTGATAAACATTTTTAAAATAACCCATTTTGGTAAATAAATTTTCCACCAACACGTATTTGGGAAAAAACTCCTCTTTCTAGATACTCAAATTAGAATTAGAATTCTAAAACTAGTGTAATTCAAACAACCGGAATTTTGAGAAAAAATTAGTAAATAATATGCATACAATAAATAAATAATATATTTCTTTTTTGTATAAAAAATACATATGATATTAGAAAACTAATTTTAAAATCTATACATGATTTGAAAATTCGAATAACGTATAAGGCTTGCACACTTAAGTATGCCATGTGAAATCATTTAAGTAAACTAGAGCCTAAATCATATCAATCAAATTTTTTAGGTAAACTAATCGAATATACTATACAGGTTTAATAATACACGTAGTAAATATGTTAAATAAATAAAATATTAAATAAAATAAAAATTATTAATAATAAAATAATATTTTAAGATAATATATGATTGAAAATACGTATGCGTAAAGCTACTAATTATATTACAATAATCTCAACTTTTTAAACTTTGTTTTCAAACTTTTTTTGTTTTCAAAAAAATCAAACATTTTGTTTCAAAACAAACATTTTTTAATACATATGTATATATATATATATATCATTATTATTTTTATTTTTAATATAACTCACAATTTTAATTATTTTGGTTTTTAAAAAAGTTTTAAAAAGAGAACCAATTTTAAAACATTTTGTATTTTTAAAAAAGTTTGATATTTTAGAATATTTCTTATTTTATATAAAATTGTTTCTTTAGAAATTATATTAATAAATAAATATAATTTTAAATTTATTTAAAATCTATTGTTAATTAAAAAAAGTTAGATAATATTTTTTTAGTTAATCTTATCTTACTACTCTAATAAAATGGTAAATGTGGGTGACACGTGTCAACACCACAATCATTCTTAACAAAAGTTTCTCGCCTCTCTCTCCTATTAATAATTACCACTAATAATATTATTTTAATATTTAATAAATGAAGAAAAAAATATTTATTAAGGTTATTTCTAAATAAATTAATACTTTTAAAACGTTAATTTTTAAAATAAAAAATAATCAAATTTGGAAGTTATAATAAGAAAAATTTTAAAAATAACATTTTTATACGGTTGGTTTGGAACAAAATGTTTATTTTTTCAACAGAAATTTTAAAGCAAATTTTTAAAAAAGTTAATATCATTGTTTTATCATTATACTCATTTTTCATACGTAATTTCAGTTATATCATATTTTAAAATAACATTTTATAACTAATAAATTGATTATAGTAATATTTTATATATTCAACCCGTGTAATACACGGGTTTACTAAAGCTAGTATAAATATATAATAGGATAGAGAAGCAGGAAAATATTGATGAGGGGAACGTGATGTTGTCATGTCTTCTTTCTAGTCACTATATTATTAGAGTTTGAAGACGAAGATTGAGGCCGCTCGATATTTGAACATCATAACATAAATAAAAAACATCTTGCAATGATATTTGATAATAATATAAAAGTTATTTTGTTGTAAAAATTTTAGTCAAATAATAAAATAAAAAAGAAACCTAAATACACTACGCAATTTAACACTTAAAAGATTACTATAATTAAGCATATTCCAAAAAACAATTTTGATATCTAAAAAATAAATTTAGTTGCATATTAAAAGAAATTGTAATGCCAAAATAAAGAGAAAGAATTAAAAACTAAAGAACTAACGAGGGAGGGTGGGGGAGTTTGTGCTCAAACTCGCATATATAAAGTTAAAGTGTGACATTCATGCGGACCATCATGTCAACATTAATCCTTGTTTAATCTCTAGGTTAATTGTATGTATACACAAAATCAAAATCAAAAGTTAAACAAAATAGCTAGCTGAATAGCATCATGTGACAAATAATGTTATTCATACCAACCGGGATTTTTAATAGTTATATATTAAGTGAAATGATTAACTTTTCTTAAGTTGTCATAACGATATGACACGATCCATTGATGCTATCGTTGTCAAAATTATGTTATATTATGTTATGTTTGTTATAATTTTCTTTCTTTTGTTGTATTTTTTCTCGTCTGGCTAGCTTCTTGCTAGTATATTCTGCCTTTCAAAAAAATAGTTGTATGAAATGATACCAATCATTTAGTTAAAATATTTTTATTTTACCACCATAAATTGTTATATATACTTCAAATTTGTATTGTTTTTAAGACTGTATACACACACCCATTTAATTTTACTCTTAAACTTATACTATTGTCCGGTACAAAATAATAATCTTCAGCACATATTATAAGAAAAGCATCACATATTGACACATCAGAAGCCATATTGATTACTTCAACCTTGGTTACTTCAAACTCATATAATTCTCATGAATAACTATATAATAACCATTAAACTTATATACTAGTTTCATGGTTATAAAATTTAATAACTAGAATAATTATCAAACTCATTGGTAATACCTTAAAAAGCAAACCACAAAGCCTTTAAGATGTTCACTGTGACTTGATTATAAATCACAGGTTTAGGATACTAATGTTAATTTTGCCATTATTCGTCTATTAATTCTAATAGGACGTTAATTTATAATAAGTGATTGTAATAGATTGAATCATGCACATTGTCATAATGTAGAACTTGGAATTTTATTCCATATTAATCAAATTATGCATTATTGTCCAATAGGTGGAGCTTGCAGATCCTGAATCTTATAAAATGTGATTCATTAGAAGTATGAAAGCTTAGGGGGTGGAATTCAAGTAAGGTCCAAATGGTGAATAAACAATCCCACTAAGCTAGTCATGCTAGGGGCGGGGCTTGAATCAAAGTTTAGCGGGGGCGAGGGCGAAAGTAAACTATTTTAAGGGGGGATGAACTCTATATTATTAATAAATTTCCACTACCAAACCAAAAATTTACACTATCATGCTGAAAATTTACGTTGCAGACGAAAAAAAGAGGGCCCCCCATGACTCATGCTATTTAGATTTTACATAAAAAATGTTGTCTAAATTTGACTGTGTTTTTAGGCAAAGATGTTTTTGTTAGTCAATCCTTCAAAGAAATATAGTTGGTGAACCTTTTTGGCTAGAATGTTACAATCACGTCATAAGATTTAATATATGAAATTCGAAAATAAAAGCAAGTATTGAAACTAAATTACAAGATTCTATCATAAATATTATTAGCTACGTTTTGTTTGGTCTTAATCTTCAAGGGATGATACTAGGTAATGATGTGGTAAGCATTTGATTTCCCAACTCAAAAGTTTAATTAAGTTTTTTTTTTTAATTTCTTATTGCAGCACATGGTTTTAATACTAGTTTAGTGTTATAGTTTGATGGTTATAATATATTTATTCTTATATTATTATTTATTTTGTCATGACATTATTTTAAGGAGCTCAAGGGTTGTTTATAATGTCAGTTTATCATATATTCAAAGTTATTTACATTTAGAAGTTGAAATTCATGGATTTAGTTATAACTAAAATTGAATTTGACTTTGAATTCAGATTAGAAATCAGAAACCAATTTGAATTCTAGTCGATTCGAATTAGTGTGATCATGTCACGCGTGTTGCGTGTGTGATGAACATCACAATAAGTATCACAACAGGGCTCAAGACCGGTGTCCGGTTGCGGCTGATAACAATAAATGACAACCACGTCTAGATAATTGATGCTAGTCCAGTTATATTATCACAGTCCATAACGTGAAAACAAAATACGCAATCGAACAACCTTCATCTCAAATGAACGCATCGACATCCCTAACACTAAAACAATGATACGCCAAACGACAATCGGTATCGGATGATATAGTTCATCGTCATCGACACTGGTTTACATCAAAGCAAACATGAATGACCTTCAACATGCTAGAATAGTAAAGTTAGATACATATTGATACATTGAATAGTCTCAAACGTGGATACAATCATCATCGTCATCGACGAAGAGCAACATCGGTATGCAGAATGAACCACCACGGCCTACACGTCGGCGACTACCGCATGGGGCGCCGGTGGACAATTAGAGAGCATGATTCTGAGAGGTAGGCTGAAGCGACGAAGATATCAAATAATGGCAGGTAAAAGCAACAGAGGTTGTACCATCAGCAATACTAGTAGTACCACAATTTATACATTATTTAATTTCGATTGCAACTGTTCATCCCCATCTCTAGTTAATGTATGAGTAATAACCCAAACTTTAAGAAATAAACAAATAATACAGATACAATAAATAAATATAAATTTATAGAATAGTAATCAAGTTTAAACGTATTTTAGTTCATACAATAATAAAGGAAATATAATTGAAACATGAAAGAAAACATGTTTAATTTAAATAAAACATGAAAGCTGAGTTTAAAACACTTTTTAAATTTGAGTTATTTAATTTAAACATTTTAAAAACTTGGTTATTATTCTGCAAAATTACTCTAATGAAAAAAAAAACACATTTATATATAAGTATATAAATTGTATACTTCAAATTCATATGTTCTCACTACAAAATTTACATATTTAAATTCGACTGGAAAACTGAGTTTTCAAATCTATTAATAACGCAAACATGATTTGAAAATTCGAAATAACGTGCATGGCTTTCACACTTAAGAATACCATGTAACATTACTTAAGTAGGGTCATGCGTAACTAATATTGCTAATTAGGATTATACATATCACGTTAATGAGCTAGTAGTTAATTGAAATTTAAATGCTATTGGTTATTAAGGATGGCATTTTTGGAGTAGCCGAGTGGATAAACCTGAAAATATATATACATGCAGAATTGAAGTAATATAATTCAACTTTTTCTAACTCATTAACTCGACTCATTAAACTGAATACAAAACCCTATATTTATAGTAGTTATAAACTAATCATAATCCAACTCAAACACTATTAAATAATCAACTAGATAAACTAATAATTATTTATTTCAAATAACTAGATAATTCGTACTTATTTAAATCAAACTTTTGGTTTTACTTCTTACTTTTTTTTATTTTTTTTCTAATCAGACTTTCAATTATAAACATATCAATATCATATCCTTTAGCCATAATAACACACATACGCCATGAAAGATACGAAAGCAATAAATGTTGACACGAACACAACATGATAACTAATTGTGTTATTTTTCTCCAAACACGAAAACAAACTTGTTTATAAGCATATTACATGATAAGACTTGTTAATAAACACGATAAAACTACATATTTTGTGAGAAAAAAAGTTGACAAAATTGCATAAAAATTTAAAATAATATATAATACTTAACATGATAATCTTTGACATATTTCAAACCAAAGTTCGTAAAAGAGTTAATCAATCAATAACATTATTTAAAATGTTCTTTAACAAACAGAGTCTTGAGAGGTGAGAGACTCAATCAATGGTATTATGGTAGTAGTATTTGATTAAAGTGGTTGGGCAAACGATAGAATTTCTAAAATGAATGTGAATAACATGACATTTATAATAATATAATTATTATAAATAAGCTTTAAATATAACTGATTTAAATAGGTATCTTAGCAGATTAATAGGTGTTTAAGTTGTAAATACAAAGTTTTAACATATCTTAAAAGTATTGACTTGTTAATGATACGAAATCTGTTAATCTCAAACACAAAAATATTAACTTTGTGTCATGGCGTGTCGTACTAAAAAGTTCATGTCAGAAATTACCAGCTTGACTAATTACTAACATTTTTTTATTTATATTGGTGTGGTACATTATACTATTACTAGTGTTAGACCCGTGCTTTGCCATGGTTTGATTTGAAGCGCATATAATAATGCCCTAATTATAGTTTTTGGGATTATCATGGTTTCGATTAGTTCAACTATATATGCACTTGGATCATCGTTGCACACATGTTTTAGTGATTCATTATTATATTGTCATGATACAATTATCAAACATTAAATTGTTATAAATACAATAACATGACATATACACGATATTATATTGTAACTACTATAATAATAAAATATTATTGTTGTTGTTATTGTTATTAACCTTATAATAATTAGTAGTAGTATTAATATGATAATATATTACTTCTCAAAACATATAATACAATATGTCATTAACTAAAATATTTTGCCATAAAAATTAAAATTATTAAATAATAATATGCCCCTAAAATATTATTATTATTGTTATTATAAATATGAAGATATATATTAGTTATATACTTAAATATTTAATAAAATAATACTTAATTTAGATAGTATTTAGTTATAAAAATATAATTAGTAATATAATTTTACAATGTTAGTTTTTAGTATCATAAACAAAGTAAATTTTAATAAAGTGAATTGAATAATATTATATTATTAAATAATGTATTAATAATGTGTATTAAATAATATATTAATTAGAAGAAGTTAATTAAATAAGGGACAAAAGTGAAACTATTACATAAAACACTTGTACTATATGCTTAAAATGTTATATTAGATATCTTACACTTAAATAAAATTACCATATTGTCCTCCTAATATGTATTTACCATATTCAAAACAAGTGGAAGAAACAATGGCAAAAGTATCAAGGATATGATAAATTTATCATATCGTCCTTAAAGTTTTTTAAAATCTTAATTAATTCATTATTCTAACCCTCTCAAATGCTTTGCACCCAATTGTACATGTTGCTTCGAAACACATACAATTGATAAAATTACATCTCTATCCAAATATATGTATCTATAATAACATCTAATAAAAAAAATTTCTTTTGCCACTTTTCATTCTCTTAAATCATGTTTTTGACACTTATCATTTTTCTAGATATTCACATATCAATTTTCCCTCTAAAAGAGTATTATAGTAATTTAAATATTTCTATAAATTTTTCTCTCATATTAAATATAAATTCTATTAATAGTTATGTCTTTCTCTCTTATCTAATTTTTTAAAAATCAACTATCTTTTTTTAAATAGATTTTATTAAAGAAATTAGAAATCACATCTTTTAACTAAAATTAAAATAACTAAAAACTAAAGTTTTATATAATATGAAATTTTCTAAAACACTAAATATTTTTTGAACAAAATATTTTAAATCATTTTTTTATAAAACAAATATTACAGACAGGTGAAATATTTTAAAACAGTCTTTTTAGAACAACCAGAATAATTACAAACCGGGTTTTTAAAAACGATATATTTATAAAAATATTTTTTTTATAAATCTTAAAACGGATGTTTAAAAATAAAACCATTTACATAAGAGAGTTAAAAATTATATAATTATTTTATTTTTTAAACTATTACGCATATATAATTTTAATTCTATTTTATAATAAATATTATACTGTAACTATTCGTGTTTATTTAACATATATATTTTACATTAAAATTTAATCTATTTATTTAATAAGTTTTTAGCCTATCTGTTTATCTATAAAAAACTAAACTAAGCATAAAATAATCGTAAACCTCATTATACTTACTTTCACATTTCTATATATTAATAATAACATTAAATACTAATATTATTACTCATACCATTTTCAAATTAAAAAATGTATAATTTAATAAATTAAAAATCTATATTTTATTAAAAACATACTTTATAAAAACAAAAAAAATATAAAAAATAGAATACAACGAAAAAAAATTAAATCTTTTCTCTTAAACAATATATTTAAAAATCACAATTTTTTAAAAAAAAAAAAAATTTAAGAAAAAATAAATTATTGCTTATTTACATAAATTTTTTATTTATATGTAATTATAATCATATTTTATCTTTAAGCATGATTTATAATGCATAAGTTTTTATTAATAATTATTTAATATTTTATTTATTCAATCTGTATATCACGTATGAACTAACCTAATGTAATATATAGTAGTACAGATTATTATACATTAACAGATTATGTGATTTCTTAGTTAATAACAATTAGTAAAATTGAAAGTGTTTATGCATAAGTTATAAATGTTTAATGCACATTTTATGATTTTGTCTTGCAACATTAACTTCATATTTACACCCTTCCACTTTAATAAACTTAACTTTTTTCTCTTTCAACGAATTTATAGTTTAGCTTTTACAATTTAACCAAGTTATTTTTCTTGACTAACTTATATTTTTATTACTAAACTTTCATAAAGCTATCATATAACAAATCTCGATTTAATATCTTTGTAAATTGACGTTTTTAATTTTCGTTTTTAAACAAGGTTTCGATGTTTGAGACGATCAACTTTTAAAACCAAAACACCCCCATCGTTTCCCATCACCATTTCCATAGCAATGCGAGGGGTATAAAACTAGTTTTAACAAAACTAGACTAGGTAAAAAAGTTGCATGTTACAACATAAATTCATGTCTAAAAAGGAAATTTTGACACAACTCGGTCTAGCATAAATCTATATTGTAATGTACATTATATTCTAAAGTAAACGATATAGCTTAAGATCACCAATGTAAATACTAGATGAGGTGAACACTCTCAATAGACTAATCAACAACCATAACAGAAGAAACGACAACGATGACTTGTCAACACCACACAATATGTATAACCATCAGTAATGTGACAACCTGAGTTTTTAGGATAATCTCGTTCTGTTAACCTAACCTCCCTTATGTTATGGTTATTCAAATTATGATTAACTAAGTGTTATACCATTATAATAATAATGAGTGACATTATAAATGTCAATTAAAGATTATTAACATATAATTACTAACAAAATTAATTAACATATAATGTCAATTGAACCAAATGAAAGGAGTAATTGTGAAAAGACACAAAGATAAGAACAATCAAATAAAACCCTCCCCTAACCGACCTACACTCTCCCCCTCAGTTCTTCATCTTCAAAAACCAACCCTAGAACCCCAAAGTAGCGATTGCAACCGCTCCACGATGACTGATGCGATGCGGAATGTATATATATATTTTGATAACAATTCTCCGCACAGATTAAGTTTTAAATGGTTATTACTAATACTAAACCACATACATAAAAGGCAAGTGTACCTGTCGTATAGTAATATAGTGTTGGTAAGAACCGAGTATCAATCCGTGGACACACTAAACCTACTCAACATAATAAAGATAAATAAAAATAAAAAAAGAGAGATTGAGACTTTTGATGATTATTTCAGTGAAGTAAGGCTGTTATCCTAATTTAGATTAAACTTATGTAATTGTGATGAATTAGTGGTGTGATTAAAGACATTGATTAATGTAATTAAGTTAATGTTTATAAAGATGAGCTGACGCGATTTCTCGTTTATCCTGCTCCATAGTGACTAGGATCACGTCAGGCTGACTTTACTGCTTAGATCAAAGCCCTAGTAATGTAGGTGAATCTTTTGAGACCTATTTGACATGCGATTTCTAAAAACATAACTTAATGTTAAAACGAGAGTTGATCAGGTTCCTTTCTAACATACCATTACTTTTAGAAAACCGTAACAATTACTGAAAATTTCTCAGACTAATAAAAGGGAACCCACAAAGGATCCTAAAGTTAAGGTGATATGATTTCTAATAAATATTTCTTGTTCATTAGCCATGGATTTATTATGAAGACCGGTTTCAGGAATGAATGTTGATCATACGTTTTTCAACCGTGTATGGCAATCACAATCATAAACCATAAATTTATAACTTCATATTCAAATGTATATGCTACCCATCAAAAGTTTTTCCAAGACCACCATAACATTAACATAATATAAATCACACCATTAGTTTATCACAAATTACATAAGTTTCATTAAATTAGGATAACACGTGAAGTTTAGCTCACAAGGAGCTTGAACATAACAACAAAGATAAAGATAGTAATGAAATTATCGGTAAATTAGAACAATCAAACCGGTGATCCATTATGGATGATGTTAAACGATCCCGAGCTTCTTCTAAGTGTTGAATGAACCTCCAAAACCTTCTAAGGACCTCCAAAGGCTGGGTTCCCGAGAGGGAACACCAGCACATCACCTCCCAAAAGCTACTCTTCAAGTTGCAAATGAAGTCCTATTTATAGGCTTTCTAGAGTGTTTAAGCACGACCCCGTGCTAGTACAATATACGTAAAAGTTGGTCAGCTCGTACACTCAGAGTTTGTCGGGCACCACCCCGTGTTCAAGGGGCATGGCCCCATGTTTGTGGTGAGGCACGACCTTGTGCTTCCTGGGGCACAACCCCGTGTTTGTGGTGGGGCACGGCCCCGTGCCTCGGGTAGGGGAACTATACTTTTTGTCCTATCGGAACAATAAACATGGGGGTGTGTTGATTTAAGCATGGGGGTTTGTTTCAGGCTGGGTATGGGGGCGTGCCTCATGAAGCATGACCCCATGCTTGAATTCCAAAACTTGGTTTTCTTCATTTTCTTTTTATGTAAGCTCCTTTTGTTCATCATGGTATTTTCCAAGCCTGAAAACACAATATGAATGATTTAAGTTTCAAATCATCATTATCAGTAAGAGTTTCTAGAATAATTGATATGCAATTGATGTGTTTTATATGTATAATTTGGATCACATCAATGACACTCTCTCGTAGCGGCATACGTGCGGTGATCGAGGCTCTTCCAGGAACCTCCAACATTGGTCGAAGCAACTCCGAATAGTACATTCTTCATTGTTATGTTTTTAAGTTTGTTTCGGTTCGGTTTTGGGGTTATAGGGTGCGGTTTAGTGATCAACTTCGGATCTGTGTGTATGTATGTCTTGTGTTAGTGTGTGTATACACGCGTTATTAAGTCTGTCGTGGGTGTGTTCGAAAGCACATTATGTGTGTTTCTACGAATTTCGTGATGGTGTGTGTTGCGTTACATACGCATAATTGTACATGTATATTATAAACGTGTGTGTGTTGTATGCCTATATATGCATGTAGGTTGCGTGTGTATATGTAAAAAGGTGTGGGTGTGTGCTCTTGTTTGTTTTTTGTGATGTGGATGTATTAATGTGTGTATGCTTGTATATATATATATATATATATATATATATATATATATATATATTATATATATATATATATATATATAGTGTGTGTGTGTGTGATTGTATGTATGTATAGTATGCGTGGGTTTGCACTTATGGGTGCTTATACATGCACCTTGTCTTATTGTGTGGGTGGTAAAATTAATCCATTAGGGTGTGTTCCTTTTAGATTATGCATTCATGTGTGTGATATATGTTATATACACATTGTATGTATGCAATGGGCTGTGTTTGTCGATGGTTATGTGGAAACAAAGTTCGGGTCAGGTAATGATCATAGAAAAAAGTTTGGTAAGTTGTATGGTTTGGGTTTCTCTAAAACTTATGAACGTGTAAAGACACTTGGATGAGTTTCAAACTTCTTTTAGATGATAACATGGTCTTGTAAAGTCATTGAACATTGTTAGGATACACATTTATTCTAAAACTTGATGTTTTCTAGTTCTGGCAGATTTTGTTAGCCAACTTATGCATATTTTAACTTGATGATAATATACTCAATTACTACGTTTCTTGGGTCCAAATTGTGTACTTTTGAGTCTAGTTTCCAGAAAGTCCAACCACACTCAATTTGGACATGTAAAACTCGAGTTAATTCCTTTTAAGTGAAGATTGGTCAAAACTGTTTTTTTACATCAAACAAAAGGTCAAGCGTTTTGATATATGGTTTGTATTTTGATGAGGTTATGGTCAAAATAAATGATTTGAGAAGTTACCCAATGAGTCTTGGATCACTTTCAAGTTGTTTCATCCTAAAATAGTGTATAGATTTCTGTTTAGGGAATTTATAATAAAAGTATGACATATGAGTTTTATTATAAAAACTAGTATAATTAAAAATATAAAAACAATACCTCCATGTATGATCCGGTGTGTGCGTGATTAACTGAGTTTTATGTTTGTGTGAGCTTGTATATGGTAGTACTTGTTTGTGAATGGGGAGTCAACCGATAATCGGCACCGTACCCGAACCGAGAACGCGAAATGTACGATCAAATTATTAGTACATTTGCCAAAGCAGGGTCGTACATTTGCCGTTCAAAAAAAATTATTAGTATTTGATATTAGTTATATATCAACTAAAATTTAGGTTATTTTGAAACCTAATTACCTGTTCTCTGCATTACTTTGTTGTTGTGCATTTAAGCTGAGTTCTCAGCCCTGCTTTACCGATTATCTTTGGGGTGAAAAAAACGTGTGTTCTAAATGTATTTTCAATTGATCAGTATTATTGTAATATCACTTGTTTACTAGTATGGCACCATGCTTAAGTCCTCACTATCGAACCGTTAATATATGTACTTTAGCGAGGTAATTCAGAGTAGATCTACTGGGTTTGACAAACCCCACCCATGCTAGTCGCGCTAGCACAACGTTCGTCAAACAAGTGTTTAATTAACCTAATTTCTGTTGTTGTGACCGGTGTTCACAGCCGAGGCATTCCTTTACATTGTTAGGGTCGGTTGCAAACTTCATACACTTAGTAACATGTTTAGTAGACTAGCTATCTATTGATATTACTTTGTTTGCTATATCAGTTTACTATTATGTTTTGTTTATTACAACCTGTGAACTCACCAACTTTGTGTTGACACTTTAACATGTTTCTCTCAGGTCTTAAGGTTTGCACGAATAGGAACATCTCACGTTGCATTCATCATCGTAGAGTCTAATGAACGAATTTACATTTTCTACAAACTATATTTATTTGGTTTGTGCGTGTTTGCGCCGTTTGAATTATGATATTATACGCTTCCGCATTTCTTTTCATGTTTTCGTATTAAACTCTGATTTTGAGAAACTTTATTTTAATCAGAATTATGTTTTGTAACTGTTGCGTTGTTTGGTATAATTAATGGCTAAGATCCTGGTATGTCACGAGCCTAACGGTATTACTCCGTTTGTGAAAATTGAGGGTGTGACAAATAAACAGGAACAACAACCACAATGATAAATTTTCAAATCTTATCTCATTAGTGAAATATTATTAATAGAATCCATATAATCAGAGTCGATTTCCCAAAGAATTCCAAACCCCTCTCGTAAGTTCCATAAAAATTATTAATAGAATCCATATTATCACTGTTCATTTCTACTTGAATTAATATATAAATAACTAGCTTAATCACCCGCGTGTTACACGGATTGAAAAAATTAAAGTAAATATAAACAAAAACACAAATTATCAATTAGTATTAATAAGTTTGTGATATATACACATAGAGGTTTTGATAAATGTGAATGGAAAAATAGAGTTTCTGGCAAACTATTTGAACATCATGTGGGTTTTTTTCAATCTAAATCTTGAATTTCTGATCTTGAATGTTAAGAACTAAGATTTCATAGGATCTCGTTATTTTGTTATATCAGTTGCTAACCTATGAAGCCGGAACAACTTGTGTACATTTGTAAAACCCAAATATTTTTAAAGCATAACTCTTTAATACATTATGGAATTCTGGAGCATTTTTTTCTTCAAAAAATCACACATCATAGTGTGTTAACTTAAGACGTTTATATTACTATTATCAACTTTGTTATGTTTAGTGGGTTGTACAATATACTTAATAGGTTATACATATCTTTGTCTATTTTTTTAATACTTAACTTATTTCTTATTTTAATCCAACACTTTTATATGTTTTATCATTTGACCTCGATATCTATTTTTTTTACTTTTAACTTTGATCTTCTTTATTTTTCAAATTTTATAAGATTTTTGTTATACGGTTCAGTTTAAAATTTACAAGTTAGCTCAACGCAACGTGCGATTGTGGTTCAACGTTTTTACCTTATATTTTCCCATTTATAACAGAAGGCGTATAAGTTAGTTGATTTATAAATTGTTTACCATTTATAAAATAACAGAAATTTGGAGACCAAACTAAACTTTAACAATTAGTAAATTGTTTACCTTATATTTTCCCCATTTAACGACCACGTCGCAACGCCCTGGTTCTAGATCGACGTACTTCTTGTTTTATGTGTTTTACGTTCCGCCTACGCGGTTTAACATTTTACACCTACTTTTCGTTTGTTTTTATTTTATTTTTTACTACGAGCTTTTTGGATGTTAGTAGTTATTGGCGGTAATAGGTCATTGGTGTTACTTGACACGGTTTTACGTCCCGCTGCAATATAGAGGACTTAAGACTAGTTTGTCATATTTTCCACTAATATATCATGTGACATATAACATAGGAGTTTAAGATAATTTTTCCCGTTTATAAATCACATAGTATACATATCTTTTATGACAGAAGACGTATAAGTTAGTTGATTTATAAGTTGTTTACCATTTATAAAATAACAGAAAATGGAGACCAAACTAAACTTTAACAATTAGTAAATTTGTTATCGATTACTTCAATAATGCAACATGTGAAAAATGTGACCTAAGCATGTGTAAAGCGGCGAAAGTTTTTACTTTATTTTATTGGAATACATATATCTTAAATAAAATATTATTTTGTATGATTATAGACTGGCACTAACAAAAAGTTAGAACTCTTATAAGAAGTATATATGATTGAGTACTCTTAATAATTTAATCAATTTTCAGTTTAGCTTATATGATCGTGTTTTCCTAACATGTGATTTTAACGACACGAAAAAATTGGGTATACCTGATACATGTGAGAAAAACCGCAAACCAAAGGATGAATATCAATGAAATAAGCAATGGTGGATTCAAAAAATTCATTCCAATGGATTCATTAATTTTAAAGGCTCTGCGGATATGAAAATGTTAGATTGGATAAAATTGTTTATATGATAAAAATATGATACAATAATTAAAAATAGATTGTCATTAATGTAAAGTACACATAATATAAAACAATGGTCTTTAAGAATTAAAATAAAACATCTTATAGTTGCTGCTTATTAAGTTTTTATTTTTTAAATATGCAATTCTGTCTTCATATGTTTCATCAATGAAAAACTTCTTTCAACGAGTAAACTAACAATAACTTTAAGTAAACGATAAACCAATGGATAATCAATGTGTTTTCTTAATTGTTTCCGCCATCCTTGTGGCAAGGTCACTTACCCCATTCATTTTGACAAACCTCATATCTTTTTTTCACATTAACAATGTAGTTATTGAGTTCATACTTAAGTTTGTCTCTTTTATCAAAATCAAAATAATGGGGATATATCACGGCCAACTTAAGCATTTTGGTATATTTAGGCACTAAAGTTATGATATGGGCTTAAAGAACTCATATGTAAGCAACTATGTGGTTACCTCATTAAAATAGTTTACAAAACTCTTGAATCTGTATATCAAGAACGGTGTTGAAAATTTTTACCTCATAGTAGTGACGATTGGTGATGTATCTTGAATCTTTGTCTTCCAATCGACAATTCGTTATTGAATCTCTCGAGTTTTGATTGTAATTTGCAAATTTCTTTGGGAGTGAGCTAATTAATTTAAATTAAATCATAGGCTTTATGGGTATTTAGTATGACTAGGCTTATTTAGTTATTAAATTAAGGGGTATGTTACAGATACATCCTATTTAATTTTACCTCTCTATCTCTCTCTATACATACATATAGATACATAGAGAGAGATAGAAACAATAGGGTGTCCAATAACAAAAAAAATGTTTGTACAACACAACTGGGGTATGTTATAAATACACTCTATTATTTTCATCATTACACCCTATTATTTTCATCCTCTCTATCTCTCTTTATACATACATATAGATACATAAAAAGAGATAGAGACAATAGGGTGTTTATATAATAAAAAGGGTATTTGTATAACGCAACCCTTAATTAAGTCATTTGGTTTTTCTTGAAGGTTTAGGTTTAAATATATAATTTGTTATGACTAGTGGAGTACCATCCAAAAAACAATGATGTCAATCGAAAAAATCATAAATGCATTTTCATATACACATGCAATTTCATTATATTTCTAGTCCATCCATAAAAACTAAAAAAAAAACATTCTTTCTTAATTATAAGTGGAATAGCTAAATAAGTATAGAGTAATAAGTGTAAATCTATAATAATTATATAACTTTACTATTGTTAACGGAAGTTAAAATAATTAGTAAAAATGGTTAAATTTTTAGTATAAATTATTATCCAATATCAATTATTGTTTACACGAGGGAAACCTATTTTTTTTTCCTTAAAACAAATATGCATTTATGTTGCCTCAGTGCCTCACAAACATACCATTCATAAATATACACAGACACTTGATTACGATGTAAGATGAATTCAAGGCTGTCTTGCATAATATTCTGTACCACGGTTTTGTCAAATGGCATTTAACTCTTTCTCACAAATTGTTTGATTTTACAAAATATGTTGAAATTGTTAGATCGAATGGCATTAAACCAAGAATGTCAAAACTGTGAAAGTGAGTGAAATTCAAAACTATTCCTAGACTAAAGGTGGTTGGGGCTCCTAATTAAATCATCCCTACATTTACAATACATACATTCAACATATATATGTATATATATGTGAGAAGTTTAGCTTTGATATCTTAGTTTATATGTTTTATATTTATCTATTTCAAAAACTGGAATTATACAACATACTAGTGCACATTATTATCTTATACACATGTAAGTGTTTGGTATTAAAAAAGTGAAACATATAGCTAGAATACAAGAAAAAAGCTCATATTACGTAAAGAGAGAGATGGGAGATAGTTCAACGTAAAACCATAAATATTACCAGAATAACAATAACCAATCATATTCATATACTATGAGTGCGGGGGCGAAGTTTTTATATGAATATGATTGGTTATTTTTTTACTAGGGTGTGTATGTGTAATATATATATTGAGTTCGCTCTGACCTTTTAAAAAAATTATATTCGTCCCCACCCTTATAAACAGTTCAAGCTCTATCACTTTACGAGTGATTAATGGTTTGTATGTATTGATGGCACTTTTGTAATCAGGTGAAATAATATAATCTATTTTAACAGGCGAGAAGGGTAATATAAAAAATTGACCTTCTAACAAGACAGTGTTTCATGTAGGAAAGAATATGCAAATTTGATTTTTCTCACCCTCTCTTCTAAATTAAAAGGACTAATATCCTTGTTTTGCTCTCCTTTGATTTGATCCAAGTTTGCATGAGGCTTAAAAGTACAATTGAAGAAGACATGTGAGATCAAGATAGAACAGTATATACATTTGTGTAGGGGGTAAAAGATGTTTTGTTAACAATGATAATACACATATCATTTGTAAGGTAGATTAAAAATAGTAAAATTATATAAATTCTAAGGAGTATATTGTAAAGTCAAATACAATTTGCATATCTTTAGGTCAAAAAATATGTTATTAGATTCCAAATATAATGGATATTGAAATTATACATATGTATACCTTTATCATGCATGATGCACATATATACAGGATGGATGTATGAAAAAGTAAATAAGACATACAACTAGTTAAGACTTAAGATCAAAGTTCTTCATATTACGCTTTACTTTAATTATATTTATTTAATCGATAATTAGGCTGTGTTATTAGCAAACACAATCTCTCTACTATACACACCATTATAAAAATCATCATATATGCACTTTGTAGGTTTTGAACTATAATCATTTTATTAAAAAATATATCACTTTAACGACAAAAAAATCCATTTAAACATATTTTTCAAAAGAATGAGCATCGAAAGTCATTAACCGACAAGTGGTACCCCACCTTAGAAATTCACGAGACAATACGTCTCAATGGGGTACCTAGAGGCAAGGGATAGAGCTTTGAACCACTAATTCTACCCCAAGATCACAGATGCGTAACGTTAATCTGGGCTCCCGGTCAATGTTGTGGCCAAACTCCTCTATGGATCGGTCACTAGTCAGGTTAATAGGTTATTGTAATAAATAATAATTAACATTTGATCTCGATCTATCTTGTATAAACTCATATTGCAATGTTGGCCTCAGCTTTCTAAAAATAATTAATTCTTTAGTGTCTTTTTACCATAACAAAAATGATACTTGACATGAATGGACGTTAGGTTTTTCTATTAGCCAAACGTAAAATTATCAAAATACATGTTACATTTAAAAATATACTAGTAATTTTAGACCTTAGGACCACCATTTAATTAACTCCTGTATTTATTAATAGTATGAATGTTTTATTTGTTTGAACTAGGGCAGTTTTCATGGTCTGTGTTAATTTAATAATGTGACAAAGACTCTAAACAAACCAACATTTAATGTTCATGCATGCATGCAACACCACAACCCTTTATAAAAAGCATCTCATCTCTTTCAAAAGATTATCATTTTATGCAAAAATGGTGTCTTTCACTTCTAAACTCCTCTACTTTCTGCTCACCGGTGCTCTTCTTTCCGCCATCTCCGCCACGGAGCCGCCAGCGGTTCCGCCCAAGGAGGTGGAAGCAAGTGCTTTAGGCTTTGGTATGGGAGGTGGAGTTGGCATGGGCAGGGGTGGGCTTCTTGGCGGAGCTATTCCCGGAGTGAGTAGCGGAATAGGCGGTGGCATTGGCGGCAACATCGGTAGCGGACTTGGCGGCGGGCCTGGTGGGGTTGGTCAGGGTTATGGTGGTATGGTCAGGGATATGGTGGTGGCGGTGGTGGCGGTGGTGGTGGTGGTGGTGGTGGTGCAAGAGGTGGTCAGGGTTTGGAAGTGGAGGTGGCGGCTTTGGCAGTGGCGGAGATCTAGGGTATGGTGGTGGCGGGATGGGGCGGGGCTACGGTGGTGGTGGTGGTGGAGTTGGGCCGGGTAACGGTGGATATTTGGGTGATGCTGGTGTTGGTGGTGGCGGAGATATGGGTGGTCCGGCGGGGGTGAACGGCGTACGGTCGCCGTGAGTTAATCTCCGGTGATGATGCTATGCATGCATGTGTTGTAATGGGATGTTATATATCTTACGTTTGTAATAAATAATAATGTTTGCATGCATCGAGTTTTATGAGTAACTACTTAAATATAAATTTTAGTTGTTCCTGATATTATGGTGCCGGTATAGACCGAAATTCCGTTATCGTTTAATTCTGACTATATCTATATCTATATATTTATATTTATATAAATATAAATATAAATATGTATAAGGGTTAATTACATGAGAGCATTTCGACCTCGAGAATTCCAAAGAGATCATGTGTTCAGGACGAGAACAAAAAAAGGCCCCTATAATATGATGTATAAAAAGAAGTATAAACTGAATAACTTGTTAATGTGATTGAAATACGAAAGTCAACCATCAATCGGTCTTCTCACTTCTTTATGCTTAAGCCTGATTTCATATTTGATCCCTAGATTTGAAAAATTATAAGGTTAGTCAAAATGTTCATTAAAACGTAACAAGAAATGTCCCTAACGTAGATGGACGTCAATATATTATGTTAAACTTTTAAAAATGACTAAAATGCTATTATAAGTTATCAAAAGAAAAAGGAGGGAGAGCAAGAGATTGAGGGAGTGAGGGAGGAAGAGAGAGAGAGAGAGAGAGAGAGAAAGAGATGGGACGGGGATTGATCAAACCTAAGCACATGAACTTTTCTTGTAATGAACTATATGTATAATGTTTTAAATCGGCTTTGAATATGTGTCGTTCTTATATGCACTTTT
The DNA here is from genome assembly GCA_025506515.1 of Flaveria trinervia. Lineage (NCBI taxonomy): Eukaryota > Viridiplantae > Streptophyta > Magnoliopsida > Asterales > Asteraceae > Flaveria > Flaveria trinervia. The sequence continues at coordinate 4,369,021 of CM046457.1, read as the reverse complement.
GAGCCATCGAGCTAGAGTTAAGCTTGACTCATTTGCAAACTATATGTATAATGGTTCAAACTGGCTTTGAATAAGTGTTGTTCTTATATGCATTTTTGAGCCATCGAGCTAGAGTTAAACTTGACTTGTTTGCAACCTTGACTTGATTGCAAATTGTCTGCTTGTGCTATACGAAATTAGTAAGAGATCATATATGAGTGTAATCTTCGGGGATAAGACGGTATGTGATATTTTTAACACAACTACTAAAGATCTATGTAAAATTGAACTGATATTAGAACTTTATAATCCATCATGGTGTCTGGAAAAATATATTATCAAAAACAAATATGTAAAATAAAAAAATTGATCATCATTTAGATTACTCGATTTCACTCGACTATTTATAAAGCAAATACAATTTATTACTTTTTAACTTTATGATACTATTTTTCATTTGTTATATTTGTCATCTAATAACTTTTACACATTTATTTAATATAATTTCAAAATTTTATATGAAGAATTTAAAGAATTCAACTGTGATATATATATTACGGGAATTATGAATCTATCAATTTATCAATATTGATAAAAGAAGTTTTATATGAACACATGTTATAGATCTACACCTTTTAAATCAAACTATTTATTTATTCCCGCGCGTTGCAGCGGGATCGCGCTACTATTGCAACTATCAAAACACAGGCAAAAATACATGACGACAACTATCACTCTCATGTAAAACCGTAAAGCATGTCACGTCATGAAAGTTACTATCACGTGATGTTGTTGGCTCATATTGAGTTTGGTTTCTTCATAGTCGTCATGTTTTAGCCATATTTTTTTTAATTATGTGAGTTAGAAAAGAAAAATAAATAAAACTCATAAGATTAAGACTCTAAAAAATGCATAAAAATATGAAAAAGTAAAATATAAATCAAACTATAGTTCAATGTGAACGGTTGGCTTTTACCCTTTAGATAAACGATTAATTTTGATATATATTTCATTCATAAGTTGAAATGAAACACATAAAATTTACTAAAAAATTATTTACAAATTTAAATTATAAAAAATAGATAGAGAATGAAATTTAATATTTCTTTAACCAAAATCATCCTCCACTTTCATAATTATCATCTTCTCTCTCTATCTCTTTCTCCCTCTCTCTATCACACACAAAACCCTTTTCATTTTTTCCAAGACCACACCACCGCCATCACTTCCGCCTTCCGGCCACCACTGCACCACACTACCGCCGCTACTTCCTGCAACAACACTGCTTCCACCGTCAGTTTTCATATCATCATAGCCACATATCTTAATAGGGTTTTGTCTCTATCTCTCTTACCACTAAAACTTCCTTTCTCTATCTCTCTCCATAGATCTGAAGGAAGCCAGCGGCGATAGAGCTTTCATCGGTCACCACCAAGACTGGTCTCAAGTATTTAGACCACCACTCTTCTTAAATATGAGCATATTTTCATCTTCTCCAACTCCCCACTACCACAACTTTTGAGTGGTTCGGTGGGTTTACATACGAACCCTAAAACAATCAAAAGGTGAAATACGAGCCACAAGAATCACCAACGTACAGAGAGGTGTACGGTTGATTACTAAAGATCGTGAGTTGATGTCATTGCTCAGGTTAATATGGTACCTGAAAACACCTGTAGCAATCGAGAAGATGAAAACAAAGATGGTGTTAGGATCAGTGATCTACGTTTGATTGATTAGAGAGTATTGCAGCGGAAATCAAATAAAGAATTAGACAATTCACAAGAATACAGTTGATATTCAAAGTAAGAACAAACGATTATAGAAAGAATTCTGCAAATCAAATGTTTCATTCAATACGCGCTTTCGGGGTGGCAAAATGTCACCCATACAATCAGGTCAATCATCCCTTATATAGAATGTCGTGGTGGAACATTCCTTATATAGGAGATGTGACGTCTGCTGATGTCATTTGATAGTGACATCTAACCGAATTATTCAAACTACTGAAAGTTAACACAACTACTGAAGATGTCAAACAGCTGACATCTTCTTACAAAAATACTAAGTGTTAACTGTCACTACAACTACTGAAAAGAAACTACTGAAACTACAATGACTGAAGAACATGCTCTTCAGTCGTTTTACAAATACTAAAACAAAAAGAAAACTACTGAAAGGAAACCATCACAACAACTGAAGAATGCTTCTTCAGCTGTTGTAACAAACTCTGAAGGCTTCAGTACTTGTACTTGAACTTCAGCTGTTGTCATCAGCTGATGTCTTCAGTCTTTGTACTTCAGCTGTTGATCTTCAGTACTTTGTTCTTCAGCTGTTGATCTTCAGACTTTGGTCTTCAGCTGTTGAAGTCTTCAGTACTTTAGTCTTCAGCTGTTGATCTTCAGACTTTGGTCTTCAGCTGTTGAAGTCTTCAGTACTTTAGTCTTCAGCTGTTGAAGTCTTCAGACTTTGTCAAACAGCTGATCAAGTCTTCAGCAGTTGTTGTGATGTCTGTGGGACTTAGAGGTTTTTCTGATCAGGCTCATTGGTTCTTTTGGTCCAACAAACTCCCCTGAACCAATGCAGCCAAAACCTTAAATTTATTGAAGATGTCCCACTTATTATGGCAGAAAGATTTGGTCTTTTTGTCTTCTAGATCAGCTCAGAAGTGACCCATGTAAGCACAGGCCTGGGAAGAAGTCTCAATGATCTGTTTGGCAAAGGATGAATGGGAACTCTGTCTTGGGGAACTGGACACAGAGCTGTTACCCCATCCATGAGATCTACTTCCCAACAATGAGTCTGTATGACTCCCTTGTATAGGCCTCAAGGAAGGTTATTTGTTCCTCCATGGTAAGCTCTTCAGCTCCTCCTTCAAAAAGTGATTCTGGCCCATATATTCAGATAGGTATTTGACATGTTTCCCATTTTTGAGTTACACAGTTGTTATTACTCTATAAGAAAATTCATCTGGGTGATTACCCTCTAAGAACAACTGGAGCTCATTCTTTCTAACTTCCTCAAGCCTCTTATATACTAACCTCTTTTTCACCATTTTATTTTCCAGCATCTTTTGTGGGGTCAGGTTAGCTTTATAGGCTTTCTTGAAGTCATCTAGGATTTCCCAGGATGATACTACAAAGACCAGTGAGATCACTTCATCTACAATCTTCTTCACTTGGCCAATGTATCTCTGTGGAATGTTTTTCTTGTGAATCCTATGAGACACCCTGGGATCAGGCCAAATCCTCACTCTCTCCTTTTGATATTGAAATGTATGTTTAAGAGTGTATAATCTGAGAGCGTGCTTCTTCATGTTGATGATTGAAGATGTGGTAGCATATGCTTTGTCAACTATCCTCAACAATTCCTCATCATGTTGTTTATGAAGCTCTTCTTCTTCTAGCTTCACTTTCATATTTGTCTTTGAGTTTCAGTAGTAATTGTTGGTAGGTGACTTGTGGCCTTAGGCAATTGTATAATAGCTGAGATTGGCAGCCTATCTTATCTTCATCATTATCTTCTTTTTCTTCTTCTAGCCTCAGTACCCTTCTCTTCCTCTTCTGGGGTACATCATCGGCTATTGGTTTTGAGGGTAAGGGAATTGTTTAGTGGGTTGTGTTGTGGTGGTTTTTGGTGTGGGAATGTTGACAGGCTGTTCTAGCATTCTGGATGTGAGGTCGGCTTTAGATTGCTTGACTAGTTCAGTCTTGCTCCCAGCACCAGCTTCATTTAAAGCTTCAATAACCAATCCTTTTGTGTATACTTCAGACGAACAGATCTTGGTGGTTATTGCCAAGATGCTATCCCTGGACCATGCCTTGATCTCAATCAATGATCTACCTAGATATTTCGCTGTGAACCTGATCATGATTTCTAGCCTTTCCCTTTCCAACACATCATAACTTGCCCATCTAGCTTGGATTTCTTCAATCTCTAGTCTTCTGATTTCCGAGTCAAGTTTTTCAGTGTCGTGACCTTGCCTAAACAACTGATCGATGATGTTATCCATTGATCGGCTGTGTTCGGCATCAGCCTTCTTCACCATTGTCTCCAAGTCAGTCTCCTTCTCATTCTTCCTTTTCTTGTATGTGACATGAAAGTCTTTAGTACTTTCAGTCACCTTCTCCATGTCAACATCCTTCACCTTCTCCTTCTCAGTTTCTTTCCTATCTGCAATCCTCTTTCTTTTTGCTTTCACTAACTGAATCTCCCCCTTTTTGGTTGCATTGGTTGCAAGGGGTTGATTGTCAGAAAGCCTTTTGCTCACAGCATCCTCTATCAAGGGTTGTATAACTGAGGGAAGCCTCTCATCAAGGGTTTTAAGCACCATATCAGTGATAGTTGAGGTGATGAGAGGTAAGGAATGTTGAAAGATAGCAGCTATTTGCTCAGGGGGGTTCTGTCCCTGAGAAATAGTACCAGAAGCAGAGGCAGGTGGCTGAGTGTTTTGGAGTGGCTCTGTGTATGGGAGACCTTCAGAGGAAGGTGCCATCTGTGGGTTTTGAGGGGTAGATGGTCTTTGATCCTGAGAAATGTTGGCAAGCAGCTCTTTGAGTCTGCTCACCTCATCCTCGAGGATGGTGTTTGGGCTAAAACATCATAAAAGAAGCCCAGGTCATCATCAGTGTTTACTGAATCACCTGACCTCCTGATAGAATTAGGATGAACATGCTCTGAGTGTAGATCAGTAGTAGCATGTGCCCCTTGGTCATGGTACTGGGGACTTCCTGCCTCAGGACCATGTCCTTCATCGGCAGTTGTCTCTGGTGAGGTCTTATGGATAGTACCAAATTCATCCTGATCATTTGCTGAAGCAGGAGAAGTGGCAGCCTCACTAGAAATTCGAATCTCTGTTTCTACACTTGGATTGAATATGGTAACCCCTGTGCTGTGGGGTGTCAGAAGCACTTTGGTCCTCCCCCTCAATGGTTGAGGCCATCCCAGTTTTGATTGGTATCTGGGGAGGAGGTGAGGAGTGCAACTGAGTCAGCACTTTGGCAATGATGATGGTAGGACTTTGGGGAGCGGTTGCAGTGGGAGAGGGTGTGAAGGCAGTATGCACCCGAGGAGAGTGGTGCGTTTCAATGGAAACCTCCTCAAGTGAGGAAGGTTCCAGATGTATAGGTGCCCCAGAGGTGGTTGCTACAGGCTCCTGTTGAGAGGAAACCTGAGCGGTTGAGGGTGAGTGAGTACGTGTATCTACTGGGGGGTTATTACCAGTAGATATAACCTGCGTTTGTGTTGCAGGGGCATCCTCAGGGGACTCATTTCCCTGAGTAGCCTTTTTGGCTTTCTTGTGTTTGGTTTGGTGGGACAATGGATTTGGAGGTGGTGGCTGTGGGTTCTAGCTGCGTGGGTTTTCTCAGTTTGGCAGCCAGTTTGAGTGACTGGTCTGAGTTGTGCCTGGAGTATACTTCAGGCAATACAGCCGTGGTAGGGACTCCAAGGCCAACAAGTCCCTCAGCTTTCAGCTGGTTTACTATAATGGCCATTAGGAACCGAGGATATAATATCCATCGGTTGGCTATAGGCTTGGAGGCCATATCCTTGAGTTCAAGAAATAATATGTCAGAAAAATTTAAGCTTTGTTGGTCAAGGATAGAAAATAATACCTGCTGCCACCTCGTCGACATTTGATCCCAAGAAGAAGTATTAGGAGCTAAGCATACATTCACCATGTGAAAAATTAGTCATTTCGCATCATGGAAATGCTTTTTCAGGATGGTAGAGGCACCAAGGTTACCCTGGTATCCATGTTGGGCAAATGATAAATCAGTGGTGCCCTTTGGATACCCAGTGGGGAAAGTGGCATCATCCAGTTATAGGGTTTGGCGAAGGATTTCTGTAGTGATGACCACCTGACAATTGTTGACGAACGACTGGAGAGAGTCGGTGTCATTCTCCCCAGTGATGAGGGTGACGTTCGTCCAGAACTGCTGGAGGGATTCGGCATGAATGGTAGGATTTAGAAGGAAAGCCGTTTTGTATGGAGAGTTGATCATTAGATCAATGGCAGTATCAAACGTTGTCCAGAAGGATGATTTGGTAAGGTAAGCAACACAGTTGTGTCGTGGTTTAAGCTTCATGTTCGCCATTGATGTGAGAGAAGGTTCTGAGTTTTTGAACGTTAGGTTTGAGATGATGAAGCTCTGTAAGACAAGGTATTTATAGGGTATGGGTTATAAAGCAACTGAAGGGTTTGGTATGAGTCATCAGTAGTTTAAAGCGACTGATGACGTGGTATTAACCCTCGGAGGTTGAAACAACTGAAGTCTTGGTTTTAGGCATCAGTAGTTATAAAACTACTGAAGACCATGGTTTTAGCTTCAGATGTTGGAAACAACTGATAACTTGGTGTTAGTCATCAGTAGTTTAAAACTACTAAAGACATGGTTTTGTTATCAGTTGTTGTAAACAGCTGACGACGTGGTGTTAGTCATCAGTAGTTGTAAAACTACTGAAGACATGGTTTTGTCATCAGTTGTTTAATATGAAGCAGCAGTTTTAGAAACAACTGAAGAGAAAATTCTCATCAGTAGTTTTCGTCAATTCATAGCTTTTCAGCGGTTTCATACTGTCCTCAACACTTACTCATCAGTCTTTTTGGCTGTTTTTTTCAGTTGTTTCACAGGACATCAGTACCAATCTGTTTGTACTTATATCAGTAGTTATGACTGTATCAGTGCTTGTAACAGAATCGGTACTTATTTGTGATATGGTTGCAAATGATCATCAGTACTTATTTACTGAGATCATCAGTATTTATCACTTATTCTAGCTGCAGCATACCAAGCCTTAACACTAGGTTTTGGAAAGTCGAGCTATCCAAAGGCTTAGTAAAAATGTCTGCAAGCTCATCAGCACTAGGCACAAAATTTGGATCAATCAGACCTTTTTCAAAACAGTCCCTAATAAAATGATGTCTGATCTCTATATGTTTGGTCCTAGAGTGCTGGACAGGATTCTTGACAATGAAAAGAGATGAAGCACTGTCCATTAATAATGGAGTCTTAGTCTCTGTAATGCCATAATCCAGAAGTTGGTTCTGAAGCCAGAGTACTTGAGAAGTACAGCTTGCAGCAGCAATGTACTCTGCTTCAGCAGTGGATGTAGCAACAGATGTTTGTTTCTTACTCTGCCAAGAAATCAAACAGTTGCCTAGGAATTGACATCCACCAGAAGTTGACTTTCTGGTTAACTTACACCCTGCATAGTCACTATCAGAAAAAGCAACCAATTTGCAAGAGTGTCCAGTGGAATACCATAAACCTAGAGATTGTGTACCTTGCAGATATCTAAAGATCCTTTTGACTGCACTCAAGTGAGACTCTTTAGGAGCAGCCTGAAATCTAGCACAAACACACGTTGCAAACATTATATCTGGTCTAGAAGCTGTTAAGTACATCAAGGACCCAATCATACATCTGTAAAGTGTTTCATCAACAGCCTTACCTTTCTGATTTGCATCCAGTTGTGTGGTGTTGCACATAGGAGTAGAACAGGGCTTACAATTTTGTAAATCAAACTTATTCAAAAGATCTTTTGTATATTTAGACTGATGAATGAAAGTCCCATCAGCCTTTTGTTTGATTTGCAATCCTAAAAAGAACTGTAATTCTCCCATTGCACTCATTTCAAACTTCTTATGCATTAAATTGGTAAAGTCATCACACAACTGGGGATCAGAGTATGCAAAAATAATATCATCAACATAAATTTGAACAAGTAGCTTATATTGATCCACCTTCTTAATGAATAAAGTTTTATCTATGGAGCCTCTAGTGAAATTATTTTGAAGAAGAAAATTTGATAATGTAAGGCCCCGTTCCTGGGACGCTTACAGCTGGGTTCTTATCGCTCATAAAACGTATAATTTCATTTGTATCTCATAAATCACAGCGGAAAACTAAAACAATCTTTCATTTCCATGTAAATGTTTTTGAAAGTTAATACAACATTCATTACAAAATAGCTTGTTCGCATTACAATGCAAAAAAACATTAATCAAAAGAATGCCATCCCAAAAGAGCTGAGTAGTCGTCCGTGTCATCCTCAACAATCATTACCTGCCAACTGGAAACACATCAAAGTCAGCGTTGCTGAGTGAGTTCTAGTTTTATAAATAAAACATACTTTACTTTACATTTGTTCACGATCATACATCATACGTACATACAGATAATATCAGTATTATCTTCTTCATTCATTCATTCGTTCATTCGTTCTTTATGACTTCGTTCTTTCATACAAAATCTTTCATTTATTTATACTTTCGTTCCTTCGAGTCTGTTGCGACAACATGGCCACTCACCTCATTAACAATCCCAACGACTTCGCGCGATCCGAGTCTGTTGCAACCATATAGTTGCTCACCCCAATTGCCAATTTCAACGATAGCATGCTTTCCGAGTCTCTTGCAACCATAGGGTTGCTCACCTCATGGCAACTTCACAATAACGCGTTGTCCGAGTCTGTTGCACCGTGGGGGTGCTCACCTCATAGCATCTCAAGGATTGCATACCATCCGAGTCTGTTGCAACAACAGGGTTGCTCACCTCATTGCCATGCTCATCGATGGCATGCCATCCGAGTCTCTTGCAACCATCGAGTTGCTCACCTCATATATGTGCTTGTAAGCCTTTCCTTCGTTCGTTCATCATTCAATAATGCATGCATTCTTACTTTATGTTCCCCTTTCATTATCTTTCACTTTACGTTACATGATACTTCATTCATTCATTAACATGACACATAGGCCACAGAAAGATAACATACATCATATTAAGGAACATATCATACACATTCATCATCATCATACAGGGCAACATCATACATACATAACATGCATAAATATGCAACATCATCATCATCACGCCCAACATGCTTTCTAAGGCCCCAATCGTCATCTTACATGCTCTTACAGGAACCCTTACGTCAAAACTTACATCTGCACTTTCCCCCGAAAGTCAGAAGTCAACTACACTTTCCTCGGGTGTGACAGCCCTACTCGGGCGTATGGACACCCTTCAGTCGCATGGCCTCCATGCGACTGAACATCATGCGATTGAACTAATGCGGATGAACACCTATGCGAATGAACATCCAGTCGTGCGAATGGACAATGCGGATGGACCTCATGCGAATGGGATTAATGCGAATGAGCACTTATGCGACTGGACCTTCAGTCGCATGACCTCCATGCGACTGGCCTTTCAATCGTGCGAATGGACCTTCAATCGTGCGAATGGACATTCAATCGTGCGAATGGACCCAATCGCACCCTAATCGGCCGTATGGCCTCCATTCGGCCTCCAGTCGGTCGCCTAGCCCTAACTGATGCAGAATGCAGTTCATCCCGACTGCAGCCGAGGGTTTTCGGCCTCCAAACTCATCTAAACCCATTTTAAGCCCAAATAGACCATCCTAAACCTTAGGGATGCATACCACGACACCATTCAAGCACACACAAGCTCACAATCAAGTCACAAACGCATCATACATACCATACACATACACAAACGGGTCAACTTACACACTACGAAAACCCGATTTTAGATGTTTTCCAGCCCCAAATCGTTTGAAAACAAGTAAAAGAGGGGTCTTAGAACTCACATAAACGAGCACAACGACAAGAGCTTCGATTTGGCCTGCTTCACGACGATTTTGGCGACCTGAACCAACCCGAACCGGCACTTTTCCTCTTTTTCTCTTCTTTCTCTCTTCTCCCCTTTCTTTGGCTGATTTGTGAGTGTGGGGGAGAGGGTAAGGGCTGTCCTCTCCCTTATATACTCCCCCTCACCCGACTTTCTTTCGTGAGCGAGTTTGGTCCCTCGACTTTGGACTTTATTCTCTTTTCTTTCTTCACCGGCTTCAAAATAATAAATATTCGGGTGTTACAAGTCCACCCCCCTTAAATAGGTTTCGTCCCCGAAACCTGTTATTCGTCGAACAAATGTGGATAATGCTGTCTCATTTCTTCCTCAGTCTCCCACGTTGACTCGGATCCCTTCCTGTGCTTCCACTGTACACGCACAAGAGGAACCACTTTATTCCTTAGCCTCTTTTCTTTACAATCGATGAATGCCACTGGTTGCTCCACATAATTGAGCCTTTCATCTATTTCAATGTCCTCCAGGGGAACAATCATGTCTTCATCAGCTATACACTTTCTCAGATGAGATACATGGAATGTCGGGTGAATCCCACTTAACTCATCTGGCAACTCCAATCTATAGGCCACCTCCCCTACTCGAGCAATGATTCGGAAAGGGCCTATATATCTTGGGCTCAACTTGCCCCGCTTTCTGAATCTGATAATACCCTTCCAAGGTGAGACCTTCAACATAACCGGTCACCCACCTGAACTCAATTGGCCTACGTCGTTTATCGGCATACGACTTCTGTCTATCTTTGGCTGCCTTCATGAAGGCTTTAATCTTTTCAAGATTCTCTGTCGTAGCCTCGATTATCTCGACGCTCCCCAATTCCTTCTGACCAATATCACCCCAACAAACGGGTGTTCTGCATCTCCTACCGTATAGCATCTCATATGGTGGCATACCAATGCTGGCATGATAGCTGTTGTTGTATGAGAATTCGGCTAACGGTAAGTGGTCATCCCAACTTCCACCAAAATCGATCACACATGCCCGGAGCATGTCTTCCAGTGTCTGAATGGTTCTTTCTGACTGACCATCAGTTTGGGGATGATAAGCTGTGCTAATATGTAACCTCATCCCCATAGCGTCGTGGAATTTCTTCCAAAATTGAGATGTAAACTGAGTGTCGCGATCAGACACGATAGACACCGGCACACCATGACGAGCTACAATTTCCTTGATGAACAGATCAGCCAACCTCTCAGATGAATACGTCTCGCGGATCGGTAGAAAATGAGCGCTCTTCGTCAGACGATCAACTATCACCCATATGGCATCATACCCCTTCGGGGTACGCGGCAGCTTCGTAATGAAGTCCATGGTGATGTGCTCCCACTTCCATTCCGGTATATCCAGAGGTTGGATCTTCCCATACGGCTTTTGATGCTCTGCCTTCACTTGTAAGCAAGTAAGGCACTTACTCACATACTCCATGACGTCACGCTTCATACCCGGCCACCAATAATCTTTCTTCATGTCATGGTACATTTTCGTGGCACCAGGATGAATGGAGTATCGAGTCTTGTGAGCTTCATCCATTATCTTCACCCGTAGATCCCCAAAACGAGGAATCCACACACGCCGAATCGAGTTCTAACACCGAGTGTGTTTTCACCCAATTCCCCAACCAGACCTCTCATTCTTTCCGAGTTAAGGTGATCTTCTTTCAATGCCTCATCTTGAAACTCCTTGATTTGCTTCATCACATCAGAGGTCATGATTAGTTGATAAGCTTTCACCCGAATCGGTTCGGGCCTTTCCTTTCGACTAAGGGCATCCGCCACCACATTAGCTTTGCCTGGATGGTAATGGATCTCGCAATCATAATCCTTTATAAGTTCCAACCATCTCCTCTGCCTCATGTTCAGATCCTTTTGCTCGAAGAAGTACTTCAAGCTCTTATGATCGGTGAATATGGTGCACTTCGTCCCGTAGAGATAGTGCCTCCAAATCTTTAGTGCAAAGACCACGGCTGCTAGCTCCAAGTCATGAGTGGGATAATTAACCTCATGGACTTTCAATTGTCGGGATGCATAGGCTATAACCTTCCCTCTCTGCATTAACACACACCCCAACCCTGAGTAGGAAGCATCAGAATAAACCACCAGATCTTCGCTTCCATCGGGTAATGACAGAACAGGAGCTTGAGTCAGTCTTGCCTTCAGCTCTTCGAACGCCTTCTCTTGAGCTTGACCCCATACAAATTTCACATCCTTTCGGGTCAACTTAGTTAGTGGGGAAGCAATCTTAGAGAAGTCTTGGATGAATCTTCTATAGTAGCCCGCCAAGCCCAAGAAACTACGGATCTCGGATGGTGTCTTTGGTGACCTCCATTGCATAACCGCCTCCACCTTCGCCGGGTCAACCATAATCCTGTCAGGATTCACCACATGACCCAAAAACTGAACTTCGCGCAACCAAAATGCGCACTTGGAGAATTTAGCATACAATTTCTCCCTTCTCAACGTCTCCAGAACCTCTCGAATGTGACCGGCATGCTCAATCTTGCTCTTCAAATAAATCAGGATATCATCAATAAATACAATCACTGATTTATCCAACATAGGCCGACACACACGGTTCATCAGATCCATAAAAGCAGCTGGCGCGTTGGTCAAACCAAAGGACATGACAAGAAACTCGTAATGACCATAGCGCGTGCGGAAAGCTGTTTTAGGGATATCTTGTTCCTTCACCTTCAACTGATGATAGCCAGACCGAAGATCTATTCTTGAAAACCAACTGGCACCCTGAAGCTGATCGAACAAATCATCTATTCTCGGTAAGGGGTATCGGTTCTTCACTGTCAACTTGTTCAGCTCGCGGTAGTCAATGCACATCCTCATACTACCATCCTTCTTCTTTACAAACAGGACCGGAGCACCCCAAGGAGAGATACTCGGTCTAATGAACCCCTTATCAAGCAACTCTTGCAACTATTCCATCAACTCTTTCATCTCCGTCGGAGCCAACCGATACGGTGCTTTGGCAACGGGTTGGGCACCCGGTATCAGATCAATCTGAAATTCAATTTCTCTGTCAGGTGGTACCCCTGGTAAATCTTCTGGGAATACGTCTGGAAAGTCACACACAACCGGTACATCAGACAGTTGTAGTGTTAGTGCATCTACATCCTTTACATAAGCCAAGTAGGCGCTACATCCACGCCTCATACACTTTCCCGCCACCGCCATTGAGATCACCTTCGGGATCGTAGTAACCCGATCACCATAAACCGTTACCAAACTTCCATCAGGCGCTATCAACCGAATCATCTTCTTGCGACACACAATGTTTGCCTTGAAGTCCGCCAACCAATCCATCCCAAGAACCAAATCAAACCACCCAAGGTCATCACGAACGGTCTAACATGAAACTTGTGACCTTCTAACTCCACCTCACAGTTTTCTATCATCTCCGAAATCCTGGTAGACTTACCTAGGCAGTTTCTACCTCAAAGGGCGCATAAACACGCCTACTACTAACAGGCAGCTTAGCACAGAAAGCAGCAGAAATAAAACTCCTACTAGCACCAGAATCAAATAGCACAGAAGCTAAAGTTTGGTTCACCAGAAACGTACCGGACACGACATCAGGGTCTGTCCTAGCTTCCTCTTGTGTCATAGTAAAGGCCCTGGCGCTCGCCCTCGGTCCTTCACTTCCCGTCTTCCTCACCCCTGAACCCTCAGTCCTCGGCTTCTTACAATCTCTGCTCATATGACCAGTTTCCCCACAGTTAAAACATTTGCCCGACAGGCAATCCTTCGCCATATGCCCTGTCTTCCCACACTTGAAGCACACGTTCAAACCCAGCCTACATTCTTCCGCATGCTCCTTTCCACACTTACCACACCTCCTTGATCCCGCTCCCGATGTGGCCACGGGGCGGTCATCCACCCGTGCCTTTTTGTTACCCGTCGAGGCATCACCCCAACCAAACCGTTTCCCGTTCCAGTTCCGATCACCACCACCCTTCTTGCTCGCTTCGACCACCACCACCTCCCTCTCATCATAAAGTCTTCCGGCCAAATCGACTGCCGACCTAAACGTACTTGGCCGGGCGGCGATCATATGCCGGCGAACATCCACCGGTAAACCCTGAATGTACCTCTTGATTTTCCGAGACAGAGGCGTCACCTGATCAGGCACCAGACGTGCCATCTCGTTAAATTTAGTGGTGTACTGCTGGTGCGTCATAATTCCCGCCTCTAGTTGCAAGAACTCCTTTCGACCTTGTCCATTTCCCGATGAGGACAAAATTCCTCAATCACCAACCTTCTCAGCTCAGGCCATTTCATTTTCCCAATGGTCCTACTACCCTCAGCTTGGACAATGTTGTCCCACCAGCACAGAGCTGAATCCACAAAAGAGTGGGTAGCAAACTTCACCTTTTGGTCCTCTCGGCACTCGCTGATATCGAGAACAGCCTCCATTTCCCTCACCCACCGGTGAGCAGCTGCAGCGGTGCCGTTTCCATCAAAAGTAGGGGGCTTGCATCTCATAAAAGCCCCATAAGTACATCCCCGTGCCGTCTCCGGCGCAGGCTCTTCTTCTTCCTCTTCGTCATCAGATAGAACCGTTTCCGGCTCTGGTTGTTCCCGTTCTCCAGAGGATCTGTTTCTTTCTTTTCTTTCCCCTTCTCGTACAGCCTTAATAACTTCAGTCACCACAGACGGTAAGATTGTCTGCATGACCTGATGGACTTCTTCTACAACAGCCTCCTTTACTAAGGCTCTCAGATTGGCGCTTTCGTCGCCACCCTCCGGATGGGGGTCTCTGGTTCTTCATGAACCACCCTCTCAACTCTGGGTCTCCCTCTCTTGGGTCGCGGTTCAGCACCGTGACCTCCACCCTAGAAGCTTTCAAAGATCTACCTCCGACCATCACACGCACACTGAAAGATTCAAACACCAACACAGTCATTCAGGGAACAGCTTAGTTTATGTTAAGTATAGTAAGTCCCTAATTACAGTGGCCAGTTGTGATTAGCCACTTACTTTACTCTTCACACCCCAAGCATTACCTGTCCTGACTACATCAGTATTTAAATTCACATACCACATAACCACATACCATACGCACATAAAACCGGTTAACTTTACGAAAATACCTGATGGCAAGCAGCTACTCAGATTGGCATTCCATTCCCTTTCCGTCCCATTCTCAGTTTAAGATTAGGTTTATTTTGAAAATTTACCCATTTCACTTAAACTTTGACTCTGATACCAACTTGTAAGGACCCGTTCCCGGGACGCTTACAGCTGGGTTCTCATCGCTCATAACGTATAATTTCATTTGTATCTCATAAATCATAGCGGAAAACTAAAACAATCTTTCATTTCCATGTAAATGTTTTTGCAAGTTAATACAACATTCATTACAAAATAGCTTGTTCGCATTACAATGCAAAAAAACATCAATCAAAAGAATGCCATCCCAAAAGAGCTGAGTAGTCATCCGTGCCATCCTCAGCAATCATTACCTGCCAACTGGAAACACATCAAAGTCAGAGTTGCTGAGTGAGTTCTAGTTTTATAAATAAAACATACTTTACTTTACATTTGTTCACGATCATACATCATACGTACATACAGATAATATCAGTATTATCTTCTTCAAGTGGATGAATAACCTACAAAATACCCTGCATCCACCTTAGGATCAAAATTGTGGAGTTGACCCTTTGTGTTGAGAATGAAACAAGGACATCCAAAGGCTCTGAAGAATGAAATCAAAGGAGCGAAATGATGTAGAGCTTCATATGGAGTCTTCATCAACCTCTGATTTACTAACACTCTATTCTGCACATAGCAAGCTGTATTGACAGCTTCAGCCTAAAAGGTCAAAGGCAAACCAGAGTCAGCCAACATGGACCTTGCAGCTTCAATTAAAGTCTTGTTCTTTCTCTCCACTACTCCATTTTGTTCTGGAGTCCTTAGGATGCTAAACTTCCTTTTGATTCCTTTTGAAAGATAAAAATCATCAAGTGTATGGTTTCTGAATTCAGTACCATTGTCACTCCTTATACACTTGACTGATAGGGAATACTGCTTCTCAACATACAACACAAAGTTTGTAATCTTCTGAGCAACCTCATCCTTTGAATGTAGAAAGAAAGTCCATACGAATCTAGAGTAATCATCCACAATTACCAGACAGTATTTCTTCTTTGCCATGCTCATCACTCTCACAGGACCAAATAGATCAATGTGTAGTAACTGCAAGCAGGCAGTGGACTTAGGTTCTTCAATGGGAGGGAATGAGACTTTGTGCTGTTTCCTTTCAAACAAGCAGTGCAGGCTTCATCACAGTGGAACTCCTTTATTGATAAACCTCTCACTAGACGATTGTGGATCAGCTGATTCATGTTTCTGAGATTGACATGACCCAGCCTTCTATGCCATAGTTTAGATTCCTGAAGAGAGGCTTTGGAGAACAGGCATGGATGACCCTTCAAATCAATCTTCTTTGACAAATCCAAGGCATACACTCTTCCGATCATGTTGGCCTTCAGGAGAGTATGTTCATCCATTACCTTGTCAATCAGCCTTAGAACTTGGGAAGACAGAATCCTGCAGTTCTGGCTTGTGAAAAGTGCAACATGCCCTTTATCACACATCTGACTGACACTCAGCAGATTATACTTGAGATTCTCCACATGGTTGACATCATCAAACCGGATTTGTCCATTAGACACATATCCTTTCCCAATGATGTAACCTCTGGCATCATTTCCAAATGAAACAAATCCCTTCTTTCCTTGAGAGTAATCATTAAGAAAAGAACTGCTCCCAGTCATATGCATAGATCCTCCACTGTCCACATACCAGATGCTCCTTTGGCATGTTGAAGAACCCTGCATGAAAGAAAACTAGTTAGATTTTAAGACCCAAACCTTTTTGGTTTTGGGTCTGTTTTCATCAACAGATGCAACCATAACTTGTTTCTTATGATTAACAGCTGAAGAAGGAGATGGTGCTGAAATGGATTCCTTAGATTTGGGCTTGGAATGCCTTTTTAGTGATTTGATCACAGGTACATCTAGTTGGTTAACCCTCCCCAACAAATGCTGAACCATCATAACAAGTTGTGTCTGATTTGTAGCCAAAGCTTTCAGCTCTTGTGACATATCAGTACTTGTGTTTGATGAGTTCCTGTGATCCACCATTTCCTTCTTAAAATTAACAGACTTGGTCTGATGTTTATCATGAGGAGCACCATCAGCTGTTTTGTGATGAACCTTATCCTTCTTTTTGAATTTGGTTGAAGGCTTGGGTTTATCACAATGGAATGATTGCGGTACAAACTTGGTCTCAAACTCAGTTTTCATTTCATCCATCTGGATTTTAATGAGCTTATCTCTGTTGAGTTTGGAACCCTTTCTGTACCAACATTCATCAGAAAGATGATTGAATTTACCACATATTTTACATGGCTTATTCTTCATCTTGGATTGATCAACTGCTGATGAGGAAACTACTGAAGGTGTGCTCTTCAGAACTTTCCTCCTT
The DNA here is from genome assembly GCA_025506515.1 of Flaveria trinervia. Taxonomy (NCBI): domain Eukaryota; kingdom Viridiplantae; phylum Streptophyta; class Magnoliopsida; order Asterales; family Asteraceae; genus Flaveria; species Flaveria trinervia. Next base: position 4,351,869 of record CM046457.1, on the reverse strand, counting down.
TCAGTAATTTTGTTCAGTACTGAAGAATCTGTAACAACTGAAGAGTTGTTCTTCAGCTGTTCATTGCCAGCAGTTGTTAATCCATTTATTTCAGCTGATTTGAAATGCTTTTCAGTTGTTGTAACTTGCCCTTTAGTACTTAAGTTACTTTGAGGGACAACATCTGAAATACTCAGCTTCATGTGCTTATCAGTAGTTAACCCATCAGCCAATTTACTTGCTGAGGTATCAACCCTTATCTCATCTTGTGATTTTGGGAGATCACTTGTGGATGATGCACATGATAATGTGGTTTGGAGATTGCTTTCACTTTCAGATTTTACTATTGGTTTTGGAGTAAAATCTGTTGGAGGTGCAATATGGTTATAACCAATTCCAAACTTCACATTCGAAGCAGATTGCTTACTGAGCAGCATTTCAAATCCCTTGCAGGATGACACCCAGCGGTCACACTCAACTTGGGTAACTGCAAGTTTTTCTTTGAGTTCCTTATGGTTCTCAAGAATGACCTCTAGCTTAGCCTTTTCATCATTTAATTGGCATTTAAGCTTATAAATCTCATCATCTTGTCCTTAAGGACAGACTCATATTCAGCTTTTCTTTTGGAAATAGTTTGCTCAAGCTCTAGATTTTGATTAATTACAGCTACATTTGCTTCTTAATAGAGACAAATGCATCTATGCAAGATTCAGAACAAAGCTTGGCCTTAGCCTTAGAGGATACCTGGGTTACCTGTGAAGAAGATGCATTGGAGCATGAACTCTCAGTAGATTCCAGGGCCATGAGAGCTAGATTCCAAAAGGATGTTCACCACCATGTTGACCATCACCCGTAAATAATTGCTCAGTACCAGAGAGATCATCTGGTAAACTGCTCCAGTCAACATTGCCAGGGTGAAAAAGTTGTGATGAGGTTGTGATTGAGATGGTAGAGGCTCAGGTAATGCTTGTGGTTGTTGTGCAGTAGGAACTTGAACTGGATTTGGCTGAGGCATATAATAGCAGGGATACGGATATGACATTGGACCCTGAGGGACAAAGTATGCAAGCGAAACAGGTTGTGAATGATGACCAGAACTAGCAGGATGTTGCCCCCTGTTTTGTGGACTAGTGCTTGGAAAAGTCACAAAGGGTGTAGAGGAGTTAGATCCAGATGATCTACACTCTCTTGCAAAGTGTCCAAGCCTTTGGCATTTGTGACACCTCAACTTACTCTTGTCAAAACCAACTTTGGTTTTGCCAGAGAGTCCTGGAAATTTCCTGCCAGTCCTCTTGTAGAACTTCTGAGATCTGATATTAATCAAGGCCATTTGGCTCAGAATATCCATCTCTTCTAGATCATCATCAGCTATTCCTTTCAAATCATCCATGATAAAACATAAATTGTCACTATTACAGCCTGAGTGACTATCAACACCAACGAATGCATGATCTGAACTGTTTGAAGAGAAATCTATATGCTCATCATAATTACTTTCAGATGCAGCATATTCTGACTCATGACCAACAAGGCAGTGTTCCCTGGTACAAAGTCATCAGTGAGCTTTCCTGATGATGCCAGTTCCTTTTCTGCTCTATCTCTCTCTCAAATGTAAGTAGTTCCCATGAAGTTGAGTGAGAGATAGTTTATCCAGATTTGCACTGGAGCGTAGGACAATAGTGTATGTGTCCCATCTCTCAGGCAGTGATCTAAGGAATCTGTTTTTCATCTGGCTATGGTATATTCATGTTTGACCATCTTTAGCTCAGAGATCAAACTAGAAAAATGCTCAAACTATTGAGTCAGTGTCTCACCCTTCCTATGAGAGAATGTTTCATATTGTTGGGCAATGATTTCTCTGTTGTTTGCTAAGACCTCATCAGTTCCACCAAATTGTTCCTTCAGTGCCTTCCAGAGGTCATGAGCAGTTTCATGATGCATAAGCCCTGAATAGATTTCATTCGGCAGTGCCATGGCCAGAATTCCATGGGCTTTAGCATCAATCTCAAACAGTTTCCGATCTTCATCTGAGTATTGTTCCTTCTTCTTCGGAACCATTTGATTGGTTTCCGGATTGTTCACCATAGGCTTATGTGGACCATGTACCACTGATGTCCAACAAACTGAACTGTTAACAGACAGGTGATGAAGCATTCTTCGTTGCCATATGTTATACTCAGTCCTAACCAGCATCGGAGGCTTGGTTGAAGAACCGGTATTGTGAGGGTCATTAGAAGGAGTAGTCATTCTCAGATTCAACCAAAATCAATTAAGTTTTAACAGATTTAGAGCAGAACACAACAACCAAATTGAACCAAGAGAAAACAGAAAGCAATAAGACGAAAGTAGCAGAAATTCAATTTAACGATGACCGATTCTTGCAAATATGCCAATTCAATCAAATGCAGATATCGATTAGCAGTTTCAATGATCAATTGTTAGATCGATCAATGATTAACCGGCTCTGATACCAATTGTTAGGATCAGTGATCTACGTTTGATTGATTAGAGAGTATTGCAGCGGAAATCAAATAAAGAATTAGACAATTCACAAGAATACAGTTGATATTCAAAGTAAGAACAAACGATTATAGAAAGAATTCTGCAAATCAAATGTTTCATTCAATACGCGTTTTCGTGGTGGCACAATGTCACCCATACAATCAGGTCAATCATCCCTTATATAGGAATGTCGTGGTGGAACATTCCTTATATAGGAGATGTGACGTCTGCTGATGTCATTTGATAGTGACATCCAACAGAATTATTCAACTACTGAAAGTTAACACAACTACTGAAGATGTCAAAACAGCTGACATCTTCATACAAAAATACTAAGTGTTAACTGTCACTACAACTACTGAAAAGAAACTACTGAAACTACAACGACTGAAGAACATGCTCTTCAGTCGTTTTTACTGAAACAAAAAGAAAACTACTGAAAGGAAACCATCACAACAACTGAAGAATGCTTCTTCAGCTGTTGTAACAAACTCTGAAGGCTTCAGTACTTGTACTTGAACTTCAGCTGTTGTCATCAGCTGATGTCTTCAGTCTTTGTACTTCAGTTGTTGATCTTCAGTACTTTGTTCTTCGGCTGTTGATCTTCAGACTTTGGTCTTCAGCTGTTGAAGTCTTCAGTACTTTAGTCTTCAGCTGTTGATCTTCAGACTTTGGTCTTCAGCTGTTGAAGTCTTCAGTACTTTAGTCTTCAGCTGTTGAAGTCTTCAGACTTTGTCAAACAGCTGATCAAGTCTTCAGCAGTTGTTCTGATGTCTGTAGGACTTAGAGGTTTTTATGATTAGGCTCATTGATTCTTTTGGTCCAACAGATGGACATGTGTAAAACCTTATCAAAATTACCAAAATACCCCTGGTAGGTTATTGTAGCACCAACCAAAGGTTTTAATATATATTATAACTATACCCTACTCTCTTTTAATTAATAATTACATTAACTACCAATCACATTATTTAAATCTTTTTCATATTAAAATATTTTTTAATAAATGAACAAAGTGAACTTTCTATAACTAAAACTTTTTTATATATAAGAATGTTTCTAAAACATCACACTTTTTTAAAATACAAAATATTTTAACACATGTATTTTTCTAAAAATAAACTTTACATGAAACAAAAATAATTAAACTTCAAAGTTATAATAAGAATATTCTTAAAAGTGACATTCTTTAGTTATGGTTTAATTTGAAACAAAATGTTTAAAAAACATTTTTGTTCAGAAAGCACAAAACAGTTAAAAAAGATAAGTTAGAAAGACTGATATCGTCATTATATTATTTAATATCCTAACTCATACCTAATTTCAATAATATCTTATCTAAAAATATCATTTTATAATTAACAAATTTTCGTTGCTAACTAGTTAATATTTTAATCATTCAACTCGTGTAACACATGATGTACTAACCAAGTTATATATACATTAGTGGAAATGAAATCTAATTGATAACAAAAATAAAATAGTGTATTGGAACAAAAACAATAATACATAAATCATGATCTTAAATATATGGTTTCGTAATAAAATGTTCAATATGTAACTACTTATATAAACTAGTGGTATCCATCAAAGCACATTGTATGTGTGGTGAACGTTCGAACCCATGTCCCAAGATCTTCTCCATCATGCGTGTGATGGATGTTTGAACAACCACCCCGGCATAAAAATTGCTATAATCGAGCCTAGAACTGGCATTTGACTATGGCTGCTAACCATAGAATATAACATGTTAAAGGTTCAAAAGTGTCGTTCATTTGTAGCTGCAAACAACCGATTGCCACGCCAAAACAATAAGCACGAGACATTTTTAGTTTTTCATCATCGCCGACATGTAATGCAAGCCTACATAATAGAACTGTGCCAAAGCGTGTCAACCTGCATAGGCATAACCATCGTAAGTTTAAGGTTGGCGTGTCAAACTGTCTCAACCAAGACAACCCCAACACGTCAAAGTAATTAAAAGCAACACAAAACAAAACTGACTAATAAAATTATATTTAAATTAAATGCAATCATAGGAACAATCTTTACACGTTTTATAGTTATCTCAAATGTGTAACAAAACAAAACTGACTAATAAAATTATATTTAAATTAAATGCAATCATAGGAACAATCTTTACACGTTTTATAGTTGTCTCAGATGTGTGTCTTTTCATATGCAGAGGCAGGTTGTACACCCTACTTTATAAGTTGTATAAGAAAATGACTGTTCATTCAAATACACATATATAAAGGTAATATTATAATAATAATAATAGTAGGTTAATAAAGTACCATGTTCGATTTATTACCTTGTAACCAAACACGAAACAATAGTGGGTCGCGACCATAATATTTTCTGGACTAAAATGTGTCCGATAGCATTACCAAGAACATCAATGGATCCGATTTTTGCAATCACTACGGATAGTCGGATACTCTATTTTCATACCATTTTTCGCTCCAAAACAACATTGAACTCGAGCTATGAACTCATTAGTAGTTAGTCCAATTTCATTACATAACAGATCGGATACACATGGAACAAACAAACGATGATTGTTTTCGTCACCTCTTTCACAACAAAATACATTTGGTATCAGTACATGTTCTGTCAAAATTGTTTGGAAAAAACTAGAAGGGCTTGGACTCACTGCCATAACTTACAGAAATCAAAAGATGATCACAGTCAGTAAGTAATTCAACATTTCACCTTATCTCACTGTTGGATTTGAGGCTACATTCTTACTTCAATACCTTTCATCAACAGATGGTCTTTTATTAATTTAATTCTTTTTAACTTGCAAAGCATTCCAACCAATAGTGGATCCAGAAATTTATTCCTATGTAGTTGTTTTTTTAGATACTCTAATTTTGTAGAAGTGGATATAAAAATAATCAAGTCGGATCAGGTCATATAATAAAAACACAATACAAAATATAAAACATCATCATTCCAATATGATAGGCACATAAGTTTTGTTTTTAGTTTTATGATTACAGTATTAGTTTATTAGATATTTAGTGAGTATTAAAAGTGGCCTCATATAATTTACTTAAATCATTATCTTTATGGGTATCACGTATTTAGTACGACCGTATTTAGTTATTCAATTAGTTAGCTTATGATTTTTTTCTTCACTTGACTCAAAGAGTAGCTGCAGACAATTAGACAAATGTCTAAGAATGGACGATCATTTTCAATGTAATCTCATAGAGCTTCAACAATCCTAAATAGTGAATCTGAAGAAACATAAAATGACTTTTGGTTTTCTTTGGAAAATCATTATCTATACTACTATAATAAGAGGAAAGAAGGATGCAATGGTAATTTACACAATTTAAGACGGGCAGCTGAAAAGTTTACAAAGAAATTCCTATTTGTGTATCATCTTATTTCAAAAAAGAATCTTGTTTCATACACCACTAATTCGACATTTTACACCATATCTGGAAAACGGTTGTTTGTTTAAGAGAAAACTGTCGTTTGCATGTAAGTAAACTACAGTTTGTATGAGAGTATACTACAGTTTGCAGAGTAGTAAATGATCGTTTACAGAGTTATAAACGGTATTTTACAATTAGTAAATGGTCGTTTATTATGTTTAATATTTTTATAAACTTTTTCTATTTATAGTTATATTATATTAAATTATATATTGTTAAGTTTTTTATATTAAATTTCTATATTATATTTATATTATACTAATTATATAAATTGAATATATGTATAAATAGAAAAGGTTAATACATGTACATATAAACTTATGTACATGTATTAACATTTTATTTATAATTATATTAATCTTTTCTATGTGTAGTTAAACGATAGTTTACAAGTTAATAAGTCGGCCGTTTCCTTTTTTCTACATAGTAAACCGGTCGTTTCATAATTACATTGGTCGTTATTCTATTCATAATTATATTATACTAAATTGGTCGTTTCTCATTTTCTATTAATTATACTAAATTATATAATTTATATATTATTACTTTTTTATGTACATGTATTAACTTTTTCTATTACATTATATAGTTTTATATACATTTAAGATAAAAATTATATAGTTCACCATAAAACTTTAAGTTTAAAATATTTGAATTATATAGTTCATATAATTTTCATAATTTTTTAAGTTTAAAAATAACAATAAAACGTATATACTTCACATTTTTGACTTTATAATATGAATAATTACAATGATACTAATCTAATCTATATTGAAACGAGTAACTTTTTTTAAGTATATATTGACTATATCTTTGAAGTCTCTCCTCGTACATTTTTTCCCACACAGCCGCATTATTATTTTTATAAAAATTCCATAACGGCATTATAAAAGGCAATGGATATTCACCCTCTAAACGCATAGAGACGTAGTGACAACCATACACATGTACAATAGTAATGAATTGGAGGTACATGACTTCATGCGGATATATCCATGGCGGAAAATAAGTTGCACTTTCAATGGGAGATAAGCATTGAAGAATAAAATTAAATTTATTGGCGATCAATAATCCTGTGTAAGACATTATCATACAGTGTTGATCAGGAGTTGGACTCGGTTGTAGCCATGATAAAGTGTGTTCTCTCTCATCATATGAGCTGGAGAAAAGATTTCTCTATAAATTAGAATTGTTATGTAACTCGTTTAAAAACTCATACCTCATGTTCAGCCAATATTCTTCACCGAATCCTACGGAAAAGGAAACTACACGAAACCCGCAGTTACCATCATTGTTTACGTTCTCTATGTGTTATATATGGATAGAAAAGTTTGGAATCTATGTTAGTAAAGGATGGTGATATAGAGAAGATTGAGTTGTGCTATCTACGTTTGAACTATGTTTCGAGGGGCTCAAGCCCATAAAATCATAACTAACAAAATCATTTATCGTGTAGGTATGACCTCGGGTAGGTTCAGAAGGTGAAAGGTGTGGTTTGTTTTGTTTTTGAGATTTAAGTGTTGGCCTTCCACAAATATTTTTTGCACCGTGGCTCGTTAAGATTTATGCTGATAGGATCCTTTATGCCTTTATCCTTTCTAACCAATTCCTTTTCACCATGGGTTTTTTTGTTTCTGGTAAGTTTTTTTGAACCTCTCAAGTTCGTCATCACATTGAATATCTTCTTCATCTTCATTTAACGATACTAGTGAAAAGTCAAGCCTCCTCCAAAATATAACTATCAAATTTAGTGGAATAGGTTTTCTATTTTTAAATACTGTGCGATTTCACAAGCACATGGTAAACCGCAACTAGTACAAATATGGCAGCCACAACTTTGTGATTGGTTTTGAACTTCATTAACTAGTCTCAGCTCCCCAACTAATATATCCATAGCTTCATGAGAAACATTTGATAACAAAGAAACAAATAAACTATGTTTGTGTTGATGTTTTATTTTAATCCGACTTTCTGAAACTTGCCTTTATTTGTGTCTCATGTAAACGTATGATGTTATTTTAAATTTCTATAAATTTATCTAAATTTGACTTGTTGAAATTCAATGTTTTTTAACAAAGCATGTTGGCTTTCTACTCTGTTTATTGTTCATTCTCCAAAAATTAGATGTTGATCAATCCATGCAGACACAAAGATCCCTTTATAATTTTACAACCAGTCCACATCCAAATAATAAAACACAGCTACAAAGTTAAATCAAATATGTTAGTTTTAATTATTATAATAAAAAAACAATAAATTGAATAGATCAGGAAAAATACTTCGATGTTTGTTCATCAACTTTGTCTGCGTTCGATTTTCATAGTAGGCCTCAATTGTTGGATATTGAAGCAGAAATCTCTAGTAAGACATAAATTTATCTCACTCAGTCTGAGACTTGAAAGGTGATCGGCAATGCTTCTGATATTTTTATGTGTATGATATCTACAAAGCAATCGGGTTGCTTCTTGAAAAATTACTTGTCATGCATCCATTAATGTCAACTCTCTATCAGCGACTATGACACGTGATACCATATAGCCATCCAATGTTTTTCTTAGACAATTTAAAACCCACTTGAAATTATCTTTTTCCTCATTTCGTATGAACGAAAAAGCAATACAAAATGTTTTGTTGTTGAAATTAAGCTAACGATTTGAAGAAAAGAGAGGCGATACATGTTCGTTTTGTACGTGCAATCTAAAATAATCACATGCGTGAACGCACGCCATATTTTTAATGAAGTGGGTTGACAAAAAAACAAAAAACAAATCGTTTAATTGATTTGATTCGTCATCAGTAGTAAAATTATAGATGTATCCATCCATCTGCAAAAGATTGAAGAAGTGTTTGCATCGGGGTGGTTTCAACTTTCGTATCCTTGTCCGTGCATCATACACCGTTTTAATTATGGGTACATTAAAGTCGTAAGAATATCATATGGTACGTTGCATATTTTTTTTCTTGTAAGATATTCCACCAATGCATACTCTTCTTTAGACAATCTTTTTGTATAAGCATGACTCTTCAAAAATTTAGAAGGTTCATGATTATGTTCATCACACACAATATGTATTTTCCAATCTCCATCTTCTTCATGATATTTTGCTATAAGTTGAATGGATAACTTGTCTTCTTTGTGCTTGAATGCATGATTGAATCCGATGTTGACTTGTATACACCACCACGATCGCATATAAGAAATGCCTTGTTGACGAAGTCGTATACAGTCTTCTTTGTTCGTTGTGTGACAATAACGTATCCAAAGGTGCGTGCAATGTTTTACACCCAATCTATTAACTCGTCACTTGTTAGGTACACCCAATCATTATAAAATTGAGACATTATTAAGTTGAAATACGATGGTGTGTGAATAAATGAATTTGAATTATGAATTATGTATTGTGTATTTTGAATTTATAGGTATCTTCCAACAATTATTATAAAATGAAGAATCTATACCTTGGCATAGTTACCATAACGTTCTGACACATTTCCTAATAATTATTGATTTTATCTACAATTTGGCAAACAATTATTTATTTTATTTTCATATTTATATCGTTTTATTGATTACAATAACCCAAACATAAATAAAATTACTATACAAATAAAAACTAAATCACAATTCACATAACTAAAAATATTACATTACTATACAAATAAAAATAAAGTTATATTATAAATTACATTTCTATTGATAAGAGTCATCAGGAGGGTTTTGATATGGAGGTACCACATTTGATTATCATGTTTAAACCTCCATCTAACTTGTGGATAATCTGCAATCATGTCCATCCGTATAATATGTTCACGATCAACAAATCCGAACATAAGAACCAACCGTTTAATCTTGCCACGTTCTCAAGGGTGAGACTGTGTAAAGACTCGACAAGTCGAGTAACATATGTACCATCACAATATATTCATTTTTCTTTATACCCGTGCACGTAGTAAAATAATCAACAAGCATATATGCCATATTACAAGACCTCCTTTTAATCAAACAAAATAAAATAAACAAATCCTTTTAATTACCCCACCATTGGTCATCTTACGTCCAACTATAGTATGACCAATAACACGATAAAGATATCTATACAACCGATCATTTATTCTTGTAGCTTTTGTTTTATGTTAGGTATATATTGGTCATCATCAATTTCTTGCCAAAATATCATCATTATAATCTTCTGAAAATTGCATAAGACCGTTCAAAAATCAGATTGATTGGTCTCCATACAAAGCTCCTTATATTACGGGCCACTAATTGCAAAAAATCTGCTCCATGCCATCTGAGTATTGCTCCCTCCTCTTCGGAACCATTTGATTGGTTTCCGGGTTATTTACCATAGGCTGTGTGGACCATGTACCACTGATGTCCAACACCCTGGTTATTAACAGATAGGTGAGAGCATACGTCTTTGCCATATGTTATACTCATTCCTAACCAGCATAGGTGGCTTGGTTGAGGAACCAGTATTGTGAGGATCATTGGAAGGAGTGGTCATTCTCAATCAAAAACAATTTAGTTCAAGTTTTAAAAGTTTTAGACAGACCACAACAGACTCAATGAGAACCAAGAAAAGATCTCAGGATGAATGAGCAGAAATACAGAAAATTCAATCTCTATAACCGTTCTTGCAAAAACAAAAGCTAATTCAATCAAACTTAGATCTTGAATAGCAGTTTCAATGATCAATTGTTAGATCGATCAATGATTAACCTGCTCTGATACCATTTGACAGGATCAGTGATCACAAGTTTGATGTATCAGAATACAAAGCAGCGGAATACAAACTAGAATTAGACAAATTGTAGCAAGCAATTGATACTTGTAAGCATTAAGATCGCATACGGTTATAGGGAGAGAATATATATTTCTGATTTCTAGGAATGTTTATAGATGTAGAATATTTCTAATCAAATCAATCATCATTCCATTCATTCACTCATTCATCTCACATGATTACAATAGGTTGTCACTCTTTATATAGAGTGCAACAATCACTGCTGTTATCACGGAAAGTGACAACTGGCAGATCCAATACAAAAATAACTAATTCTTAACAAATACTGAAATGTTCACAACTACTGAGAACATATCAGCATGTTAAGTACAAAATATAAAACTACTGAAACTACAACGACTGAAGAACAAGCTCTTCAGTCGTTTTACAAAACTACTGAAAATATAAAACTACTGATATCACAACTACTGAAGAAGTACTCTTCAGCAGTTGTGACAAACTACTGAGGCTTCAGTACTTGATCTTCAGACTTTGACCTTCAGGTGTTTCATCAGCTGATGACTTCAGTAGATACCATCAGCTGATGTCTTCAGTCTTTGTCTTCAGACTTTGTACATCAGTTGTTGATCTTCAGCACTTGTAAACTCTTCAGTTGTTGTACTTCAGTACTTTGGTTCTTCAGCTGTTGAGGTCTTCAGCACTTGTCAAACTACTGATGAGGCTTTCAGCAGTTGTTGTGATACCATGTGGGACTTAGAGGTTTTCTGATCTTGGCTCATTGGTTCTTTTGGTCCAACAAACTCCCCCTGAACCAATGCAGCCAAAACCTCTAACTTATTTATTCTCCCACTTATTGATGGCAAAGTGTTGGTCTTTTTTCTTCTTGATCAGTAGAGAAGATGACCCATGTAAGCTCCAGCCTGGGAAGAAATCTCAAATATTTGTTTGGCAGAGTATGAATGGGAACTCTGTTTTGGGGAACTGGACACAGAGTTGTTATCCCATTCATGAGATTTACTTCCCATAATGAGTCTGTATGACTCACGAACATAGGCCTCAAGGAGAACAACTTGTTCCTCCTGAGAGAGTTCTTCTGCTCCTCCTTCGAAGAAGAACTCTGGACCATAGTACTCTGATAAGTACTTCATGGTCCTGCCATTTTTCAGCTCCACCGTAGTTACCTCCCTATATACAAATTCATCAGGATGGTTGCCTTCAAGGAGTAACTGGAGCTCATTCTTCTGGATGTCTTCAAGCTTTTTATATAACAACCCCTTCTTAATCATCTTGTTTTCTAGTAAGGCTTGAGGTGTCTTCTTTGCTTGGTGAGCTTTCTTGAATTCATCAATGATTTCCCAAGGTGAGACTACAACGGCCAACATGATGGTGGACTCTATGGTTTTTCATACCTGGCCGTTGTATCTGTGTGGGATAGTTCTTTTATGGATCCTAGAACTCACCCTGGGGTCTGGCCATACTCTCACTCTCTCCTTCTGATACTGAAAGGTGTGCCTGAGAGTGTACAGCCTTTGAGCATGCCCTTTCGCTTGAATATGATGACTGAGGAAATTCCTTGTCAACCATCTTCAACAGTTGCTCATCGTGCTGTTTCTGCTGTTCTTCTTCTCTATCTTGACTCTGACCATCTCCTTTGAGAGTCAGGTGTGATCATGGGTTGACTTCGGGGTTTTGGTAGCTTCAGAACAGCAGAGAGTGGCAGACTGTCATCTTCATCCTCTTCTTCTTCTTCTTTTCCATCCTCAGCACCCTTCTCCTCCTTCTGGGTACATCAATGGATGATGGTTGGGTTGGTGAAGGAATTGGTTTTGAAGAATGAGGATGTTTGGTTTGGCTTAGAGTTGGTTGGGAGATTTGAGGGATAAGATCTGTTTGAGTGGGTGGAAGGGAAGGTTGATCTAGCATCCTTGTAGTTAGTTTCGCCTTTGTGAGTTTAGCCATCTCTAACCTTTTACCAGCCCCGGCCTCATCAAGGGCTTCCACAATAATCCCTTTGTTGAATTGCTTAGACACAGATTCTGGTGGCTATAGCCAGAATGCTGTCCCTGGTCCATGCGCGAATCTCCATTAATGATCTTCCCAAGTTTTGCAATAAAGCGGATCATTATTTCAATCTCTCTTTCTCAAGAGCATCATACCCTGCCCATCGGGTTTGTATCTCTTGTACTTCTAACCTTCTGATCTCACTATCCAGTGTGGCTGTGTCAAACCCCTGCTTGAAGAGTTGTTCAATTATTTATCCATGGATCGGCTGTGTGTGGTGTCAGCTTCTTTGACCAGCTCCTCAAGGATTTGTCTTCAGCAGTGTGATCATCAGCACTTCTCTTTTGCTTGTAAGTGATCAGAGGTTGCTTTTCTTTTTCCTCCTCTTGCTTCTTCTCCTCTGTTCTTTTCCTCTTCTTTCTTTCACTGCAGTACTCTCCCCCTTTTTGGTTGCATTGGAGGAAGGGGTTTGTACCGCAGAAAGAGTCTTTTGAACAGCAGCATCAACCAAGGGCTGTAATGTTGAGGAAAGCCTCTCATCAATGGCTTTGATCACTATATCAGTGATTATGGGTGTGATGAGAGGGAGGGAATTTTGGAGTACAGCACCTATTTGCTCAGGAGGGTTCTGTTCCTGAGAAGTAGGGCCTGAAGCAGAGGCAGGTGGTTGATTTGGAGTGGCTCGGTGTTTGGGAAACCTTCAAGGGAAGGTGCCATCTGTGGGTGGATAGAGGCAGATGGTCTTTCTCCTTGTGAGAGTTGGTCAAGTAGGTTTTGCAGCCTACTGACTTTCTCTTCAAGGAGTGTGTTCTGGGCAAGAACATCATAGAAGAAGCCCAGGTCATCATCAGCCGAAGCTGAATCAGCTGACCTCCTGCTTAGAGCAGGATTGACATGCACTGGGTGTAGACCAGTTGGTGCATGTGCCCCTTGTGCTTGGTACTGGGGACTTCCAGCCTCAGGACAATGTCCATCATTAGCTGTTGCCTCTAGTGAGGTCTTAGCAATGTTACCAGCCGCACTCTGGTCATGTGCTGAGTCAGAGGAGGTGGCAGCCTCACTAGATATTCTAAGCTCCGTGTCTACACCAGGAGATAGAATTGGGAAACCCCTGTGCTGTGGGTTCTCAAGGGCACTGTGTTCCTCCCCCTCAATTGTAGAGGTATTCCCAGTAGTAAGTGGTTTCTGGGGAGGGGGTGAGGAGTGCAATTGAGTCAGCAGCACTTGTGCAACTATTAAAGTGGGCTGTGTGAGGGGGGTTGTTTGGGGTGAGGTGATAGAAGCAGTGTGCACCTGGGGAGGTTGGTGCTCTTCAATGGCAATCTCCTCAAGTGAGGAAGATCAGATAAGTAGGTACCCCTTTGGTGGTTGCTGCAGGCTCTTGTGAGAGGAGGGCCTGAGCGGCTGTGGCTGGAGGAGATTGTATCCACTAGTGGGTTTGTACTAGTGGATATATCCTGCGTTTGTGTTGCAGGGGCATCCTCAGGGGACTCAATTCCCTGAGTAGCCGTTTGGGTTTCTTTTTGGTGGGTTTGGTAGGGACTTTGGATTTGGAGGTGGTGGCTGTGGGTTCCAGCTGCGTGGGTTTTCGCAGCTTGGCAGCCATTTTTAGTGTCCGGTCAGAGTTGTGCGGGAGTATACTTCCGGCAGAACAGCCGTAGCAGGGACTCCCAAGCCAACAAGTCCCTCAGCATTAAGCTGGTCTGTAATAATGGCCATTATGAACCGTGGATAAAGTATCCAACGGTTGGCAGTTTGTTTTGAGCCATATCTTTGAGCTCTGAAAATATTAATTCTGAAAAGTTTAGTGGTTGTTGCTCAAGGATAGAATACATTACCTGCTGCCATTTGGTGGACATTTGATCCCAAGACGACGTCTTAGGGGCCAAACATACATTTATCATGTGAAAAATCAGGCGCTCAGCGTCATTAAAGTGTTTCTTCATGATGGTAGTGGCACTGAGATCGCCTTGATATCCATGTTGAGCAAAGGATAGATCGATGGTGCCCTTCGGATATCCAGCAGGAGAAATAGCATCATTCAGTTGAAGAATTTGCGGATTGTTGCAGGAGTAATGACTACTTCTTGTTGTTGACGACGATGGGAGGGTGTGTGTGTGCTCTCCTCAGTAGTAACAGTAACGTTCATCCAAAATGGTTCAAGGATTCGGCATGTAAGATGGGGTTCAGAAGAAATGCCTGTGTATTGGGACTGAACCATAAGATCGATAACAGTATCGAACTTAGTCCAGATCGGCGATTTAGTGAGGTAGGCAACACAGTTGTGTCGCGGTTTAAGTTGCATAGACGCCATGGAGAAGAGGAAAGTTTTGGAGAGGAACGTTAGGTTGGAAGAAGATGAAGCATGGAGAGCTAAGGTTAGGGGTATATATAGGGTACGGGTAAGGAAACGACTGAAGGATGTGGTGTTAGTCATCAGTAGTTTTAAACGACCGTTGACATGGTATTATCTTTTCAGACGTTGAAACAGCTGAAGTCGTGGTGTTAGGCATCAGTAGTTTAGAAAACTACTGAAGACCGTGGTTTTGACTTCAGATGATTGAAACAACTGAGGACTTTGTGTGTGTCATCAGTAGTTATAAAACTACTGAAGACAGTGGTTTTGTCATCAGTTGTTGTAAACAACTGAAGACTAGGGATTAGTCATCAGTAGTTATAAAACTACTGAAGACGTGGTTTTGCTTCAGTTGTTTAAAATGAAACAGCAGTTGCACAAACGACTGAAGAGAAAGTTCTTTTCAGCTGTTTTCGTCAATTCTTAGCTTTTCAGCTGTTTCAGTCTGTCCTCAACACATTCATCAGTGTTTTTGGCTGATTTCAGTTGTTTCATAGGACATCAGTACTTATCTGTTTTACTTATTGCAGTAGTTGTAACTGCATCAGTATGCATCAGGAATACTTTAGAAAAGTGAGGGACATTGCGAGGAAGTCAGCAGTAATTGTGACACAATTTCGTACTTACAGTCATTATAGACTGTACTTGTATAGTTGCAGCATACCAAGCCTAAACAACAAGGTTTGGAACACAGGTTTTGGAAGAAACTATCCAAAGGCTTAGTAAAAATGTCTGCAAGCTCTCAGCACTAGGCACAAACTTAGGATCAATCAGACCTTTTTCAAAACAATCCCTTATAAAATGATGTCTGATCTCTATATGTTGGTCCTAGAGTGCTGGACTGGATTTTTGACAATACAAAGAGCTGAAGCACTATCCATTAACAATGGAGTCTTAGTCTCTGTAATGCCATAATCCAAAAGTTGGTTTTGAAGCCAGAGTACCTGAGATGTACAACTTGCAGCAGCAATGTACTCTGCTTCAGCAGTAGATGTAGCAACTGAGGTCTGTTTCTTGCTCTGCCAAGAAATCAAGCAGTGCCTAGAATTGACATCCACCAGAAGTTGATTTCCTGGTCAACTTACACCCTGCATAGTCACTGTCAGAAAAAGCAACTAATTTACCAGAATGTCCGGTAGAATACCATAAACCTAGAGATGGAGTGCCTTGCAGATATCTAAAGATCCTCTTGACTGCAATCAGATGAGACTCTTAGGTGCAGCCTGAAATCTAGCACAAACACATGTAGCAAACATAATATCTGTCTAGAAGCTGTTAAATACATCAAGGACCCAATCATACATCTGTAAAGTGTTTCATCAACCACTTTACCTTTCTGATCCGAGTCCAGTTGTGTGGTGCTGCTCATGGGAGTAGAACAAGGCTTACAGTTTTGTAAATCAAACTTTTGCAAAAGATCTTTTGTATATTTGGACTGATGAATAAAAATTCCATCAGCCTTTGTTTGATTTGCAACCCCAGAAAGAACTGTAATTCTCCCATGGCACTCATTTCAAACTTCTGTTGCATCAACTTTGTAAAGGCATCACACAACTTTGGATCAGAGGATGCAAAAATGATATCATCTACATAAATTTGAACAAGTAGATTATGCTGCCCAGCTTTCTTAATGAATAAAATCTTGTCTATGGGAGCCTCTAGTGAAATTGTTTTCCAGAAGAAAGTTTGATAATGTCTCATACCAGGCTCTGGGAGCTTGTTTAACCCATAAAGAGCTTTATCAATCTTATACACCCAATTAGGATGTTTATTGTTCTAAAAAGCTGGAGGTTGACATACATAAACCTCTTCTTTAACTTTTCCATACAAAAATGCACTTTGACATCCATTTGAAAAACTTTAAGGTTTTGATAAGCAGCATAAGCTAAAAACAATCGAATTGCTTCCAGTCTGGCTACAGGGGCAAAGGTTTCATCATAATCAATACCTTCTTCTTGTGCAAACCCCTGAACAACCAGTCTGGCCTTGTTCTTAACAATAAGCCCATTTTCATCTTTTGTTCCTAAACACCCATTTAGTGCCTATTGCACATTACCTGGAGGTAGAGGAACCAGTTCCCACACTTGCTGTTTCTTGAACTGAAGAAGCTCAAGCTGCATGGCATCAACCCATCCATTGTCCTTTAAAGCAATGTAATAATTCTTTGGCTCTTGCTGACTGATGAAGAGAGCATAGAAGCAGAAATTTGACAGTTGACTTCTTGTTGATACTCCAGCAGTGATATCACCAATGATTTGAGACATAGGGTGATTCTTCAGATTTGATACACAATGAGATCTGTGCAAGTGTTTGTAGCCGATTCAGCAGCAACAGATGGTGATGGTGTATCATTTCCTTGAAACCAATCAGTGGATGGTAATTCAAAGGAAGTTGAATTCGAAGAAATCTCATCAGCATTTGTTGTGGATGGTGCTACTGGCGCTACAGGAACATCAGGTCTAGCTGAGTCAGGCAGCTGATCACTAAACCTGAAGAGGTGAGTACTGCAATCATCATCATCAGCAGCAGTACCACCAGGTGGTGAATGTTGACAGGAGCAACAGCAGGATTTTGATAAGGAACATATTGCAGTATGTCCAAATCAAATAACTCCACAGGACTTTGTGGAATCTTGTCCTTTGGAGATTCATTAAACTTAACATGTATAGTTTCTTCAACCATCTTGTTCTGCAGTTGAAGACTCTGTATGCCTTGCAAGTAGATGAATAACCAACAAAGTACCTGCATCCACATTAGGATCAAATTTATGGAGTTGATCCTTTGTGTTGAGAATGAAACAGGGACACCCAAATACTTTGAAAAATGAAATCAGAGGAGCCAAATGATGGAGAACTTCATATGGAGTCTTCATCAACCTCTGATTTACTAAAACTCTATTTTGCACATAACAAGCTGTGTTGACAGCTTCGGCCCAAAAGGTCAATGGCAAACCTGAGTCAGCCAGCATGGACCTTGCAGCTTCAATGAGGGTCTGTTCTTTCTCTCCACCACTCCATTTTGTTCTGGAGTCCTTGGAATGCTAAACTGCCTTTTGATTCCCTTTGAAAGATAGAAGTCATCAAGTGTATGATTTCTGAACTCAGTTCCATTATCACTCCTAATACACTTGACTGGAAGGGAATACTGCTTCTCAATGTACAGCACAAAGTGATAATCTTCTGAGTAGCCTCATCCTTCGAATGTAGAAAGAAAGTCCATACAAATCTGGAGTAATCATCCACAATTACCAGACAGTATTTCTTCTTTGCCATGCTCATTACTCTCACAGGACCAAATAGATCCATATGCAGTAATTGCAAGCAGGCAGTGGACTTGGACACTTCAATAGGAGGGAATGAGACTTTGTGATGTTTTCCTTTTAAACAAGCAGTGCAGGTTTCATCACAGTGGAACTCCTTTATTGGTAAGCCTCTGACTAAACTATTGTGGCTAAGCTGATTCATGTTTTTGAGATTCACATGACCAAGCCTCCTGTGCCACAGTTTAGATTCTTGAGAAGAGGCTTTGGAAAATAGGCAAGGATTGCCTTGAGATCTATCTTCTTAGAGAGATCTAAGGCATACACTCTTCCTGTCCTGTTGGCTTTCAGGAGAGTGTGATCATCCAACACCTTGTCAATCAAGTGCAAAACTTTGGATGACAGAATCCTACAGTTTTGACTGGTGAAAAGGGCAACATGGCCTTTATCACACATTTGACTGACACTCAAGAGGTTGTACTTGAGATTTTCCACGTGATTAACATCATCAAATTTGATTTCTCCATTGGAGACAAAGCCCTTACCGATGATGTAACCCCTAGCATCATTGCCAAAAGAGACAAATCCCTTCTTTCCTTGAGAGTAGTCATGAAGAAGAGAGATGTTCCCAGTCATGTGCATAGATCCCCCACTGTCTACATACCAGATGCTACTTTGGCATGCTGAAGAACCCTGCAATAATAACAATCAGTTAGTTTTAAAGACCCAAACCTTATTGGTTTTGGGCCTGGTCTCATCAATAGATGGTAAACTAACATGTTTATTTGAAACAACAGCCTGAGAGGAAGAGGATGGTGTAGAAGAGAGTCCTTTGGCTTTGACCTTCTTTTCTGTGGTTTCAACATAGGAGAATCTAGTTGGTTAACTCTACCCAACAGATGTTGTACCATCATCACCAGCTGTGTTTGATTTTGTGATAAAGCTTTCAGCTCATCAGACACATTGCTAGTGGAGTTAGATAAGGTCCTATGTTGCACCTTCTTCTTTTGAGCACCCTCAGCTGTCACCTGTTTAACCCCTTCCTTTTTGGATTCTTTAAGGACTTAAGGGTTACAGGATTTGATGTTGCTGATACAAATGTGGTCTCAAACTCAGTTTTCATTTTTACCATTTCTCATTAATTTCTTCCTTTTGTTTGAGTTTGGAACCTCTTTTGTACCAACAATCATCTGTAAGATGATTGAACAAACCACATACTTCACATGGTTTCTTCTTCATCTTAGGTTGATCATCAACTAAAGATGGTGAAGCAACAGAAGACTTATTCTTCAATGCTTTGGAAGCATTGGTTGCTTTCTTGACTACCTCTTTAGTAGTCTTCAAACTTTCTACTGCCAGTTTTCTTCTTCAGTACTGACAGCAGTTGAAGTTTGAACTTCAGGTGTTAAATCCTGCTCTCTAGTCCTTTCAGGACCTTCAGGATTAACTCCTGAGTTGATCAACTCATTTATCATGTGAATGTCAGCATTTGAACCATCAACATCAGCTGATAGGTTCGAAGAGGGCTTGATGCTGACTGCTACTTGATTGTGTGTATCAGAAGGTAGATCACATGATGTGATGGATTGGTTATCACTCTCACCATCAGATTCTACCTCTGCTCTTGGGGTAAAATCTGTAGGTGGAGCAGTGTGATTGTAACCAATTCCAAACTTCACATTTGAAGCAGATTGCTTACTAAGAAGCATTTCAAAACCTTTGCATGATTGTACCCATCTATCACACTCGACCTGGGTAACTGCAAGGGTTTCTTTGAGATCTTTGTACTTCTCTAGAAGTACATCTTCTCTAGCCTTATCATCAATTATTTGGCACTTCAGTTTATAAATCTCATCATTCTTATCTTTGAGCACAAACTCAAACTCAGCTTTGTTTTTGGAAATTATTTGTTCTAGCTCAATGTTCTTATTAATTAAAGCTACATTTGCTTCTCTAATGGAAGCAAATGCTGCTATGCATGGTTCAGAACATAATTTGGCTTTTGCCTCAGAGGATACCTGTGATACCTGAGGTGTAGAGGCATTGGAAGAAGAAGCATCAGCAGACTCCAAAGCCATAAGAGCTAGATTCCCAAAGGGACTGTCACCACCATGTTGACCAGCACCTGAGAACAGTTGATCATGACCAGACAAGTCATCTGGTAAACTGCTCCAGTCAACAACTCCTGGGGTGAAGAAGCTGTGTTGTTGAGATTGAGGTTGTTGATGAGATAGGGAAGGCTGAGGTTCTGGTAGTGCATGAGGTTGTGGTGTCATAGGAACTTGAACTTGATTTGACTGTGGCATGTAATAACAAGGGTACTGATATGGCATTTGACCCTGAGGAACAAAATATGCCGGAGATTGTTGTTGAGGATGATGACTAGAGGTGACAGGATGTTGCCCTCTGTGTTGTTGACTTGCCAGGAAAAGTCACAAAGGGTGCAGTAGAGTTAGATCCAGTTGATCTACACTCTCTTGCAAAGTGTCCAAGCCTTTGGCATTTGTGACACCTCAACTTGCTCTTGTCAAAACCAACTTTGGTTTTGCCAGAGAGTCCTGGGAGTTTTCTTCCAGTTCTTTTATAGAACTTCTGAGATCTGATATTTATCAAGGCCATTTGGCTCAAAATATCCATCTCTTCTAGGTCATCATCAGCAATCCCCTTGAGATCATCCATAATGAAGCATAGATTGTCATTATTACACCCAGTAAACTGACCATCAACACTCACAAATGCAGAATCAGAAGTGCTTGAAGAGAAATTAATATGCTCATCATACTGGCATTCAGATGAAGCATATTCTGACTCATGACCCACCAAGGCAATGTTGCCTTGTATAAAGTCTTCAGTGAGCTTTCCAGATGAAGACAACTTCTCTTCTGTTCTATCTCTCTCTCAAAAGTGAGCAGTTTCCCATGGAGTTGGGTGAGAGATAGTTTGTCCAAACTTGCACTGGAGCGTAGGACAATAGTATATGTGTCCCATCTCTCAGGCAGTGATCTGAGAAATTTGTTATTCATCTGAATATTGGTATATTCAAGTTTGACCATTTTTAGTTCAGAGATCAACAGAAAAACGCTCATATTGTTGAGTCAGTGTCTCACCTTTCTATGAGAGAATGTCTCATATTGTTGGGCAAGAATTTCTCTATTATTTGCCAAGACCTCATCTGTTCCTCCAAATTGTTCTTTCAAAGCAATCCAGAGGTCATGGGCAGTTTCATGATGCATTAGCCCAGAATAGATTTCATTGGGCAATGCCATGGCCAGAATTCCATGGGCTTTTGCATCAATCTCAAGCAACTTCTTATCCTCATCTGAGTATTGCTCCCTCCTCTTCGGAACCATTTGATTGGTTTCCAGGTTATTACCATAGGCTTGTGTGGACCATGTACCACTGATGTCCAAACCCTGCGCTGTTACAGACAGGTGATGGAGCATACGTCTTTGCCATATGTTATACTCATTCCTAACCAGCATAGGTGGCTTGGTTGAGGAACCAGTATTGTGAGGATCATTGGAAGGAGTGGTCATTCTCAGATCAAAAACAATTTAGTTCAAGTTTTAAAAAGTTTTAGACAGACCACAACAGACTCAATGAGAACCAAGAAAAGATCTCAGGATGAATGAGCAGAGAAATACAGAAAATTCAATCTCTATAACCGTTTCTTGCAAAAACAAAAGCTAATTCAATCAAACTTAGATCTTGAATAGCAGTTTCAATGATCAATTGTTAGATCGATCAATGATTAACCTGCTCTGATACCATTTGACAGGATCAGTGATCACAAGTTTGATGTATCAGAATACAAAGCAGCGGAATACAAACTAGAATTAGACAAATTGTAGCAAGCAATTGATACTTGTAAGCATTAAGATCGCATACGGTTATAGGGAGAGAATATATATTTCTGATTTCTAGGAATGTTTATAGATGTAGAATATTTCTAATCAAATCAATCATTCATTCCATTCATTCACTCATTCATCTCACATGATTACAATATGTTGTCACTCTTTATATAGAGTGCAACAATCACTGCTGTTATCACGGAAAGTGACAACTGGCAGATCCAATACAAAAATAACTAATTCTAACAAACTACTGAAATGTTCACAACTACTGAGAACATATCAGCATGTTAAGTACAAAATATAAAACTACTGAAACTACAACGACTGAAGAACAAGCTCTTCAGTCGTTTTACAAAACTACTGAAAATATAAAACTACTGATATCACAACTACTGAAGAAGTACTCTTCAGCAGTTGTGACAAACTACTGAGGCTTCAGTACTTGATCTTCAGACTTTGACCTTCAGGTGTTTCATCAGCTGATGACTTCAGTAGATACCATCAAGCTGATGTCTTCAGTCTTTGTCTTCAGACTTTGTACATCAGTTGTTGATCTTCAGCACTTGTAAACTCTTCAGCTGTTGTACTTCAGTACTGTGTTCTTCAGCTGTTGAGGTCTTCAGCACTTGTCAAACTACTGATGAGGCTTTCAGCAGTTGTTGTGATACCATGTGGGACTTAGAGGTTTTCTGATCTTGGCTCATTGGTTCTTTTGGTCCAACATTTTGTTTTATGTTAGGTAATATTGGTCATCACCAATTTCTTGCCAAAATATCATCATTATAATCTTCTGAAAATTGCATAAGACCGTTCAAAAATCAGATTGATTGGTCTCCATACAAAGCTCCTTATATTACGGGCCACTAATTGCAAAAAATCTGCTCCACGCCATCATGTTACGAGCAGGAGTAAATTCACCTACGTCCCGTAACAAGCTCCAAGATATTGAACGCGAAGCCTTAAATTTTTTATCTAAAATTTTTAAGTCGTTTCTTTTCATCTGATCTTCAACGAAACTAAAGTCATGGATAATTCGAAACATGAACCGACGTTGTATCTTGACATGAACTTGAAGTTATTACCTAAAATAATATACAATCAGTAACAAAATAAAATATATATTAAATTAAATTTTTATTATAATAATAATAAACTAACTTTTATTTTAAAAAGAAAAATAATGAGACGGTGAATATGTTGATGGAGATAAATTTCTTGGATAGAAGATGAAGAATATGAGAGAGATGAGGTGAATGGAGGTGAAGAAGTTAGATGATAACGGTGAAGAAGGAGCTGGTGGTATAATTGAAGGAGTAGGTTCGGTTGAATGGCCACAAAACAAAATTTGACTTGTCAAATCATGCAAAAAGTAAACGACCATTTACTATAAATTAAACGATAGTTTACAGAGACCTAAATGGCCATTTACAGTCGGTCTAAATGACCGTTTACAGAGCAAAAAACGGTCGTTTGCATGGAGTGGTCATATCAGCTGGTGTATGAAACCACAAAACCCATTCCAAAAATATCCTTATTCATCTGTTGCCTTGAGCATTCATCATCACCGGCTCCTCCATGAAGCCATGGAGAGCGCATCAGTTACCATCAGTTACGTCTAGAGCATTTATCAACATTCATCACCATCAGTTACAATCAATATTTGAAGCCATCGGTTACAAGAGATTGATTCTGATGGTTATTAATAAAAGTGTGGTTAATCTCGATTCAACGAGGAAATGAATCGATAGCGGTGGAGGGAAGAAATGATGCGTTTGCCGGTGATTCTAATAGACACAAGTGAAATCGGGAGTCTTTTGATTCTTCATGTAAAGGTAAAAAGTCTTATGATGATGAATTTGGGTCGAAAAGATGTGGTAAAAGCATGAGGAAGCATCATGATCTCTGATGTTAAAGATGATGAGGGACAAATAAGTTCACAGATTCAATCAATGATGAAAATGATAGACAAAAAGATCATAGACCTTGATTTTATTTATGATGATGGCTTGTTAAAAAGGCAGCATCAGTGAATCCACCTAACATATGATTTATTACGGATATATTTAATTTTATGATGCTTAGAAATCCTATCAAAGTTTAACTATCATTGTCATTTTCCCTTTTGGTCTATAACCAGGAATTTTGTTTAGTGGTAATAACAACTAGTTTTATACCCGTTCGGTAACCATGTAACTTAATTTCATAATGACATGACTGTAATTTATCATATAATTATATCAACATGGTTATTATATTAAGTAAATTTTAGAAGCCAAATGGTCTAGAAAATACTTGCAAGAAGCAATTGCATAGAATGGCTTTGCTTGGAGGTTTGAAATGAAAGAATAGGATTGAAAACAATATGCAAAACTACAAGGCAAAACCTCATGACAAAATCCAAAAATTTATCAATGATATTACATCCTCTATTTGAAAACAAAATTGTTTCTCAAATAGACACCAATTACACAATCTAGTAACAGTAGAAAATTACATTAAAAACAACAAACTCTAATTCATTTGCCTAAAGAGCTTGTTGATATAATCTTCATGATAATCTGCATCTCACTCCCTTAACATAGTGGTTTCTCTTTTTTTTTAAAATCACACAGTAAAGCCTTTTGTTAAATGGCCAGAGGAAGTTATTAGATTCACTAAAATGAGAGCCCACTATTAAGATCTCATGAATTAGAACTTCAATACAGATGATCTCGTGTTAACATAATAGACCTATCTCGTTTATATTTATAAACCATACAAAGTCTTTTAACAGCCTGTCACCATAAATCCAATTATACATATTCTAAAGCATTCCAAATAATATAAACTTGACCTTTAATTTTAACCATTTCTAAAGACATTTGACATATTTTAGGACATACATCAAAAATTCCATACTTGTATTAATCAAACTTTATAGTAGTGTACAAGATTGAATGCTTAATACATAAGTCAATGTTTGTTGTTAGAGAATTGACACAATGTTATAAATATGATTTAGTATTTCATCAACTTTGCACAGAGAAACAACCAAACAACATTTCTTGATAAGGACACTTGATAACCTAAATAATAAGATGAGAGGCATGGAAAGAAGATTAGTATTTGTTATCCTAACAGTTGATAATTTATATAAGAATAGAAGACAATTTAAGCTTGGACATACAAGAGATGGGTCATGTAGTGCTAACTTATCAAATAGATAAAATTAAACAATTAGCTAAAACGAATAATTTTTAACCATTTTAACATGTTTACATCAATTGTCTAACCCACCCAATTTTCCAATTATATGTAAAGAATGCAGCTTATGAAACCTCCACAAGCTAGATATATCTATTATATATTTATCCAACTATTTTGACATGTTTAGATTAGTTATCTAACCCACCCATTTTACCAACTGAACATAAGTTGGTATTATGGTGACCATATAACAATAACTTGACATTTAATTACCTATTCAAATAGTCAATGTTATGCAGTAAAATACATATAAGATTCACCGTTAATTGTAGTATAAAAGCTATTCATTATTTCATCTTTCATGGTAAGTCATCTATAAGAAAACGTTGAATAATAGATATCTTACCGCCTGTGGGCCCAAAGTTGAGTCTACTATCATTGTACTCTACTGCTTTATATAAATGAACACACCTAGGACAAATAATAGCACAAGTCCACCAATTCCGCATAATGTCAACCGACAATAGTTCATAGAAGCAACAACAACGTGGAGTCAATAACCCTTGTAAATCTTCTCATAATCACAACCCACCACCATCTTATCTTCAAACTGTAATAAGAACACAAAAAATAAATTAAATAAAATTAAAGTTTTTATGTTGCATATTTATAATTGGTCAAGATTCACAAAAAAAATACTCAACTTACCTCTTCAAAACATTAAAACTAATAATGGCTGGTGAATCATGTTTGTATTAACGTTAAAGGGTAAACCAACCATGGATCCATCTCCTGTCATGACTATGTATGATGAAGGCTTAAGGTCTACAATGTACCACCAGT
Organism: Flaveria trinervia; assembly: GCA_025506515.1. Taxonomy (NCBI): domain Eukaryota; kingdom Viridiplantae; phylum Streptophyta; class Magnoliopsida; order Asterales; family Asteraceae; genus Flaveria; species Flaveria trinervia. Next base: position 4,325,686 of record CM046457.1, on the reverse strand, counting down.
CATCCCTTACTTTGACTTCTTAACCGTTGACTCCCTTTTGCCAGAGAAAACAGTTAGTAAAATATTTATCATTACAAAGTTCATATTTTTCAACTCCTAGTTAACCATGAGACTCCACACAATAATCAATCTAATCAAGTTCTAACAATCTTAATCTAACAAAATTGGAGATAAATATGAAAAAAACTAAATTTTGTAGGTGTAGCTTCAACCAACTTTTACATGTCCGACTCTAAAAGATAACCAAGCAAAGTAGTCCAAATTAACCAACAGAAGAGAGGAGCAAGTATTGAACAACCATAACCTCAAAGATGCAAACAATCAAATAGTTAAAAAGAAAGAGAAAAAGTGTTTGGATCACTGTATACAATTCACCATGTCAATAGGGTAAAACTTATGTTATATCTTTTGGATCTTCTTCTCTTTTTTCCATAGGATTCACTTCAAACACTTTACGTTTAATGTTCAAAACCTAAACTTATTGATAAAGTAAAATCAACAAAAATACGATAAAAAATCCACAAAACTCAAGTTAACAAATGGAATCAATGAGATTGCACATACAATAAATCAAAACCATTAACTAAGGGAATATTAAAACAACCAAAATACCAAGTCACAAACCATTTTCTTCAAAATTGCATCAACTGATGTTTGATTAACTCTCTGATCACTGATTTCCACATGTACGTAGAACCCAAGGCGTATTCAAAGAACATCAAAACAAAACCCTAAGAAGAATATGATGGTTATCAGTGACGAGAGTGATGACAAAAGGTAACAAAAGAGTAGAAAAAACAACCACAATCTAAAATATAGGAAGGACGGTTACAGGGGAAGGAGGTCTACAAATGAAAACCTTCGACAACCGTCACTAAAAGATCGAAGAAAACTGCTAATTTTTAAATACTAAATATTCAAATGACAATGAAATGAATAGTGTGTTTTTTATGTTTTTATTTTTATTCTTAAGTAAATTTATTTTGACCATTGATTGTGAAAAAACATGTATTAGGTTTTAATTTTTTCTTTACTAATTGTCAATGTCTTTTTTTTTACTTTATTATTATTGTTATATGATTAAATGCCAATGAAATGAATGGTGCGTTTTTCATGTTTTTATTTTTATTTGTTTTTAGCCATAAAAATTTAACTAATTTTATTGTCCACTAAAGATTGAGGAAACACATGCATTAGGTTTTAATTTTTTTCTTTATGAAAAGTCTTTTGTTTTCTTTTACTTTATTACTTTTATCTTTTTATTTTTTTAAATTGGGGTTTTGTTTTTCTATTTTTGTTTTTTACTCAAACACGTGACTTTGTAAATGTGATGATGTGAGATTAGATCATGAGTTTATTAGAGTTTGACCACCTAATTTTTTTATTTAGTGGTTTAGGTTTTTTTGGGATTATATGACGGCGTCATTTTTACGACAAAGTAAACGTTAAGATTTTACGATGAAATGAAAATCGCTGTGACATGTTTTGTACCTTTTTTAATTTTTTAAAGTTTTTACGACGTGTTTGGTTTCCAGTTTTTCATATATAGAGTCATGGCAAGATTCTCGTCACAACATGGGGTGGTAAAAGTTGGTTATATATTAAAATCCATGTAACAATAAATATAAATAAATAAATAATAAATATATATATATATATACATATATATATATACACTAACACGTAGCTTATTGTGGAGAAGTTTGTTAAGAATAGTTCACGTACAATTAATTATTACATAATTTTAAACTGACATCATCATTTGTAGGGCCGGGCATGAAACAAAATAATTGAATTGTAACCAGAATAAACGAATTGAAAAACAACCTAAACAAGAATGATGGTTTGGGTTTAATTTTTTTTAAACCGAACAATCGGTTTCGGTTTTGTTTTAATTGTAAAAGAAGCCTAAAAATTTATACCAAATTACAGCCAAAACAAGAAATCAAACGAAAGTGACAGTATATAATGCCTGTATTGGCAATATATTATATATTATATTATAAATCGTTTTAAGTTTTGTTCGAATGTATTTGTTTTTTTTGGCGTTGCACAATTATTAAATTTTTTGAATTTATTTGTTATTTCATTTTATTTATTGTACTTTATTTAATGGCAAAGTGATTATAATTAAGGTTCGGTTATACATCCCCCTCTAATATTTGTCATAATCCGCCCTCAAAAACCATTTTCAAAACTTTGTCACAATTTTATTTTATTTTTAATTTAAAGGTTTGTCCCCCTAAAAAAAGTTGTTAAAACACATCTTAAATAGCGATATAAAAACATATACAAATATATATATATATATAAAATTTTTTTACGTAATATAACATTTTTGAAGTTAGAAAAAACACATTTAATATAAAAGTAAAAAATATATTTTTAAATTGGAAATAGACCTGAACGAACCAAAATCAACCGACTAAATCGTTTAAAACGATTTATTCGGTTCGATTTTCTAATTAAACCTACTAATTCGTTTATTTTTGGTTTTGTACGGATAACTAAACCAAATAAACAAGATTTGTTTAATTACATACCAAACCAAAAACCAAATTCACAATTTGATTCATTTTTTTCGGTTACATATACGGTTCGTTTTCAATTATCTATGTATTTTCTTTTCGAACATTCATAATTACTACAAACAAAAACAATAAAATCAATAAATAATAAATACTAAATACTAAAAGAAACGATCAATAGATATTAATTTAAAAGTTTTTAATTCAACAGGCAATATGAAAAATTAAAAAAGACATAAAAATAAAAGGTTAACTATTTTACAAAATTAAAAAAAGTGCATAACAAATACAAAATAGTTTAGTTGGGAAACCACCCTCATAAATATTGTAGATTGATAAAGGCGACTTTGAGATTACAATAATATTATTATTATATATATATATATATGTATATGTATATATATATATATATATATTATATAATATTATATAAAACATAATATACTATACTGTAATATACCTCTTTCTCAAAATAGCAAACACTCGATCTCCGTCACCGAAAAACTTCAGACGAACAATCGGAAAATGCAATCCGCAGAGCAGCTAGTTCTCGATCTCAGCAGCCCCGATCTCCGTGAAAACGCGCTTCTTGAGCTCTCAAAGGTACGTATACATGTGCACTTACGCTGTTGTTGATTGGTGATCTTTCAATTCGATCGTTTTCATGTGTCGATTTGATGATGTAGAGTTCGATTATGTGTTTTATGGCTTAGGAACGTGAGGATTTGAATGATTTTGTGAGTTTTGAGGTGATTCTGTGTGGATTTGTTCAATTGCGGTTTTGATTGGGAAATTGGGGACGATAACTAGGGCAAAAGGCTATTGATGGGGAAGAGGAAAGATGTATTGTGTTTCTGTTTGATTGGAATGGTTATTGGAGGAGTTGATGTGTATTCGATCTTTTTTAGGTGTCGATTCGATGATGTAGGGTTTGATTAAGTGGTTTTATGACTTAGGAACGTGGAACGTGATTGAATTTGTGAGTTTTGAGGTGACTCTGTGTGGATTTGTTCAATTTTGGTTTCGATTGGGAAATTCCGGACGAAAACTAGGGCAAAAGGCTATTGATCGGTTAGGAATGGGGAAACGTGATTGAGTTTGTGCGTTTTTAATGTTTGTGTGTGTGGATTTGATCAATTGTGGTTTCATTTGGGAATTTGTGGACGATAACTAGGGCAAAAGGATATTGATCGGTTGGGAACGTGAACACATAATTGAATTTGAGTTTTGTGGTAATTCTGTGTGGATTTGATCAACTTCGATTTGCATTGGGAATTTGTGGAGGATAACTAGGGCAAAAGGCCATTGATCGGAAATCGGAAAGATATATGTGTTTCTTAAGAGAATTGAGTCTGTCTATGTTTCTCTTTGATTGAAACGATCATCAGAGAAGTTGATGTGTATTCAAATTTTTTTAGGTGTCAATTTGATGATGTAGAGTCGGATTATGTGATTTTACAACTTAGGAACGTTATAATCTGATTGGAATTGTGAGTTTTGAGGTTTTTGTTTATGGATTTGATCAATTGGGGTTTTGATTGGGAAATTGGGGACAACAACTAGGGCAAAAGGCTATTGATCGGTTAGGAATGTGAAAACATGATTGAATTTGTGAGTTTTGTTGTTTATGTGTGTGGATTTGGTCAATCGTGGTTTTGATTGGGAATTGTGGACGATAACTAGTGCAAACGACTATTGATCGGAAAGAGAAAGATATATCGTGTTTCTCTTTGATTGGAGTGATTATCAGAGAACTTGATATATATTCAATCTTTTTTAGGTATTAATTCGATGATGTAGAGTTCGATTATGTGAATTTACAACTTAGGAATGTGAAATCGGGATTGAATTGTGAAATCGTGATTGAATTTGTGAGTTTTGAGGTAATTGTGTGTGGATTTGATCAATTGCAGTTAAATTGGGAAATTGTGGAGACAACCAGGGCAAAAGGCTATTGATCTTGAAAGAGGAATAATATGTGTTTCTTAAGAGAATTGAGACTGTGCTTCTATTTTATTAGAATGATTATCACAGAACTGGATATAAGATTAACCGTCAAAGACTAGGGCTATAACTATAAATTTGTTTTTTGCTGTTGGTTTATATTATGTTCTTGAACAAGGTATTGTTCAAGATTCAGGCTCCGCTGGTTGGGGTTCTTCTGGTACTATTGTTTCACTTATTCAGGCATCCTGATTGAATTTTCTTGTATTCGTTTCTTCTGCAGAAGAGAGAGCTGTTTCAAGATTTGGCTCCACTATTGTGGAACTCCTTTGGCACTATTGCAGCTCTGTTACAGGTATGCTCTATGCTAGTTACAAGACACTTTACTTCTACTTTACGCATGGAGTAGACGTTGATGATTTGCATTGTGTTTTTCTATTCAACAATTGTTTTAATCATGTTGTTTTTATTTTGTAATTTATAGGCTCATCTTCATATGCAGTGGTTGTGGCCTGCCTTTTTTAATTTCCAATAAACAAAACACCACATACGGTATGATAAAAAAATTGTTGCAATAAATAAATGAATGGTAGAACCAAAGGGCTTGTAGGCTAATGGTACCAAGGTGTGTAGGTAAGGTCTTTCTCCCCAAGTGGTTGAGGGTTTAAGTCCCATGGTTGACAAAGGTGTAGATTTAGATTAGAGGGGTGTGTGAGTTAGCCATTGTAAAAGAAATTTGAATGGTAGAAAGGAAGATGAATGTAATGCAATTTGGAACATAACTGTTATGTGATGGATTTTTATCTGGTCTGACCAAAGTCATACTGAAGTGGACATTGTTGGAAGCTTCTACTTCCACTCCTTAGCCAATACAAATTCTGTTTTTGCAGTATCTTTCTAATTGTTTAATTTTATATGTTTTTATATCTTCTCCATGTTCGTTTTAGTTGTTCGTAGTTCTTTATGCTGTTTCAGCTGTTAGCCTGTTAGGTATTCATCATTTTCATTTTTGAGTAAAACATATAGGTCTATGGGATTTATAGTTAGCTAACGCTCTATTGCCATTGGCATGATATATGGATTCATTTCTTTCGTCTTTTGTTGCTCTGGTAATCTACATAGTTCATTTTGTCAAGATTCAGAGTAAATTACCATATTTCATTCTGTCAAGATTCAGAGCATGACTGATGCCAAGTATTGCATATTTTCAGGAAATAGTTTCCATATACCCCTTTTTATCACCACCCAACTTGACTCCGGCTCAATCAAACAGAGTTTGCAATGCACTTGCCCTTCTTCAGGTGTGCTTTTTGAAATTTGAAGTACCTTTTTTTATTGAGTATTCAGGCGTTCATAGCTTGATCATACCTGGTTAATTGAACTGTAAAGATTCTGTATTACAATTTGACAAGTCATACGTTCATACCTGGTTAATTGTTTTTCTTTGTCTAACATCTAGTACACAAAGTTAGTTATTTATATACTTTTGATGTTCTAATTTAGATAATATGGTCCTTGTTTTTCTCATTCACATTAGTTTATTTATTAATAGCAGTTTTTAATTAGAGTCGTGGAAATGCAATTGGAAAGCTAATTAATCAAGGTCTTTTTTAGTATACTTAATATTTCTACATTTGATTTCAGCATGAATGTAATGTCTAGTTAGACCTTAGTTTTAAACTCTTCTAGTCTGCTTTTTTGGTTGTGACAATCATTGACTGATGCATTTATACTGTTTTATCCTAATATTTTGCAGTGTGTCGCTTCCCATCCAGACACAAGAATGCTATTCTTGAATGGTAAGTTATATGTTCCAACAAAGTATCTTGATTTAAAATAGAATTTGTAGATTTGCTGGTTGAGTAGGTATGTCCAAATGACCATTAGAAGAATACATATATGAGGGTTAAAAGTGTGTGAGAAATGATATACTTTGCATTTTTTTCTTCTCATTTTATAAAACGTTGTACTATTATTACCTAATATAGTTAGAATTTTTTATTTGGAAAAAAGTTGTCTTCTGTTTTATTTATCTTTTATACTTATCTTTTTTTTATCATTAGACCCTACCAAAAAATATATCCATTGCAAATGGATAAGAAACGGGTATCTTACTTAAATTGAGTTGTGTACTTGTGTATTTGTATTTCATCCACAAAATGACTATCTTCTTTTGCTATAGGTTTTAAATTCTAGCAGTCCATGCCCCAACTCCTTGTAGAAATGGAGATTAGAAATAAAAATGGATCCCAACTTACTGTAGTTTCTGATTTGTATTAAAAGATCATAGTTTTATAAGATTTCTCTGATTTTTATGAAGGGAGCCATATATTCTATGTGCTGCACTCAAGTATTTAATATACTACATACTAAAATAACATACTGAATATTTTTTTGTTTGCAGCTCATATCCCTTTATACTTGTATCCTTTTCTCAACACAACTAGCAAATCCAGGCCATTTGAATATCTGAGGCTTACTAGCTTAGGTGTCATTGGTGCCTTGGTGAAGGTACTTAAGTTTTTCTAACTAGTATATTTCATGCCAACCTTTTTGTATTTTCTTTTTTAGTTGTAGAAAACATTCTTATGTGTATCGTTTTAATCTGGAACTGCCTTTTCTTTATCAGGTTGATGACACAGAAGTTATCAGTTTTCTGCTCTCAACAGAAATAATACCCTTGTGTCTGCGCACAATGGAAATGGGCAGTGAATTGTCAAAAACAGTAGAGTTTTCCCCTTTACTTTTCTTTTTTCCTTTTTTTTGTATATTGAGTTATTGGTCCAATGTTGTATTCACTTTGCCTTAACTATACCAGAGGTGGCAAGATGGATAGGGTCGAGCGGGTTGGGTAACAAGTCAATTGGGTTCAAGTTGAAACAAGTAGCTTTCATATAGGTCTGAACCAACCGGGTTGGATTGAATGCAAAAAAAATTCTAATTGAATAATTGTTAATGTCTTGATTATGATTACAAAAACAATATTATTAAACTGATAAACTAGTTTTTTGAATAAAACATAGTGTGAATGAAATAATAGACTTTCTTCAACTTTCAACCTGATTGACCCATTTGACTCGTTTCCCTTTCAGCTAAATTTTGTTATCCATATGATATAGAACATGAGGTTTGGTAAGGAGTCAAAGTGGGTTCATGTTGAAACCATATTGCCCTTTTTTTAATTGATTACCATGTTTACCAAAAACAATATTATTATCTAAATGTATAAATGATTTAGGAAGTATGAACCGAAAATAAACTTTCAACTTGTTTGGCCCTTTTGATCTGTCCCCCTCTTAGCTGAATTTTGTCATCTGACCTGCTGGAGATAAAACTTGGTCCAAATCAACCTATTTATTAGCAAATGGATAAAATACCACCTTTATGTTTATCATTTTGGCTTTCTAGAAGGCTGATTAAAGCTTTGATATTTACCAGGTAGCCACATTTATCGTTCAAAAGATCCTGTTGGACGATGTTGGGTTGGACTACATATGCACCACCGCCGAACGGTTTTTTGCAGTGGGTAGGGTTTTGGGAAATATGGTTGCTGCACTTGCTGAACAACCGTCTTCACGGCTTTTGAAACACATCATCCGCTGTTACCTTCGTTTGTCAGATAATCCTAGGTTAGTTGATACATATCATCATTACCTACAAAAAGCTCAAGTCCTATGTTACATACACTTATATTCTATACATGTATGTGGAGGCGACCCAAGTATGTATGTGGTTTCATATATACAAGCTTTGGCCAAAAACCTTTTTTTAAGTTAAATGTACCATTGATGAGGTGTCAATGTGTTTTAACCTATAGGTTAAAATTGTTGCCTTTTAAAAAAAATCAAGGGCATTTTGGGTGTGTTACTGTGTTTAACCTACAGGTTAAAATTGTTGTATTTTCAAAGAAAAAAATTTGAGGGCATTATCGTCATTCACCAATGGGCTTTTTCCTCCTGGAAGTTGTATAAATGACGCAAAATACATACACGAGTGGCCTTAATGGAAAAAGTTGAATTCTTGAGTGGCCTGCCTTACATTATATCTCTATGATACAATATAAACTTTCCAGTAAATGAATATTTCAGGGCGTGTGATGCTTTGAGGAGCTGTCTTCCTGATATGCTACGAGATGCTACTTTTAGCAGTTGTCTTCGTGTAAGCATTCTCTGTATTAGTTATGGGTGGCAAAATGGTTGGGTCGGTCAGTCGGGTTCTTTTGTCAAAAATGAATGTATAGATTATAGCTCTATAATATAATTAGGAAACTATACTAAAAATATATATAAATGCAAAACGAGTAGGCTGGTAACTGGTAAAAAAGGGATGGGTTTCTGGTCCATTTTTTTGAATTTATATATCATTATTGTATTAATTGCAATCAGGAAAGTATACTATCTAGTTTAGAAGTGGTGAAATGGCTTACCTGAAAATAAGTCAAATGGGTATTCTTATGTATTGGTAGTATTCCGCCCATTTCGACCTTATATTTCTGGCAATATTCTACTTTGACCCGTTCTCAATGAAATAAAACCGAGTTGACCCATTTTACTTGTGAATAATTTAAAAATTCCACCTCTAAAAACTCAACTATCTAGTTAATATTAACAAGATGATTCAAGAGGTTGTAAGCGTTGAATACCCTTTTGGTGACTTTCGACCCGTTTCATTATCTGACAAGCTTGGGTATAAGGTATAATCAAAATCAACATTTCATCTTTTGGAAATAAGGTATAACCAAAATCAACCTACTTTCTGACAAATGGATCTAACTTGTCACCTCTAATCGTTTATTTTTAGATAAATTGAAATAATTGTTATTTTTGTTTATGATGTATTCGGTTTGTTTTTTAGGAGGACCCGACTACAAGAAGGTGGCTTCAACAGTTGGTTCATAATGTTCAAGGACCTAGGGTTGGCCTTCAGGGTGCTGGAGGATTTGACCACATGCTGGTCAGCTGAATATTAGTGGTCTTAGCAAATGGTTTGGTAAATGACAACTATTATACTATTTAACGTCGGTTTCTTTTTCAAATCTTGTTGGGTTTAAGTGGTCTGTTAATCGAGCAAACAGTTGCAAACGGTTGCTGCCATAGTCGGTGTCTTGTGTATATTGAACCAAATCGCTTATTGAAAATTAGGATTTTCGTAATGGGTTATTTTTCAAGTTTTAGCATGCGACTATGTGTTAGGTTTTTGGGTTAAGCTCAAGGTTGTTCACTTAATTGCAACCTCAAGGAGTTTGTTTTTTCAGAAAAGCTCTTTCTGATTTTTTTTGTCTACGTTGTATAGACCACGTGCAGACGTTGAGGTCTGCTTAGTGTTTGTTTATTGAAAGACTTTCATTGAAAAAGGTTTGCGCGATGTTTGCATGGTGCAGACTTGACATAACTACTTTTAAAGTTTGTAGAGGATTAAACATCACCTACCACCACCCATGTCCACCACCACCATTCACGTCCGCCACTACCATTGTCCGCTTCCACCATCGTTCGTCACCACCACCACCCACCGTCCACCACCCACCATCTATCATCACCACCACCATCGTCCAACACCGTCATATACCATCAACAATTGATTTTAGCAGTCTGCAGATGTTAAAAAAACATTTTTTTTATTACAGACTATAGAGGTTTGGTTCATTTCTTCTTCTGTAGATGTGGTACATAGACTGCAGAAAAAACAAACAGCATCTAAGCCATCTTCATGAGATGCAAACATACTTTTTAAAAGCCCAGGGGAGGGTGGGGGATACACGGCCCTAGGTGGGAATATCGCCCTCCAACCTGATGATACCTAAAACCTTGTGAAAATTCACCGGGAACCACCGATCTCTTTTTGTGGTTGGAAGTTGTGTTGTAGTAGTCTCTATAGCACACAGGAAAAACAGGGGGAAATGAAACGGTGTTTTATAAAATGTAAAATGTGAAAAAGTGGGAAATTAAAAATATCTTATATGGTAATCCAGAGAAATTGGGGAAACCGGAACGACTTCCTCCCGCGTTAGAAATTAGTGATATAAGAGGGTGTAATGACTTGGTAATTTTATAAGCTTAACCTGGTATTGTATTTATGGTTAAGATGTATGAGGAATATAATAGATGTTAAGTGATTCTTTCTTATCATATGCTTTTATGTAACTGTACATATGCATACAATTATAAGTATCATTATATTTATTACTATATAACTAACATATAGTAATAAATTTAGCAATTTTTCAAAAAAGTTATTTTGAATCTTAATTGAGTTTTTCTTAACACTCATCATTTCTTATTAACGTGTGACACTTCACATATTTTTTAAAAGATTTATGAGCGTAATTAACGGTGAACTCAAGTTTGTTTATTAAGAATTAAGTTAATTACATAGATAGTCCTTGTGATTTGATAAAAATAACAGGTTTAGATAACTTTTCTGAGTAACAAGTTTGAGTTTTATAACAAATTTTGGTATTAAGACTAATTTATTAACTTTTATGTTAAATTCAAGTAAAATAACCATAGCAACCTTTTAAAAAAATATAAAAATAGTCTTTCAAAAGTCACAAGAAATTCCAACCCAACTTTTTACCACCACCGTTATGTCATCTCCCCATCCTTTTGCCGCTGCCAATCACACGACTTAAAATCATTAAAACCTTCGTCATTGTCCCATCACCACTGACAAACACATTTATCATCTTCTCTTCTCCTTCTTCGTTTAAGTAATACAAAGCCCCATTACATTCACGTAGATCTGAAAAATGCTTTATTGTGGTCGGAAAAAGAAGGGGTTGGAGAATTTGACCGGAAAGAGGAGGGGCCGCTACAAGGAAAAGAGTTAGGGGACCGTGAGAGGTTGTCGTTGGTGATGATGATATGAATCGGAGGATACCGACTATGATTTTCTATCTTCGATTTGATCGATTTTACACCCAAATTGATCGATTTTACTATGTTTTTTTCTTCATTAACAAGCTCAATTTTCAAGTTTAAGTTTTGATTTACAAAGGGGTTAATCAGATGGTTGGAGGGGTAGGACGAAGAAGAAAGAAGGTTAGGTAGTGGTGGTTTTGTTTTTTCATTTAATTTTGTTTTTATTTCTAAAAATGACATAAGTAGCCCTTCGAGTTTAAGGTTGTGAGTTAGTTACAAAAATAGTATGTAAAGGGCACTTTGGTCATTTCATTTAAATTTAACATATTACCTAAACTCGTTACAAAATTAAAAGTATAAAACCTAAACTTGTTATTCTGAAAAGATAGTACTTAAACCTGTTATTTTCACCAAACCACAGAGACTATTTATTCAGAAAAGATAATACTTAAACCTGTTATTTTCACCAAACCACAAAGGCTATCTATGTAACTAACTCTTAAGAATTAAAAAAGTTTCAGTTTAGATTCCAAACTGCTTAATTCAAATTTAGCAGTTTATCAAAATAGTTCTCATGAATCTTCATTGAGTTTTCTCTACACTGATCAACAACTACATTAACAAAAGTGTGGCTCAAGCTATAGTCAAATATTGCCTTTATATATATATAGTTATTATACATCATTTAACACTCTCAGATTGTTGGATTAAACTTGTTTTCATCAAGAAACCTAACACGGTAACCAAGCAATTTGAGCTCGGCTCATTGCAGATTCCCGAAATAAGATGAAAAATATGTACCATGATATAACTTGCGAAAAAAGAGAGCAATAGATGAGCAAAAAAGATTAACCAGCTGCTTATCATAATCGATCAACTTGCAGAACTTATAGTTGTTCTTCTTTAGAGTCCACAAAGATATACACGATAATCAACGCAAAATACATCATTACATACTATGTTTGTCATCTATGGAGCCTCCTGCAAACTTTTCTAGATGGAGGAAACCATGTTTGGTTTATCAAATAACCATGTTATCTGTTAAGATCTCCTAAACAATCATTTTGATTTTAGTCGAACACAAAACACCATTAATGATCGAATAACCATCTGTTAAGTTGACAGTTTCATGAAAAAGGCCAACACTATTCCCAGGACTGCACCTGCTGCAACCTGCAAAAAAAATCTTATGTTTTATAAAATAGTTCAAATCAATGCTCAAGTTGTCATATTTGTCTTATTTAACAAAAGGAACTATTCCAACATCCTTTATTTTCCCTGATATATGCAACAAGCTTTTTGTAATCATTAATGCAACACATTTTAAATGCTTATGTCAAATGTTTAAGTTGGGTAACGCTTTACAAAGTCTTAAAACCTGTGCAGCAAACCCCTTTTGAAAAGGTTTCTGATTTCACCTCAAAACTTTAAAACCTGTGCAGCAAACCCCTTTTGAAAAGGTTTCTGATTTCACCTCAAAACTATGTATTTATCCGTAAGTAATCATAATAAATGATTAACGGTATTAATTTTGATCCACAAACACCAAACAGTTTCTAAAACTTGGGTCAACTTGAGTATTGCATGTAAGTATGAGCCTAATGGCTTAAGCAAACAATACAGATCCTAAATTATAGATGTATCTTAGAAAAAACTCAATTGGTTATGGTATTCCTTTTTCAACTCCTCATCCTATCACAAATATGTTCAAAACCAAGAGAACTCCTATCGATAATCATAACTTTTTTAATTTTGTATTTTTATATACGATTTACTTGTGTTTATGTGCATAAAAAACTATCATTTTTTCATATTTAAGTTTGTAATTGTTTACCGGCACATGTATAGGTAGCATAACCAACACATAGCTTACACATGAAGGTTATAAATATAAATAAATTTTAATTAATACCATTTTTTTTAATTCATGAGAGAGAAATAGAGATTATATTTCTATCATTTTCAAAATAAATAATATGTGGATGAATGGAATTCTCGCAATTCGGAAGAGTTCTTAAACGATTTTATCTCTATGTATCTGTGTGCATGGTATATATGTATCTGGGTACGTGTGTGTGTGTGTGTGCTTTGTAATCTTATAATTTAAGTCCTAGGTATTAAAATCGGACACTATAGCTCCTAGACCTAGTTCTACGCACACGGGTGATGATAGTCCAATCAAATTGGCAAACATTTTATGGGCGACTGATATAATTACATAAGAGTCTATGCACTCATGAATGTCCTATTTGCATTTTTCAGATAAAAAACACATAAGAGTCTATGCACCTTGACATATAAAGCTAACTAGTTTCATGCATATTAAAGGATATACATAAACATATCCATCAATCCTTTGTAGGGAAAAAGTAAATAAAACTAGAAGCAATAGTAATAAACAAGACTTATAAATGGAGATTTCCCCATCTATGTTCAAACACGAGCAAGTACTTCAATGAGTTCGAACATCACAATATAAGAAAATAAACATATATACCAAGCTCTCTTTCAAACACCCACAATGAATTCTAACATCACAATAAAAATGATTTAATGGAATACAATGTGCTTTTTCAAGTACCATATTTTGTTATTGCCCCACTACAAAAAAATAGTTTTCAGAAAAAGGAATTGCCAATACATCATGTTTCTCTCTTGATCAATGCAAAATAATATTTAATAATTAAAAATAAATAGCTAGATTGTGATCAAACCTGAAATGGAGTGTGACCAAGTGAATCACGTAGAGGCCTAACATTGGAAAGTGGATGTTCTGGAGGCAGCTCACAAACAATTTGATTCAATAACTGCATAAATAAATAAAATAATATAATAAATTTCATATATTAAAAAAAATGCATAAGTTAATACATAGGCTCATAAAAAATTGAAGACTCTCTAATATTTGCATGGAGGCGGTTTGCTTGTACTACAACCTCATTGGTACACAATGTTCTTTGTTAAAATAGATATCAAAATATTATCATCAATCCCAAAACCCGGATACTAGGTTCTTCTTATACAAGCCAGTTGAAAATACTTATGGGAAAAAGTCATATGTTGAAAGCTGTTAACAAAGGTAGAAGAAAAGACCTCAGCTTGCCGACCAGCATGAAGCCTAACACCAGTTGCATCATACATTACCTGTGAAATAACAAAGTAATCCATTAGTGTAAACAATTATGCTAATTGATGAATCAAAGATTTTTAAGCCTGGGCTAGTTTATATATTGCTACAACCTTATAATCTTTTTCTAAAACTCATAATAAGATTTTCTCATCTGTCATTTATTTTTGTTAGAGACAAAAATGTGGCTGTTCTAGCTGAACACTATGAGTATCAAACTAGCTTTGGCAGAGTGTACATATATGATACTACAAAATTTCCCATAAAAACATAAATCAATCTGAAACATAGTGGAGATATTTATGATTTTATTCATCTGAAACACTTGCAAGGATCTTTCATAAACATGAAGAATGAAAATCAGGTGTTGTAAGTACTTACAACACATGCCAAAACTACTGCAATGGCAAAAGATGATGAACCGATGCCCTCTTGTAAACCTATGCACGTAGCCAGAGCTGTAACTGTTGCTGAATGTGACGATGGCATGCCACCTGAGCTAAGCATTCTTCTGGTATCCCATTTCTTCTCTTTAAACCTGTATATCCAAAGTAACAAACTGAATTTCCAGGAAAAAAAGAAAAAAAAGAAAAAACTAACTGTAACAAAAGCCCAGATTGAATCAGAAACAATAGACGTCCTATAACGAAACAAACATGTCTCAAAATAGTGTCTTATAGCTTTCAGCATCTACCAACTATTCAACCCTTTATGAGTACGTGTTCAGAGCCTAAAAAGGAGAAGACAAAAGTCTGTGATAAGAGTTGCTAATTGTGATTAACTAATTGGGTATTTGTATTTCTTTCTCTTATATTTTTTTTATTTGGCTAACCAATAGTCAAATCCATTTTAGCGTTCTCAGTTTGAAGAATAAGGCGTGAAAATTTTACAAAAAGATACTCTTCTTCTTTACCAGAGCTCAGTATCTTATCAACTAGATTCTATATT
Source organism: Flaveria trinervia (assembly GCA_025506515.1). Taxonomy (NCBI): domain Eukaryota; kingdom Viridiplantae; phylum Streptophyta; class Magnoliopsida; order Asterales; family Asteraceae; genus Flaveria; species Flaveria trinervia. Next base: position 4,310,279 of record CM046457.1, on the reverse strand, counting down.
GGATTGTTATGTTGCAATTTGATGTCTCCAACAGAACCAACACACAACAGTATGCACGACCAGTTACTGATTTAAAAGGGTTTACTACAAAACAAGATGGTCTCCCAATACATTGCTAACTTATCAGTAAACCAAAACAAGCCATATAACTTTTCTTATGTTCAGACTGATCAAGCCCTTATACAACACTTTCATGCTACAACCAACACCTAAACATAACCATTTTCTTTGCTACATACGTTATTCACATTGTTCTCCCGCCATAATGTCACATTATAAAGCACAAAGTCTTCCCCTTAAGGCAATTCACACTATCAAAATTAGAAGATTAACAGATCCGAAAACCTAATAAACGCCCAGTTAAGCCACTAACAATTCATCAGAAACACACGAACAGATTCACACAATCACACATAAAAGCATTGAATGATAGATAACATACCAGTGAGTAAACACTTTAAGAAACTGAGCAATAAACAACGACAAAAAAGCAGAAAGAAGAGGCAAATTCGACGGCATAACAGACGATTCTGACGAGTAAGAACGAAGACTCGAAGACGCATCAGCGGCTGTAATCACCTCGTCCATTACAATAACCAAATCCAAATCCAAATAGAAATCAAAAGCTCCTCTTCTTCCTAAAAACGAATGTTAATCGTGTAGATCTTCCAAAACCCTCACACATCAACGACACCAATTGTTTGGTGGTAATCAGATTACAATAAGATAACTGCGGGATTGTAGATTTACTGAACTGTAATCAGATGAATTCGCCGGCGGTAGTTCCGATCAGTGAAAATGTTCACCGGTTATCTCCGTCGACGGTGGACGGCGGTCGTCGGCGGCGACGACGGAGCGATCAACGATGAGTGGATGTTGACGGTATCGATGTCTGTTTGTTATACGATTTGCAGATGGGCCGTCGTTAGCCTTTGTGGGCTAATTCGTTGGGCTTTCTTAAACGAACACTGTAAGCCCGTTGGCTCACTGATATGTTGTGATTGGTCATTAGATATTTGGATTATCATAAAAACTAGGGTCCGGACCCGTTGGAACGGGTTTTAGTTTTGAGTTTTCTAGCGAAACCGATCTGACCGGACCAAACTCGACCTGACCCGACCCGGTTAAACCCGAGTTGAACCTGGTATTGGACCCAATATTGAACCTGGTATTGAACCCAATATTGAACTCGGTATTAGACATACACACAAGTAAAAAAATAAAAAGGGGAAAAAAACTAACCAGTATTGAACCCGATCCTACCCTACTCGGGTATGGCGGGTAGCGTTTTCAAGTAAGTGAACCCGACCCGGGTTCGTATCCGGGTTCACCAATACCTTGGTATGGCCCAATACCCGGTTTGCCCATCTCTAATTCATAGTCCTTCGTTCTTCATTTTTATATGATTAGATGTTCCATATTATAAGAGATTGTTGTGAATGGTTGTGAGTGAAATATATAGAAAAGTTATGAGGATTCTATCATGTTTTTTCATATTTAGGGAAACACCTCATATTTAAAGAAACATAATACAATCCTCATAATTTTTTGATATTTTTGAAAGTGATCGTGAATGACTGAGAGAGAAAATACAATGATAAATGTATAAAAAAATAATTTAAATGAAAATAAAAGAATAAAAATAATAAACTTTAGTATAATTATAAGAATGGAGACGGAAGATGGATTGTGAATGCTCTTAGACTCACAAACTAAAGTGTGTCCATGTTAGAGAACACAAAAGCACGTATTTCGTTATAGATAAAAACATAGAAAATTGACTTTGTTTGTCGTATACAATTGCGGGATTACTAAATCTTATTGATTCATTGTATGTGTGCTCCTTAGTTGATAATGGAAGGGTATTGCCTCTTGCAACTTCATCCTCGTGTATTTCTTCTTTTGGTAGTCCGCCTTAAAGACTTGCAACGTGTTGAATACATTTTGGTGTTCTTATGTGGTCTTTCAAGCAAATGCAAAATTCCATTGATATTGGAGTGAGCTTCGTTCTTCGAATAGATAAACCTTTACCACTAAAAGAAGAAAAGATTCCTACGATGATTTAAAAGCTTGAACAGTTAATGTATATCGAGTCATCTTGGTTGTAATGGAATTTGAGATTCCCGTTCTTCATCAGCCGCTACAGAAAAAAAAATGATTACCCCTCTACCGTTTATTATTTTTGTTTCTTAACCCATTATATAGATTTAGCGTCGGGTTTTGGCTTGTCATTACTGCTTTACTCTACTCTCATAAGAGCCATATTTACCTAAATACGGATTAAGCCATATTTATCTAAATGCGGATTAAGCGTATTATGTAAACAATCATGAAATCATGAAGCAATGCTTAAACAACCTAAGTTTAAATCATTTGTCATATATTAAGAGTAATGAAAAATAATTAAAAGGTAAAGGGTTCTAATAGTAAGACACCCACTATTATAAAACGACACTCCGTCTATATGTTTCATATAGTTTTATACGATACGTATATGGGCGAACACACTGAAAATAAAGAAAACTAAGGGGGTGTTGTCAGAAGGCTATACACCAATGACCCATATAGCCCTATACAACCCTCTTATACGACACATATCGGACTATACGACACGTATAACTTATTTTGATACTGACTACGAGGAAAAATCGAGAGGACTATCAGAGAGGTCATACAACTCATATAAGGTTATGAACTCTATATACAACACTTATAGAACAAAAAAATTAAGATTAACCTGACTCGAGAAACAAAAAAAAAATCACCAGGGACTATAAGTATCATTTAGACATAACAAGGGACTTGATGTATCACATATATAATTCATTCTTCATTGTACTCCAGTTGAGGTTGACGGCGATTTCTTGAAGTTGAGCCTGTGACTACCGAAGTTCCATCGTTTTAGCAGGTTTTCTCTATCATTATACTCAATTTCCCTTTATTGCAGATGTTAATTTTATCCAATATGAAGATTTACTTCACTTAGTTGATTATGTTCGTCAGTAATTGAAATCTGCTGGTTTTGTAACCTTCTGAACTCGATTGTATGCGTTTTGCATCATTTGGTCGTTGTAGAATTCATTAATCTGCACAATGGTTTGTGTTTCTAGCTATAGTATAACTGTATTGTGTGTTTTGATGAAAACCCTAATGGTATTTCGTCATTATTGATATCAAATTGAACGCATTTTGGTTTCTTTTAACGAAATCGACCCTTTTTATTTGCTTCCAATAACTCAGGAAATAGATTATTTGATAGGGTTTTAGCATCTGCAATCTGATCATTTCAAGGGTCTTGAGGTTAATTTGTTACTAATGAGTGTAGTTATTAATGACCACCATGTGTTCGACCTATTGTCTCAATGAAGATGGTTCATTGATCTCATTATTTTCTTTCCAAATTATTCATCCTACACGCGTATGCTTACTAAAAGACATCATTTTGCTTTCCGTAATCGCTGTTTGATCATATTACTTATGTCAAGTAGTTATCTTTGGCAATTTGCTTAGATTGCATAATGTTTTTCTATTGTTGTGTTTCAGTTGCAGAAGAAATGAAGAAAGGGATTCACCCTCAGATGCAATGGATCGCGTATGTGACTCAAAGTGGCCGATTGATGCACGTTATGATGACCAAAATCCACGAGGCAGGCAAAGTTTATCACTTTAGAGCAAAACGACAGATGGCTAAAAGTGTTGGTCAGATTGCAAAGTTTGAACGTCGTTATGGACAGGCGGAAGAAGAACAAGAGAATAAAGATAAGTGAACCAATATGTTCCTTTAAATTTTAATTTTAAGTTCTCACCATAAACATGAAGTAGATTGGGTTTGTCACAACATATCTCTCGGGTTGACTTGCATAGTATGATCATTGCTAGTATCTTTGTTTCATTGAATCTAGATATTGTTTGCAAATTTTAAATGGATATTGCATTTGATGATATTTCACCCAAATATGGTTATTAATAGTATCATTTATTGAAATATTAGTTTTTTTTATGTCTCTCTCTGTCTTTGAATTTGCCATTAGTTGAAGCTCCGTAAGTAGATTTAGTTGAGGTGATTGATAACAACAAGAAACAAACGATTTAAATGAAGTGGCAGGTAAACGGGCAACATGCTGCCGCAACCCCTTGTTGGATAACAAAACTGATCCTACTTAAAACAAAGCTTTAGGACTTAGGGGTTGACAAAGTACTATGCATGAGTCATGACCCACTGAACCTTGTTCAGTAAGTCCATAGCCTGTTGGGTTAGGAAACCAAATATATCAAAAGCAAAAGGGATACATGTGTGTTTAGTCATTAGATTTAAATGCCCATTAGTCATAAGATTGAGGGGGTGTTTGGCATTGCGTTCTGAAAGTGATTATGTGATCGAACAATTAAAATCAGATAACATGCTACAATAGATAGTGTTCTGGATGCACTTTAGTTGTTTGAAGTTGTGATAGTCAGACAATCAACTAGGCCAAACACCTGCAAAATGATTAGATGATCAGGATTAGATTTGCTGTATGCAAACACTAGAAAAGATTATGAGATTGTCCGCTACCTGAAAACTAAAAACACAATAATTAGATGATCACTTAAGATTGATTTTGTTACTTATTTAGTCAAAAATATGTTGACTTCTAAGATCCCAATCAAGTGGCTAGTTGGGCTTATATCATTACTTAGGCCCACTTTGTAAGGCCCATGTTACAGTTCAATATTTTTCCAACTTTGTGAATATACTGCTGTAAAGGAGAGATAATAGGCTTATTAGTCTTGCTTTAATCACATGGAAATGTATAAAGCAGAAATAAGGATCATTGTTAATATACCCAAAGCATAACCTATAAGGCAATGAAACACCTTTCTTTCACTCATTAATAATAATAATTACCCCTCACGCAACAGCACACACGCAAACCGAAAGCCTTAAAACTCTTGAGCGTAGGAAAAACATGAAATCACTCGTGAGGCTCACCTTGTTACGCTATATATATATTATTACCTAGTCTTGAAACATTCATCAAAACTAATGCATCCCGCAAATGGTTCGATTAAAATGTACTCGAAGCAGCCTCCTGGTTCTTGTTCTGTTGCTTTTGTATGGTGCACTAACTGAAGGGAGCAAAAGCAACCAAACATTGCTCGTTGCGTTGGACCATAATTCCACAAACGGGGTACGAGCTGTGGAGCCATGGGTTTGGCGAGTTAGGCGCCAAGCCATCGGGTGTGCGGATAGGCCTTGGGTTTGCAACTCAGGTGAGTTTCCATCTCCTGTTAGAAGGCGGTGTTGTGGAAACCGTTGTGTTGAGGTGACCTCTGATGTGAACAACTGTGGAGTATGCGGGAGTCGGTGCCCGTTTAACTGGCAGTGTTGTCGAGGTGTATGCACTGATACCAACATTAACCCGTTTAACTGCGGGAAGTGTTTCAACCGATGCCCGTTTCTCACCTTTTGCACCTACGGTATGTGTGGATACGCAGGGCCCTTACCTCCATTCCCGCCCCGACCCCCAAAACCACCATTCCCACCCCGTCCACCTAAACCACCACTCCCGCCCCGACCCCCTAAACCACCGTTCCCGCCCCGCCCCCCTAAACCACCATTCCCTCCAAGACCACCGAGGCCACCATTCCTTTTCCTCCAAAACCACCGAGGCCACCATTTCCTTTTCCTCCAAAACCCCTGAAGCCACCTAGAGGACCCGAGCTTCCTGAACCGCCAGAAGGCCCTCCTGACGTTGGTCTACCGCCAATAGTTGGCGGTCCACCGCCGCTAGTTGAAGCGCCTTTAAATGAGGGTGGTGAACCACCTCCATCCAATGTCATGCCACCACCGTAATAAGTTATTGAGGGTATAATGTGGTCAGTGTGCTATTGCCATTATGGTGTTTAATTCATGGCATAATATAAATAAAGAAAATTTTCAGCGATACGAGTTAATATGTGTACGATCGGATCAAAGAATTATTTGGTGCTTATTTTATTTAATATATTGTTTGGTGTCCTTGTATCTAGCACCTTGCTAGAATTGATGTTTTTTTGTTTTGGTGAATAAAATCCTTGATGTTAAAAAAAATAATTATATTATTTATTGATTATGCTATAAAGTTGAGTAAATATTGTTTATGATTTTCCTGCCTTTCTGGTAAATTATTCATAAAGAAATGACATGATAAATAAAAGGGTTTCCTAGGTTGGAATTAATCTTTGTTAATTCACATAAAAAAAGGTCAAAGTCAAATCTTATATGGGTAGAGTTTTAATTTTATTAAAAGTCTTTTATTTATTATTTAATTAGTATGTTTATCAAGTTATTTAGTTTGATGTTTATCAAGTTGTTTTAATTCCTAGAAGATAGGAGTATGAGTCATAGTAGGATTTGTTTTGTTTAGTATAAATAGGGTTGTTTGGTTGATGGTTAAGGTATCAAATTTTTAGTTAATATTAATAAAAGTGTCGATCAACAATGTTTGTGGTCAAATAGTTTTTGTTCTTCATCCTTTTCGACCTGAGTTTTTCTACGTTTTTGTTCGCTTGGAGATCGTTGGGCCTTCAGCCTAGACTTTCAATCATTTAGTTTTGTATTTTAAAAAAGTATTTGATTAAATAAAATTTTAATAATTCAAACTGTTAAGTAAACCTAACAATTGATTATTGTTATTTATAACTTTTACTCTTATCATCAAACATAATTCAACTTCATCATTTTCATAGGTTTACATTAGATTACAAGGGAAGAAGTTTCCTATTTTGCTTATAATTATCTTTATGATAGAAATCAACTTTATATGTATAATGACTATTCGATTGTGATTGCCCTTGATGATGATTATGAAAGTAAGAAGTATTACTGATTCAACTATCATATAAACTATTATCACACACATGGACTTACAAATTTGAAAATTATGCACGACACAATACAAACTATCATAGGAATACAAACTATCATAGGAATACATAACTCATGTAACTCCAGCTCAAAACCGCCATATATGTTAAAAGGAAAAAAGGTTTTCCAGGTCAACCCGCATCTTCTTGTAACACCCACCGATGTATTTGCTATATGACGACCAGAAAAACACAATCAGTTAGACAATCATAAAGATCCCAACCGTGGTATTATTATCTTGGATAATTAATGAGTATCTAAAAAATGCCTCGGGACTTTAAAAAGTGTGTTCTATATTGAATAAAATTCTAACATCAAACAAATTGTAAAGGTTTGTACGTGTATCATGATACATGTTAAGTGTGTTATATATAAAATCCTAATTTATGACATCAAACCTCATTGTAAAGGTTTGTATATCAGATGTTGGAACTACTTTATGTTTCAAATTTAACAACCTGATTTCATAATGTTTTAGGATGCAACACTTCTTGCATTGTGGAATTTATAGGAAGTGACACTCAAAGTAATGCACATAGCTATGTTATGCTGCCATTTGACTGGGGGACTCTTGCTTAAGGATTTCTTTTAAACTAAGGAGCATGGGTTATCATTTTTTTAATATGTAATTGTAATTTGTGTAGGTTTTACTTGATTGGATTTAATAAAAGCATAGTGCAATTGAAGAAGCCTAATGTTTGTAAATTATATAAATTATAGTTACCAACCGGATAACTTCATGGTAAATGATGAATTAAGTGAAAAAAAAGTTATAGTCTTACAAAGTAACATGTTATGGTGGTTTATCTAGAAAATTTGGATGTTGTTAGAAAAAGTAAATAAATAAATATTTAAGATAAAAATAAAAATATTTCAAACAAACATTCCATAAGAATGAAAAATCAAAGCACAATTAAAATTTGTCATAGTTCCTTTCTTGTGTCATTTACTCTTTCACATTCTTTTATAAACCGTAGTTACTTTTATATTCACTTTTGAGTTACCGGGATGTTACACTTTTACCGTATAAAACTATAAATATCCCCAAACTGGTATTAAGTGGGGATAAACCATACCCGCTTTATCTGAAATCTGATTTTACACAACCTTTAAACAACTGTTTTAAAACATGCAACATGACCATTTGCAGGCTTACAAGTCATTTGAGTAAACGATTATTTAAAAATTATGTCAAATCTCATGACCTCGTATCTTTTAAACGATTAGTTAGTTGTCAAATTGGCGTTTAAGTTTGAGGTGCTATTCGAGCATTCATATCAGGTTTTTCATTTTCTTCTTTATAATTACATTAAGAAATCATTATTTTTTCTCATTACCTCGTACCTTTGTATTTATCTTTCTCCTCTCTTCACTCATAATCATTTGTAGAAATATTAAAATATTTATAGTGATGAACAATGTCACTCTAAATATACATATTAAGTTTTATTTTCTTTGTTCTAGCAACAACCGTTCCATATAATATAAAAAGACACACTCATAAAAGTAAGGCAACCTACTCTCACGTTGCGTTAAATAAGAGAAGTGAAATGAAGTTAATGATAAAAAGGAAATAAAGAGAAAGAGAATTGAGCAAGAAAAGAAACGAGTAGAAAAAAAATTTATATTTGTGTTATACTTATATAGTTCAAAGGAAATAGAAAGAAAATAAGAAATTAATGTATTTCCTTGTTTCTCTTTTCATTTTTTTCATTTAAAAAAAGTTAGGAGTGAAATATATTTTTTAAAAGCAACGGAAGATAAGGAAAAATTTACGGTATGAATTGATAATTTCGTGCGAACTGTACGAACCGATAATAACTATTGATTTAAAAGATGAATGATTCAGATTTAATCAGGGATAATGACACAAAAAATGTGGCCGAAGGAATAAATTTGAAAATAGCTACAATTGTTAACTTTTTTTTAATATCCCCCCCCGGTGTTTAACAACTATAACTTGCGTAATTATGTACCCTTTATGCGTAATTATGTACCCTTTATGCGTAATTATGAGGCGGACGGAACTACTCATCCGCGAAAAAAACGTGTCACGCTTTGATGGTTTTGTAAGATTCGCACGAAAATTACACTTTATATAACTACTGCTCCGGAAAATTAAACCTTTTCTATTATCTTTCATTTTCCTGTTTAAAAAAAATTAATTATTCTTTTTTATTTTCTTTTCACTTTCTTATATTTTTCTATTTAAAAAAGAAAGTCTTCAGAAACATATATAAATTGTTAGGGTTTATCAACTTACCCTCTCCCTCAACATTATTTTCTCCCAAAATCCTCAGGCTTTTGAAACGGAGCTCAATCAATCAATGGAATCCAACGGAGGAGTTGACGAATCGTCACGATTGCTTCAAGAACTACAGACGTTAAAGGACTCCAAACGCGACATCGAGGCTCGCATATCGGCAATCGAAGCTCAGCTTCAACAAATTCAATCAAATCAACGATCCAATCAACCAACTTCCTCCGATTGTGGCCATGAATTGACTCCGGATATGATTTACAGATACAGTCGCCAACTGTTGCTACCTTCGTTTGGTGTTCAAGGTTCGCTTCTTCTGTGTATACATTGCGTTTGATGTTGAATATGAACGTTTGTTGGATAGATGGATGGTATTGTTATATAAGCCAGTGGTCAGTTGTGTTTGAAGTTCTTTAGGGCATGTTTGTGATTCGTTATTTTGACTTTTTGTTAAGAAAAGTAGAAAACTTATTAAACCTTTTTAAAAGAAGTTTTTAAAAAGTGTTTGGATTAGCTTATAAACTAAACATTGTGAAATGACAAAAAAAACGTACTTTAAAAACGAAAACGAAAACGAGGGGAGTAAATACGAGCAGCAAAGGAGTATAATAGAAAACTAGACTAAAAGTAGTTTTCCAAAGTTAATAAGTAACCCCTCCGTCACTTTACAAAACTCCCTCATTACTTCACAAAACCTTTTTTTTTTTACCATATATATGAAAACTACTTTTAACATTACCAAACACTTGTTTTAAAGTCACCCTAAAATAAGCTATCCCAAACACGCGTATAATTTGCTGTTGGTTAATACCAGGATAGTAAGACTTGCTAGGCTTTTAATATCACTTTTGCATGGAATTGTCGTGTCATGTTAAAAATTATGTTGTAGTAATGTAGTGTGGTGCTTATTTCTGAATTTCTTGCAATTTTGCATTACTGTGTTTTCATGTAATGATGGATTGATGGTTTATGATCAACTTTGAAACTAAAAAGCAACTTGCTTGACATTTGGAAAATCAATAGTGGACTAAGATTTTGGGTATGTGTGTTAAATAAGTACTGGTTGTTTATCTTCGTTGTTGATTCACTTCGTTTGCAGCCTTTCTAGTTTCAAGAATGAAACATAATCTTGCATTTGGGATTTAGTGATGAAGGTGTCTGTACTTTTTCTTAATCAAGTGAAATTTTGTGAAACTAAGACTACTAATATGCTTCAAGCTGTTTATTTAATGGAATTCATTATTTTGAGAACATTATGAAATTCTACATCGTTGCTATTTTTTAGGACGTGTTATAGTTGACGAAGGATTTATGGCACAATCTTGTTATTAATACGGGTGTTTTTCTTGTTCATATAGGATTTCTTACACTACTTTATCACTTGTTCTTTTTATTGAGATTAAGATGTATATCCATTATAAAAGGTTTGATTTAGTTTATATATCGTTTTGTTGCAGGGCAGTCAAATCTTCTAAAATCATCCATTTTAGTTATTGGAGCTGGGGGGTTGGGATCACCTGCTCTGTTATATCTAGCAGCCTGTGGCGTCGGTGAGATATTTGATCTTTTATTGTAGCCTTTCGTATTGTTATTTTCATTTCTTCACAGGTAGTTCTGAGCTGTTTGTTGCCCATAACTTGCCAACAGGATAGTAACATGTTATTGTTTTTAACCTCTTTACGCAAATGAAAATGGACATATGAGTTTAAATGGAATCTATTTAAGCCCTTGGATTAATAACTTTAGCTGAATCTTGACAGGTAAGTTAGGTATGGTGGATCATGATGTTGTTGAGCTAAACAATCTACACAGGCAGGTAGAAACATGCTCCCTTCATGTTGATATTTTCTATAATTTGGTGTACATTTTTGGTGGGTGTGCTTTGATTTGTGCTAGTAAAACCATGCCGATGTAATGTTTTCATCAATATTTCAGATCATCCATGGTGAAGCATACATAGGTCGGTCGAAAGTAGAATCTGCTGCTGCAGCTTGCCGTTCGTATGTTGTTTACTTTCTCCTTTCTTAATTAAGTCTAGGCATCTAGCAAAGAATATGCTTTTATACTAATATTAATATCAAGTTTGTGTGTGACCAACTATCAATGTTTTGGTGCGTCACAGGATTAATTCAACCGTTGAAGTAGTTGAACACAAAGAAGCCTTACGCACATCCAATGCTTTGGAGATTGTGAGCAAGTATTCATCATACTTCGAACCTGACAAAATAAATATAGACACTTTAGTCTTATTTTCTCGAACTTTTAATTAACTATTTTCTAGCAAAACTGTTCCATGATTTCCGTTGCTGTTAATTTTCTAGATACGACATCGTAGTTGATGCAACAGACAATGCACCCAGCCGATATTTGATCAGTGATTGCTGTGTTTTACTGGGAAAGGTGTGTTTCTTTCAAAATACTGTACATATGAAGGCATATTAATTAAACATTTCCCAGCATTGACTTCTAATAATTATACTTGCAGCCTCTTGTATCAGGTGCTGCACTGGGTTTGGAAGGACAGGTACATATTGCAAGAAAATGAGTTTTTTATATGAATAAAGTCATGGAAATTGTATTATGGTTTACTTGTTTGCATATTTTTTATATAACCGCATTTCTTGTTCTTCAATTTACTTTTATAGCTTGCAGTTTATAATTACAATGGGGGGCCTTGCTATCGATGTCTTTTTCCAACCCCACCACCGACAACAGCGTGTCAGAGGTGTTCTGACAGTGGAGTTCTAGGTGTAGGTAAGTTAAATTTCTTTCTGATCTGTCCTAGATGACGATAATTTCATAGAGTTTATTTGTATGCGATACACCATCGAAGTTATCCATATATCAATACAACTTGTAAAAAGTACAATTTTACCCTCATTGGTCTCTTCTTTTTTTTGTAATCAGAGGGTATAATGGTAATTTTAAAGATTTAGTGGTGTACGGATAATTTTCGGTGGAGTAAAAATCCCCACTTTGTAACGTAATACCCCTGCCATTTCAAGATTATTGTCCACATTACTGTTTTAGTCTGTCTTTGACCACTTTTCAAAATGGATAGGTATAATGTACTGTTATCCCCATATTACCCCTAAGGTAGATGTAAGTTTACCAAGTCAACTGAGAGTCTTAGTGGCAATGGTAAATTTGACATTCTATTAGCTAAAATTGCATTAAGTGTACATGTCTTAAATTGAGTTTTCTTTGTGGATAATAATTTGGAGATGGAGGGAGTAACATCACATGGAAGTTTGTTTTGTCTGTTTCTGTTGCTACATTGACACCTTTCTTTTCTACTAGTGAGTTAGCCTTCTCCTTCATAGTTAGAGGTGGCAAATTTGGCCCATTTACTTTTTGATGAGTCAATCTGGGTTTGTTTTATGATAAATATGTCAAAACTAATAAATGTAGCTAAAAGATAAACGGGTCAATTGGGCTTTAAGTCACCCATATTTGATTTTTAATGCAAACAACCTTCTAAAGCATGTTTGAAGATTATTCTATTGTTACCACAACAAATTGCATAAAAAAAGTAACTGAATTTTCTCCAATTCTGTTTCCGGTAACATCCATAAAAAAGCTCAAAACTTTTCAAAAGTTCTGATAAAAAAGCCTCAAGGCTCTTGCAAACTTCAATTTAAGGTACTCTGAACAGGTATTTGGTAAAAACAATTTGTTAGCTGGCTTGTAGGTAACTTTAAACATGCTGCCTTTTCTGTGACATGGTACTCATGTGGCACTTAGACTACCCTAGAACTTTTTGAATGTTTGTCTTTTTATGAGTTCAAAACTAAAAATAAAAAATGTGATACCAAAATACGAACCGGACTAAAGCTTTTCACTTCTTTGATCAAATTTGCTCTTACTGTAATAATATTGTTTTTGTAATCATAACTAACACATTTTTTCATTTCTAAAATTTTTTTGGCAATAAATCCCAGTAAATTTTTTCCCTTGTGTTTCCTACATTAAGCAACTTCAAATATAACTGAGAGACTCTAGTTACAGTCTGTTCGTGTGTTATCTCAAATTCAGATGAACTCAAGTTTTTAATTTTTTGTTTTAAATATAACTTTTTATCTAATAATATGTTATTTGGCTATATCTGTACAGTTCCTGGTGTTATTGGTTGCCTTCAAGCCCTAGAAGCTATCAAATTGGCAAGTTTAGTCGGCGAGCCACTTTCTGGAAGAATGCTTCTTTTTGATGCATTATCAGCCAGAATTCGCATTGTAAGTTATGTTAAGCAGTTAAAAACTTGATTTCGTATTATTTTTCATACAAGAATATCTGATGATAAGGGGGGTCAAGATTTGAGGGCATGGGTTTAATATGGTATTAGCAAGTTTGGTACAAGGGTACAGGTTTGAATAAATGAGGTTGATACCCATTAACTTGGGTATCCTTCTTACCCACCTAAAGGATCAGGCTTTTATTAAACCCATATCCATAATGATTTCAGAGTGTGGACCAAACAGCTCTTGACTTATCTATTTGGTAATTATCACTTATTCAGGTAAAGATTAGAGGAAGGTCATTACAGTGTGAAGCTTGCGGAGAAAATGCAACATTAACACGCCAACAATTTCAACAGTTTGACTATGAGAATTTCACCCACTCACCACTATCTGCGGTTTGGTTTCTTATCTTATATCTTCCGAATTGTTTTGGTCCATAGATGTTCATTTTATGGTTTTTGCTCAAGATTCATGTCAGCTATTTGCACCGCACTGCCCCTGCCTTTTATTAAAGCGACCAAAGGGGTAATGTCTTCAACGGGTCAAGTGGGTTACAAGCTCTTAAAATATATGTTTAATACAACCTCCAATTTTGCTTATGTTCAAAGATTCAGTGTATAAGTGAAGTAATAGTGTTTTTGTGACACAAATAACGATATGCATAAAAATGTTGCACAAAAACTTGTTTACGGGTCAACCCATCCCGATTCTATCAATGCTAAAAGAACTAAAAAAACTTGTTTGTTGTTTCAACCCTACCCGTTTTGATCCGTTACCCAACCCAGCTCACCCATCTTGCCCCCTCTACCTTTTGCTTATGGTCGAGGTTATATGTATTTGTTTGAACTTTTGACAAAAATCACACATCCTTTCTCGCTTAATAAATTGATTCTAAGGACTTGAAAATTGCCAGATATCTAACTATTTCGAAACATATAGTCATGTTTTAAATATTTTCACTTGAATGTTAATAATGAGCTTTGTCTTTATGAAACCTTAAAGAAAGCTTGTGTTCAACAAGTAGAAACCATTAGAAAGAAGTTGGAAAATTTTTTCCAGAGAAGCATTAGCTTTATGCGAACATTAATGACTGCTAGTTATGTATGAGTTGATTTGGGTTACATTTTTAACTATTGACTTCTATTAATAATAGCAAAAAATGAATCGGGTCAATTGGATCAAATGGGTTGAAAATACCCAAAGTGTATTTTTCTATATAAAACCTATTACGAGATAATTTATGTGGAAGCCACCCAAGTTCAACTTTCATATATTATATTCCCCATTTATTTAAAAATATACTAAACCGGAGTTCATTTAATACCAATTATGGCTAAGTTATGTTGGATGAAGAAAATGTCTGTAAAATTCTGAAAAGATAAAATTAGGTGTAATATGTTACAGGTTAAAATTGTCACCTTTTCAAAAGAATTTATTGGCATTTTCTTCATTCAGTTTGCTTTTGGTTGTAATTGATATAATTAAACAATATAAGTACCTTGGGCTAGGAAGTTAACCTTATATGACCACAAGTCACTGGAGAATAAAATGAACCCTTTTTATCCATTCGATCACTATAATCATGAGCGGGTGTGGAGGGATGGATGGTTGTAATTCATGAATGGTAAGATCAAGAGATTGTTGTTCTCTAATGAACCTCTCTACCTTTGGGTGGTTATAAAATAGTTTCAATACATGGATGTTCTTAATGAAAACAACTGCACACACATTCTCTCTTTAAATGATATAATCATATTCAAAAAGTTTTATTTTTCTTTTCCAAAAAGTGTTTTGTGTCTTCCACTCTTCCCGGACCCATTTCAACCTGCACAGATGTTTTACTCGTTTTGACTTATTACACCCTGCCGTTCTGCCACATGTACCATCTGATTACTTACCCTTTATTTTTGTAACTCAATTGTTTTCAGGCTCCTTTGAAGTTAAAATTGCTCACATCAGATTCTAGAATAAGCAGCAAGGAATACAACGATCTCATTGAAAATGGGTCGCCACATGTCCTAATTGACGTACGACCATCCCATCATTACAAGATCATTTCCCTCCCAAATCCATAAACATACCTCTCGCAAGTCTGGAATCACGATTACCCGAGCTATCATCTGAACTGAAGTCTGTGCAAGAAAGCAATGGAACTCTGAATAGTTCAGATGTTGGTATTTATGTAGTCTGTAGAAGAGGAAATGATTCACAAAGGGCTGTTCAGTTGCTTCATAAGAAGGGGTTTACTTCTGCAAAGGATATTGTTGGTGGGTTGGAATCATGGGCGCGTGATGTGGACCAGAGATTCCCGACTTACTAGTATGTTTTGACCAAAGAGAATCGTGTGTTAATTCAGTCGTCATGAATTGAGTTCTTGCAACTTAAAATTGTGTTTACCATATGAATTTGAAGGTGTCAAGCGAGTTAGTGTCTGCGTGTCAACCTTTTGAGAACCACCCGCCTTTGGCGTGGCTTAAAGTTACCGGCTTTTAGGTAACCGTGTTAAATGGTGTAACACGCCTGGCGAGTTCATTTCGTTAGATCATGTTGATTGCTAAAATTGGTCTAAAAAAGCGTATACGAACTCTAATAGAATTTACAAAATCTTTATAAATGCTTTATATTGTTATGTATGGATATATGTACATCAATGTGGAATCATATAGCAATCAAGAAATAAGATCTACAATATCACAAGATGTTTGAAAGACTAGTAATCACAAAAAATAATATCAACACGACTATATGCAACAATGAAAGTAAAGGTCCAATCAACACAATGATAAAAAAACAAACAAAAAACTTATGAATTTATATACACAAGGGTTTAATGCATCATCAAAGTATGTTTAAGCTTAACATATGGTATACTTTGTGAATGGGCACCCGTGAGTCTAGGCGTCTAGCTTGCACATACGAGTCAATGGGAACTCCACTCCCCCCATTGCTGCAAGTGGCTTACGCGTGTGTGTTCATGCATGTGAGAAGTGTGAAACAAGAAAACTAACAAACTCACTCTCGCATTCACCAGCACACTTCTCTCTTCATGTGAGCGGCAAGCGAGAGTTAATGTGGCCTTGATTCTTACTCATGTGAGTATATATATCACGTAGCCTACGCATATGAAAATCATTATCTTTAATCATATCCGTATTTAAAAATTTACCCTTTTATATGACATGGGTATTAAAACCAGATTTGTAATGGATTTGAAACCTGTAATAATGGTATGTTTTCAAAAAAAAATTTATACAAAAAGCTTGTTTTTATTAGATTTCTTTTTAATAAAATAGCATCTTTATTTTTCTAAAATACTCCAAAGGCAAAAGGTTACATGAATAAAAATAGCCAATTACCCTTTATAGATTGATAAATTTTCAGAGTTTAGTTTATTAAAAATAATAATTTTACTATGATACATGTATTTGCAATACATTTAAAATACATTTCCATAATAAAGAAGGAAAAGTGCATAAAAAGTGTGTCAAATTTCTGATATGTAGCGCACTTAAAATCTTACATTTAATTTTCATCACCCTTCAAACTTCTTGCATGAAAATATTTTCAATTTCACATCTTTTATATTTCTAAAAGTTGATTATATTAAAAGTAAATTTTTTAAAATTTTATACTTGAACTTGTATGGGTATCTATGCACTTTGAAGTTTGAATTCCTAGTTGAATTTTCATTGTTCAAAACTACGAAATCAATTTATTTAAAAACTTAACGCACTCATGAGAAGACATATATAGCACAAATGAATGCAATTCACATCCATATGAAAAACAGAACAACTAAATCCTTGATTGGTCTGATTCATGCTTCTTTCATGCCAACTTTATTCCTACATTCTTCAAAACTTAAATCATCACCAACCAAGAAGTAAGAGCTTTAGCAAAGCCATTCGAATAAAGAGTCCATTTTTCGCTTGTCTGAAGTATGCAGCTCTTGGATCCTCATCTACTTCCACTGTGATCTACGTATGATCAAAACGCCGATTCTCAGTTTTTTTGCATAATAAATAATCAATCAAACTCTTTCTTATATATGTTGGGATAGGGACCAAAATGGGCAGGTTAAGTAATGATTTCAGTCAAAACAGAAAACTTTCTGTTACGGATTAAGATGGCCGGGTGGACCTGCAAACATCCTTTGTTCTTTTTTCTTGATTTTATAACTAATTAAGGTGTTATATAAGCTTATTGAAAATATGTTACAAAAATACCAGTCCAATATTTCTGGATAAAAGTGAGTTAAGAGGTTGTAAGCTTTTAAATACATAACGGTTCACTTTAACCTTTTCGACTCAATGACATGATATATTAACTATATGTTGAGATTCAGCCATCTATTAAGAGGTCAAATATAACATGATTCAACCCATTTATAGCGAAATGGACTCAAATAACCAACTCTACAATCTACACGAAAAGTAGTAGCTGGTTAGGACCAAAACAAATCAGTGGTGAACCTACTCCTAGCTCATACTCTGGATATCCAAAATGTTTTTTATTTCTTTGTAATCAAACATGAAATTGAAAATGAAAATTTGTGAATGCAATGCATACCCACATTTATCTTCAGATTTATTTTCTTATATATCCTTCTAAAAGTTTAAGATACCATATATACACTTCCAAAACACCAAAAACATCAGTAAATAAAATAAATACCGTTTGCTTTGATCAATAAAAAAATAGGAAAACATCGTTTTGAGTATGAATCATCTCAACGCGTAGTGCTCCCTTCAATTTATATCAAGTTAAACACTTTCTTATAAGTAATTGATTTTTATTTTATTTACTATGGAAGGAGTGATATTCTTAGTGTTTTGAAAGGCTATATAAATGATATCAAGAATTTGAAAGGATATATTTGAACTTTGAGCTTTGAGAAAGATGTGAAATGGCCTGTTATTTTTATGACGAGTCGGGTTTACGCTTACCTCATCAAGCCTTGGAAGAGGATGCATGACCACCGCATGCTTTTGCATGACACTCAAGACATCACGATTGACAATGTATTTGCCACGGGCTTCATCATAAAGATCAATTCTTTCCCCAAACCGCTCTCGCTGGATGCGAGTTTGATACACAACATCACATTTAGATGCCACTTCCATTAAATCTGCACTTTCTTCCCATTTGATTCCTTTTGATGTTAAGTACTCCTTAATGTCTTCCTACGAGCCCATTTTTAAACAAAGAAAAAATATAAATAAACACATGATTCAAGAAGCTAAAAAATATTGCAAGAGAAGGTGGGAGCAAGTTAGGGTACTTTTTGGTACAGATCAAATTATTTGGTTGACCATGAAAACTTATCCAATTTTTTTTTAACTAATTGGTGTCAAATACAAATAAGTAATATATATTATTTCAATAAAAATAGAGATCAGATGACTTTGTACCCCTCTGATTATTGTTACCAATTTCCTTTACATAGTTTTTATCAAACCCGTTTCATCATCATGAAACATGACCCAAATCCACCCATTCATAAGTAAACGGGTTGAAATTGTCACCTCTCAATATAGACCTTAAGCTAGTACATATTGTGCACTTTTTGTTGTATATGGTAGCATGATTTGAACTTTGTAGAAAGGAAGCTAGGTTAAAGATTTATTTTCTTTTACGAATGCCTAGCCCTCTTCTTATAAAATGGACAACGTATATGGATATAGGAATGTTGAATCTTGCAGCCATTATTGTGTATGTGATTATTGACCGAAAACATAACAAAAAGACCTTGACATTTGAGTCAAAAGCTTGAACCTTTGACCACCAATGAGTCAAAAAATCTATGATCTATTTAGTGCATACCTTCATCTTTACAACTTCTGGAGAAACAAAGTAGATTTTCACATCATTGTATTTTGCTAAAAGATATGCAAGTGATCGAACGGTCCGTCCATTAGCAAGATCCCCTACTAGACCAACTTTGATTCCATCCAACTTTCCTATCTCTCTTTCAATAGTGTACACATCAAGAAGAGCCTATGTAATTTTATTACAAAACATAATCAAAATGAGTTATCCAAAAGAAAACTCTAGATATGCAAAGTGCCCAAACAAAATCAGAAATCTCTTAGGACAATAATGAGTTCCTAATATAAGAATTATTCCTTTCACCCACCAATCAAACAAACAAACATACCTAGTGAAATCCTGGTATCTCACTCAAAGAGTACAATTTGTGGAGGGTGAGATGAAGACAAACCTTACTCGCCAATCAGATTCCTCGGTTAGTCGGTTTCATTGAATTTCTATCGAAATCATTTTGACATCATCTGGTACAATGTTCAATTTGCCCCCCCACAACTTCTATGAACACACCCTTAGACAGGTTTAAGTAACATTCCTTTTGAAACTACCCAAATCCATACACATGTCATTTCTTATATTCTTCATATCCTATGCTTTTATTTTCAAATAAAATACAAGTACAATATATTTCTTAATAACAATTACATAACGATTTTTCAATTTTATATTTGCTTTTGAAACGAACGTACGATAGAAATCAATTTTGTATCCTATGGTGTTTGTCGTAATGAAATGTAACAACAATTTTTTTCATTAAAAATCTCTTGATTTCCAAAACATACCTGAGTAGGATGCTGTCCAGGTCCATCACCAGCATTAATAACTGGAATATTAGCTGTCAAGGCTGCTCTTCTAGCAGCACCACTTTCAAAATGCCTCATCACAATTATATCCGTATACCCTTCAACTGTCCTTATTGTATCTGCAAAAGTATCAAACCAAAATAATTTGAAAGATATAGAGGTGTCAGTTTAGATCATATACTGATTAGTGGGTTGATTTGATTTGTTTTCTATTTTTATCTCTAACGGGTCTAGCAAAAATTAGCTAAAAGGGGACGGCTGGGTTGAAAATCGTCCAAAGCATATTTTAATGCATTCATGTGTACAACTTCCTAACATTCAAAGATTTAGAATATTATTATCATGATAGTCTTGTTTTTGTAAGGATAGTTAACACACTCTCTGTAAAGATTCCAAATAATGAACGAATGTATATAACCTTTGAGGGGTTCATTAGGGTTGTATATTATCTCAAACAGGTAAAATGAAAACATTAGCTAAAAGGGAAACAAGTGGAGTGGGTTGAAAGTTGTCAAAAGTCAAAGTTTAATGCATACAACCTTTCAAATTGGTTTACTCGAGATTTTATGTTGTTATTATGATAATATTGTATTTGTATTCATAATTAGGTCATTAATTATATATTAAAAAATATAAGAAAGGAAAAGTGTGTGGGGAGCCAACCTAACCCAAACTAAAACATGATCAACTTCAACTGACCTGCCCATCTTGCCACCTCAAGTTATAAAATAATAAAAAAGCAGCTAAACAGGGAATAAGTCAAAAAGATTGAAACTTGAAAGTTTTCCGGCATCTGCCTACACAACATGTCAACATCCTAACTTAATTTATTCAACTATTCCAGTTATCATTAAAATAAAATTGTATTTGTATTCACAGTAACAATTTACAAGAAAAGAACTTATAACCGTACATGGAAGTGTAGGCGGGCAACACAACCTGAACCCCGACGATCCCCTACTAAAAGATGCCAATATGCCATTCCTACCTGAATTGTTTTTATCCGTTACCTGACCCACTCATTTTTTTGCTTAATTAAAAAATTAGCAGAAAACATAGCACAGCTGGATGCCTGGATGTCTATTCTTTTTTTAATTCATACAAACTCCTAACTCGTTTATTCAAAGATTCATATTATAATTGTAATAATATTGTTTATCACTTCCTGTCATAATCAACACACTAATATTTATAAGAAGTACTAATAAATGACCCACTACAACCCAAACTGTTTTGACCCATCATCCAAACCCAAAAACCACTTAAGTTTACCTTCAAGTGTCTCTCCTTTTGCAGCAGATGAAAACTCGCGTGCATTTTCTGTTGTCAAGACTTCACCACCTAACCGTTTCATTGCTGACTCAAACGAAAGTCTGGTTCTTGTTGAAGGCTCGTAAAAAAGAGTAGCCATCAAAAAACCTTTTAAAATCTGATTTCCGCGTGACTTTTTCTCAATTGTTTCCATTTCACGCGCCACTTCAAATATAGCACTCAAAATCTCTCTATCAAACTGCTGTGCTTCAATTACATCATCAAGTTGAAACAACTCCCCTTTCAAGAAAGTACGGTCAAACTCAAAATCTAGTGCCATGCATTTGAGCCTGCTTCCAGTTTGTTTCCATGTCAACGAATTACGCCAGGTCGGCTTTGGATGAGACACGTCAGCAGAAATGCAGTTTTTCTTGAAATCACTTGGTCTTTTGTATACAAATTCATGATTTTGCAGGGTCTCACGTAACGTACATGTAGAAAATGCACAAGATGACATTGCCTCAACTGAATTTCACCTGAATAAGTGTATAGTGTTTCCGATAAACTCGTAAACTTGTGATCATGTGCATATTTATAAACTTACAACTATTGTTTCTCTTGAAGGTATACAAAACAATGAAACAAATGAACAATGAAAAGGATAAAAGAATATGCATATAGGTTTTTATGTCACACCTAGTATTTCCCAAATGTAACCCCATACAAAACACCAAAATCAAGTAATCAACATACCAAACCGTCAAAGTCGCAAAAGATTCCATTCAGACATGTATTTAGTAGTGTTAATGCATTGACTTCGTACTATCTCGTTGACTCATTTGACTTCAAGAGTCAAACTTAAAGCTAATCTACTCATTTCTGACCACAATAAGAATCAATTTCATCACTGAAAAGTGAAAACCAAAGTCTCCCCAATAACAATATTCTTCACAAAAGCTTGTAACTTGTAATCATCTCTAAATGAGGGATTTTAATTGCTACATAAGAAGTTCGATTCAAAGCATCATGAATGAAATTTCAAGATAAATCAAACACAACAACAGTGACAGACGTAAATACGTATGAACAATGAGAACAACAACGAGACTGAAGGTGAGAAATTACCTCTGAAAATTGATTTGTGATTTGAAGAGGAATAAAGTAGAGAACAAGTGAACTCTTATGGAGAATTAGGGCAAAGATACAAGAATATATTGGATAGGGTAAAAACCTTTACATATTTGTGTGGGGGTGGGGTTACAATGAAAAATAGCCGTTTGAAGTTAAAAAAAAATCAAATTTATACAAAATCCGTTTGATTCACGGAATCCCCTGAAATTAAAATTACAAACTGAAAATTTTATATTTAAAATTATGTTTGGTTGGCTATTAAGATTTTTAGAACCGGTCTTTTTACTGGTTTACTGGTTGACCCGGTTTTATTGGTATGTCCGGATTCAAAAACCGGATAATTTATTATTTATTATAATCAATAAAGTATACCAAATAAAAACATATGCAAAATAAAGATTTGTTTCTATAAAAATACTACATCCTTTTTTGTTTCTCACAATATTTTACAAAAATAAGCATATACTTTGTTTAATTTAATCAAAATTGTAGTCATATTAGTTAAAATAATATTTAAGTAACCACGAATTTTAAAATATTTTAAAATCAATTGTTACGTTTGAGTACCACAATATAATATTCGATATATTTTGATTTTTTTTATCATTTAACACATATGTCAATAAACATGTGCCACAGGAAAGTACCTTTTTTTTATTTGCTTGACTATCTTCATATTATTTCCATTTAAAAAAGAACCTTTGTGATAATACGAGAGGTTGGAGAATTGCAGAAAGTAGAAGTCGAGAGGTAGAAAATCTGAAACTTCTGAATCATTGATGCAAGACTTGGCGTTTATACCACCGATCCAACCGAAATTTCGCCGAATTCCAGTCTAAGCTTCTTAATAATAGACTTGGCGTGGTTACCATGTATGGTTAGTAGCCACAACCAAGCGCCTATTTTGAGCCCGATTCATCAGTTGGTGGAAACACCTAGCTATATTTAATGTGAGTTAGGGTTAGCTAATTAGGTTTCAGGTTGTTCAGGTTGGGTTTCAGGTATCAAACAATAGACTTAAGTTAGTAGATTTTAGTGAGTTTTTATTTGAATTCTTATAAAATTAGCGAACTAAATTAGTTTACCTCTATAAGTTATACAATGTGCTTAAATATATATATTTGTATACGAACAATTTGATTAAACTGGACAATCTAAACAAGTGTATACATACAATTTACTTAATTATAATATTGATTGATCAGGTTATTCGGATTTCGGGTTAATCAGTTTGGGTTATTTGGATTTTTGAGGTTTGAAAGTCTACTTGAAATCCGACCCGAATAAGAATCGGTTTAATCGGTTTTCGAGTTTCTTGGCTAACGGATTGTTCGGGTCGAGTTTCTTTAGGTGCGAGTGAGATCATATTGGGCGGGTTAATCGGGTACAAATTATATCAACGGACCTAATGTGAGTTTTCTAATTATTTATATTTCTATAAAAGTGTCGCACCTTGATTTCAGGTCACTCCGGTAGCGCAACTGATTGGAACACACACTTTCATTTGTTTATTCATAGTTTCAAAATTTACATAACTAGGATTTTTCATCGGCACGCGTTGCGCGCATGATGACCAACTCGAAACAATTTGGAATTCTTGGCTCGGGATCATATGCAGGGCTCGGTTAAAGCTGGTACCCATAATCAACAGCTACGCCTAAGCGACGAACACCACTCCGGTATCTCATCACCGCCCTTGAAGCTCATTTGACGAGCAACACATTAATAACAAAATGAAAAAAAACAAAGAAACCATTAATGAACATCAATCAAAAGATAGAACATTTTCTTTCTAAATTTACTGGATGTGAGATGTGATGTCAGGGAGATTTTTCATTTTCTTCTTTTTAAAGCCAAGGGGGTAGATTGTAAATACATAATTCCTTTGTGGTCAATATCAAAACCATTAAAAACCAACTATTTCTTTAAGTTTCTTTTTAAATATATAGGATAATAATGAGTTTTATAAAAAATTCTTTCACTTTTCAAAATTTGCATATATTCATAAGAATTAAAAAATCATTGTATTTACATTATTATTTTTAACTACAATAGTTTATCAAAAACTTCTTGTATAAGTAGATATTACATGTCTCAAAACATATCCACAAAATATAGTCTATGACTAAGATTCATCGTATATTTGGCATCTATTCATGGCTATTATTAATCATACTTAACTGAAAAGTTTATAAAATCATACCTAATCATAAAATCCGATGAATATATTCAATAAACATGAATTTTTTAATACATCATTAGCATTCTATTTAAAATGTAGTATTCACCCTAGTATAGGATCTTCACATATCCTTATATACTTCTAGTCTAAATTCTACATTTGGTAGCACTTTTGCGTATTAAAGCATGCCTACCATACTAATGCATTTTTAAATATTTCAAAAACATTTATTCATTATAAAAGTATTATAAGTATAAACGTTTCATTTTTGATCTAACAATCGATATAGGATCGAGAAGGGAGTTTCGAACGACTAATTCTTCCTTATTAAGATCTTTCAGCTTCTTGTTTCGATTGTATCTCGTCAAACAATGCAGCGGGGTAAAGGACTGATAAGTTTGAAAGCTCACCCGAGCATCCTTTATAGGGCTTCTAGCAAACGATGCATCCCGTATCACCAAGACAATGTAGGTAGCATCGTTTTGATGCTCTGCGTGGATGATACGTGTTAGCATCGATCAATCCCAAACTTCTTCTGCCAATGCGACTCGCATGCTCATCTTCTATTGCCCGCATCGAAGCCACATGTGAAATCCGACCCTTGGTCATAAGCCACGTGTCATCATGTGACTCCTCATCATCACCTACGTGTCAGTCAGCAAGAGTTCTCATATCCTTATCGTTGTGGTCCACATCCTAATGAGGATGAGGTCATCATCTTGACCTCTTTACGATGCGACCCACATCACCCCTCCGATGCGGCCTGTAGCGGGTTTAATTTTTCAAATTTCTTTTTCTCTTTTATTGAAAAAACAAGGGTGTTACAATAAGTTCAAAATATTATCAGCCACTTAGCCGCAACACATGAATTTGCAATGTTTTTGTTTTTTATATAATTTTCGATGTTATCAACAACGTCAATATTTTGTTTTTATTATATAAAGTAAAGTATGTTATCAACATCCTCTTCATGATGTGGGTTCGCAACAATGTTCCAACATCAGTTTTTCACTATTTGACTATTCGCGACACCATTTTAACATTATTTTTTCAAATTTTTACGAACCCCATCAACACGTGAATTCGCAACGACGTTTTAAAGTAAGTTTTTCTTTTTTATAAACGTTTTTATGCACTCACTGCGACATGAGAGTCATTTATATACAATAACTTTTTGATGGATTAGATTTTGATAATTTAAACGTTGTTTCATTTGACAATAATACAAACCAACAAACTAACCAATGTTCATAACTTTCATTTTGCCGTCAATACTACTTTTACTTGTACAATTAATATATATTTAAACTTGAACTCTACTTGGTTTCACTTTCGAAGAATGTAATCATTATTTTGAGCCACATCTAATGAAAATTAGGGCTGAAAACGAACCGAACAAGGCCTTGTTCGTGTTCGTTCGTTAAAAAATAAACTTGTTCATGAACTGTTCACGAACACTTATCGAACGAGATTTCTTGTTCGTGTTCGTTCATTAAGAAAATGAACATGTTCATGAACTGTTCACGAACACTTACCGAATGCAAACGAACACAAACAAAAGCAAACGAACACAAACAACTGTTCATGAACATGATGAACACAAAAAAATTCATAAACACAAATGAATACAAATTATTATAGGTTTATTTTAGAATAAAATTTATATATTTTTATTACAAAGATTACACAAAATTAATAAAAAATAATAAGTAGTTAACATATATATATATAAAAATACTTAATATAATAGTCATAAAAATAACTGACACAATAATTAAGAATATAAATGAACATAAACTAACACTTAATCGAACGTTCACAAACGAACACTAACGAACACATTATCGAACGTTCGCGGACATAAATGAACGAACGCGGGTTGTGTTCATGTTCGTTCGTTTAACTAAACGAACGGAATTTTGTGTTCGTGTTCGTTCATTTACTAAACGAACGAACATAAACGAACTTCCCGCCGAACGGTTCACGAACTGTTCACTGAACGTTCAGTTCGTTTGCAGCCCTAATAAAAATCTATGGTTATTATGTGCATTTAAGAGCATTCACACTAACTTTTTATCTTTATCTATATAATTACATTAAAAATTATTATATTTAATCTCTCATTTTTAATTAAATAATAATTTTTATACCTTTATCATTATATTTTTTTCTCTCCTCCATTCACAACCACTTTAAAAAATATTTAAAAAATTATAAGGATTGAACAGTGATTATTCAAATATACCAATTCACAATAACATTTTTTCTCTCATTTACTCAACCACTCAAAATTATTTCATATAATATACCAACACACTCACATATTTTTAAGGGCTCCACTGTGAGTGCTCTAATTATCTACAATAATAAACGTGAAAATCACAAGTGCTATTGCTCAAATTATCTGTAATATATATAAAACATTTAGGAATGGTAATTTAATATACCCTAAAATTAAGAACTCATATTTGTTTCAATGCATAATGTACAACTATTTTCAAGGGTAAAATAATAATTATATCATTACGTACGGATTATCCTCTTACAGTTAGTTACGTAATAATCCTATAATTACTAACATTTATATAAAAATTTAACAAATTTAAACAATTTTATATTTTAAATTTGCATTAGTTTAGAATTTGTAAAAACCAATTATTCAACCCTATCAATTATTTAGGGCTTTAGTAACCAATTATTATGTGGAACAAAATATAATTGTTTCATTCTTGATAACTAATTAATTGGATAATATTCATAATATAATTTGTTTCATCCTCGATAACTCAACATTGTTATTGTTTAATTCAATCTCTTATTAAGAAAAAAATCTAAATGATTTCAAATAACCTCTTGCAAAAATTGACGTACTTGTTTTATTTTATCTATGACTAAATAATATATATGATCCATTAAATAGATATGTTTGTCAATTTTTAAAAATCAAGTTTATAAAGCACAAATTAAGATTCCATCGTAAAACTGAAATTTAAATATTAATAACTACCCCACCGAATTCTCAAATTACAATATTCATTAATATCTTGATTTTGTAAATATTGATTTTTTATGTTTTAAAACAAATACTCGTAACTTTTGTAAAACAAACTATAAATAGAGTATATCAGATAGATTAATTAACTTACAATTGACAATTAGATACAACATAGATTAGGAAGATGTTGGAAGACCAACTATTCAAGGTTAGTTTTGCTTCTTGTTTTTCATTATTAATAATATAATCTTTTTATTTTAATATCTTTTGTTACTTATAACAGTTATTAAATTTTTCAGAATCATTTGATCAAAGCAAAAATTGAGTGTTCTTGTGATTTGAATGAAATAAAAGTCGTTGTTTCAAAGGTTTGATTGTTAAATATTATGTTTATAATTTCATTGTTTAAATCTACATATACACATGTTTTGATCTATTTGTTATGATACAGTTTGATGTTAATAATAGTGTTGAGATAATTTCTTATGATGCAATGTTTAGTTCATACAAATCTAATCTTCACCATGAATTTAATAAAGAGGTAATATTTATGTATGTTTTTAGTGTGTGATTATAATTGTGCATTGACATTAATTTTTTGTTAAGATCGAATGTGTGAAAGTCAAGCAAAGAAACACAAAAGAATTGTTGAATGAAAATGGGAGGAAATTATTAATATAGACAGTTCAGATGAAGATGACAAAGAAGACAACATAGATGAAATGTACGTGTGCCAAAACCTAATACTATCATTTTTAACATTTTTTGGCATATGTTTTATATTATTGATGTCGTTTTTATTAATAATTTTCTCATTTTTTTACGGATAGAAGTTCTTTACGGATAGAAGTTCTTTTATAGAAGTTTTTATTAATAATTTATGAAATAATGACATAATTTACCGCACACTGAACTATTATATTTACTTTTATTTAATATATAAATCTAATATAGAGGAGACAAAATATTTAAAATGATGTGTCAGGTGTCACTCTAGCTTATAAAATTCTAATTCTATCTATTTATTTATGTTATTTAACATTGTTAGTTATGTTAAAATTACATGTAATAAACTAAAATATTTATTGTATTTTTATTTCCAAAACCTGTTGTTGCTACGACCATGTCAAAGTGGAAAATAGTTTCGAAAAACAACGCCTGGAAGATGAATCGATCAATCAACAAGAAATAGCGGATGTTCATGGGTTTCCTCCAGACGACGACCGGTGGCAGGCCAACATAGTTGAGATCAGTCGAATGTGCGAGCATTTTGATTAAATTGATCTTATCATGATAAGATTATTTCACCACTGAATAAAATGAATACCGTATATTTTTTCTTAAATTTTTATGTTTAAAAGTTGTATCGTGTATTACTTTAATGCATCAATGATCTTTTGAACTATTTAATGGTTTTAATTTTTTTCGCCTGCCGCATCTCGCGCGTACCATGCTAGTCTGTATTAATTTATATTGTCGATGGTTGATTGTTCTGTATAATAAAAATTCAGTTTGGTTCATGTTTATTAACACGTCTGTGTTCTCTTTTTCTTTTCTTCATGTTAGAACATTCACAATCCACTTTGCAAGATCGTTGAAGGGTTTAAGTTACAATACAACAACACAAAGAGGAGATTAACAAAACTTTAATCAAACAGTAAATTGGATTAACCAAGTAAAGACACTAAGAACACAAGTAATGCAGGAGACAAAAGACAAAGAACATAAGTGTATGGTTTCAAGAATACAGTATATTGTTTTCTCTATGTTCTATTACAAGTGTTACAAAACATAATAGAAAGATACAAGAACATGAGATACTTATACTACATCCTACAGCCAGCTATACTTTAAAAGCCAGCTGGATACAATTGACTAGACACAAACAAAATCAATTGTAGAGTCAAAAGGCAGATTGCCTTTTGACTTGTGACTATGACATGCCATAGCTCACATCCTTATCTATTACAAAAAGGATAAAGTACATAAAGTAGAAAGTTACAGACTCAAGACCTCAATGTACAGTTACCAAAAGCATGGACCTTTTCACCAACTCATGTAAGTTGGTGACTTACAGAGGTGCAGCGGAAAGATGTTCAGCTTTATGGAACAGTACATCAGATAAAGCATGTTACTAAAAGTCTTTGAAAGAAATCTGTCTTTATGAGTTGAAGCTTCGGAAGACTTTGTCTTTGAGGCTTCGGAAGACTTTGTCTTTGAGGCTTCGGAAGACTTCATGTTTGGCTTCGGAAGATATTGGTCTTGGCTTCAGAAGATTTCACACTTAGAGTATTTTCTGTTTCATGTGTGAAACTTCCTAAGCATTCTTCTTTAATGTACTTGTGCAGCATGCAGGATAGACTTAAGATGTTTAGGTTGCATCAGCCTTTTCATTAATCTCTACAAACTCCCCATAGGCTGATGCTACCAAAACACTTAGTAGACTTCAGATATCAGCAGTCCTCATTAGGATGATCACCATTCCTTTCTTCATAGATGATCAGGATCCTTCAGACTGTCAAAATGTCTTCTCATATCAAAGAGGTCAGGCAGAGGCAACTGAAACATATGTCTTTAGTCCCTTGATTTTTAATGACATGCCATCTTTTAGGATTTGTAGTGTATGTCCAAGACAAGATGGGTCTTCCTGTTGCTAAAGGAGCTGTTTGAATTGGAGTTGATGTAGCATCCTCTGGCTGCACATCCTCAGGATGTTCTGATTCATCCTGAGGTTTAGAAAAGGGTGCAATCTTCTTCTTCTTAGGCTTTGATTTAGAAGCCATCCTCTTCTTTCTCTTAGTAGGTTTTAACTGAGAAGACTGACCTGCAGTACTAGATTGATCTCTGTTGTCTTTCTCAGTTGGGACTTCCTCTCTCTCAGGTTCAGAAGGAGAGGGAGGTTGACCCTGCTGGGGATCAGAAGATGAAGCTTGCTGAGCATCAGCAGGAGGTCCGGGTCGTGTTGTCTCTGTTTTTTCAACCTTAGCCTCCACTTCAGGTGGAGCTTGACTTGGAGTGGAGTGTAAGTCAGCGAGCTCTCCACTTTTAATCTTCTGCTTGATCACCCTAATATGCTCATCCATAATGGATAGAGACATGGGGCCAAGTCTCCTTCCGGAGAATCCATACAGCTTCAAGAAACCCATCATCCTCTGCCTGTCAGCAGACTTCTTCATGCTCTTTTGGATGATGGCTCTTGATTTTGCAGCTTCTTCCCTTAGCTTCTTCTTAGTTGTCTTTCTGTCCTTAACTAACTCAAGCTCAAGTTGTTTTAAGTACTCAAATTCAATATAGTCATAGGACAAGGGAAGAAGTACATCTGCCTAATAGAAGCCTGTGGCACTCAGGTAGTTGATCATCTTGATCCTGTCTTCTTCTTTGTCTACCTGAGGTTCTTGTTGAACTACATCTTCTTGTACAGGACTTTCTTGAACTGGGGAGAGGGTAGGCATATCCTTGTACAGTCTTTTTCTTCTTTTTTCTTCTTTGACTTGTACTAGGAGTTCTACATCTTCTGTCTCCTTCTTCTCCCTTGACCTTTCTAGATCAACAGTTCATTTAACTCATCTAAGGGGAGAGAAATGACACTGTCTATGTCATAGTTCCTAGTCTGAGTATCTGGTCTGGGGGTAGCCCTAATTGCAGACTCTATAAATCTTGAAGACTCAGCAGAGGAACTTTCTCCCCTTAGCCTCCTTTTCCTCTCTGTCTCTCCTCCTCCTTAATCTCCTCAGATGTCATCTTTCTTTTCCCTTTGTCACTCACAGACCTTTGTGACTCAGGGTGGAGAGAGCTTTGGCCTTCATTGCTTGTTGCAGCATCTAAGCTCAGGCCAGAGAGAGGTTGAGAAGCACCTTCACCAGCAGGTGTCTCAGAAGGACCGTGGATCTCTGCAGCAATTTGTGATGATGAGACAGGGGTCTCAGGTTCTGCCATTGGGCCTTCAGTCAAGGTTTCCCCTATGAAACTAATCTTCAGGTCTGCCTCAACGTCCAGTTGACCGATGGCATTGCCTGATTGCCTAAGTTTCCTTCTTAAGCTGAACTCTGCAATGATCCTGTCTTGGATACTTTGAGCCAGTCTGTCAGCTTGTCTTGATTTGCTTGGGTTGACATGTTACATGTTGACTAGATCCAAGCCTTCATAGTAGTTCAAAGTCTGAAAATTGAAGACTTCTTGCTGTCCTTGAACTCTTATGATGATTAGGGCTTTCCTGAGGTTGTCATACCTCCACCCAATGATGTGATTGGAAGATGGTGAAGATGACATAGCCCTTGGTATCCCTTCCTCAAACAGACTTTGTATGAAGGAGTCTGTGAAGTCCATATTACTGTGAATTTGAGGAAGTTGCTGAGAATGCACAGTTGCAAGTGAGGATGGTGAGTCCTCAATGTCCACTCTCTGTGAGGAACTCCCAGGTTCTGTGACTGTAATGACTTTCTCCCCCTTTTTGGTAGCATCACCCACTTGCATAGGTGAGCTGGAAGATAGGTCAATCACATCCACAAGTTCTTGTGTTCCTGGTTGAGCTCTTCTTAAAGGTCTCCCAGCTAAATTTTCCTTAAGATATGAAATCTCAAGTTGCTGATCATTGACCCTTTTGTGTAAGGTAGTCACCTGAGATTCAAGGTGACTAACCTTTGAGACTAGGTAAGTGCATGTTTTGGACAGTTTGTGCACCTTTAGTCTCAGATTCCCCTCATCTTCATCAAAAGATTCATTAAGGGATGAGATGATTGGACCAAAGTCCTCTCTCTCACCACCAGCTTGAGGTTCTTGGCTGCTGGTTTTCCTCTGCTCACTGGCAATCTTAGTTGAGATGTCAGTGGGCTGAGTTGCCATGGTTGAGGTCTTAAAGATGTAATCACTTGCAGAAGTGATAGCCTTTTCCATATGGACATCCTGAACAGGTTTGAAAGTGTCCACCTCAGTTGTAGGTGACTGATGTGGGATAGATATAGGAGACTCAGGAGCATTCATCTCTCTTTGAGTAGGGGAAAAGAAGAGAGACTCATTATACTCACTAAAACCTAGATCTTCATCAGTATAGAAATCAAGGTTGGGAATTGGTTGGTTGAGATCTATAGGCTGTGGATGGTAACTGTCCCCTAAAGGTTGATCACTAGAGTGTTGAGATTCAGAGTGATGGCTTAAGGAAGTTTGGGTAATGAGCTCATCAGGCTGAGCATGAGGAACCTCAGCACTGATTCTTGAAGAGATGGGAGTGGTTTGCTCCTTAGGAGAAGTGGGAGCTCCAGTGTCCACTTCTTCCTGTATGGTTGAGTATATGGAAGCCTCCACATACTGAATAGTCTGAGCAGGGGTTCGTTTGGATTTTCTTTGGTAAGTGAGGATGATTTGAGGTTGTGTGGGTGGTTGGAAAGTGGAAAGTGTGGGTTCAATACTAGCTTGTGCTGCTAGGTTGTCACCTTGAGCAATGAGCTCTAACATTTTTAGGACTAGGGCTGTTTCTACCCCAGAGAAGCCAACAGTGGGCTTTCTTAGTATTTTAAAGATGTGGGGCTTCATCTGTCCCAATTTAAGAATGTTACTTGATCCTTTAACTGTGAGCCCAATTCACAGTTAAGAATGTATTGGACATATCTAGGAAACATGTAATATTCTAAGGAGTCTAAGTTAGCAAGTAAATTTGTATAAACAAATTGAGAGTACCTGAACTTGACCCCCTAAATCATTCCATGGATGATAAAGGAGAGATCCTCAGGAATCTGGTCCCATCCACCATGCTTGTTTGATAAGCTGTGGATGACCACATGGAGCAGGAATCTCCATTGGGATGAGACCTTCCCTTTCCTAAAGGTCTTTACAGAGAAATCTCCCTCATACCCCATTTGCTCAAAGGAATGGTTAACAGTTTCCTTTAGGAAGAACACCTCACCTTCTTCATCATCCAGCTGAAGATGTATGTTGATGATGACCGGAGTGATGAAGACTGTTCTCACCTGCACTGTGGCAGACAGTGCCTTCTCCCCATCCATAACAACCTCTTGGCAGATTTTCCAGAACTTTAACAGATGATCCTCATAGAGTGGAGGATAATGGTTAGGGATGTGAAGTAGTTTGACAGAGTTAAGAAATGGCAAACCTCTGAGAAATGAGGATCTTTCTCAAAGCTTAATAGAGCAACCTGATTATGTTGTTTGTGTAGCTGCATGGTAAAGTTGGGATCATTTTTGTGAGCAAGGTTGGCCATTTTGAGGTAGCTTAAAGATGAAGAAAGAAGGAAGAAACAAATTTCAGAGAGAAATTTGGGATTTTAGATTTGGAGGAAGAACAAATGATAGAAAGAGGGAAAAACCGTTGGGTTTATATGTGAAAAGGATTTTAGATAAAGTTTAATGAAAGAGGATAAACTTTGAAATCCGAATGTCGGTCCCACCTCTAAAAAAGTAGTTTGCTTTTGCTCAAAAAGTAGTTTTCTTGGAAATGAAAAAGCTTCCGAAAGTTAATTATGTAACATCTGGTATTTTTGTTAAATTAGGCGTTAACCTTGTTAAGTTCTTGTAAGGACCATTTATGTCATTTATGAAAACTTTGAGGGCTTGTTGAGTTACATTGGGAGTTAATAAATTATTTTGCTTAACATTGATAATAATGATAATAATATCGTTACCATAATAATAATAATAATAATAATAATAATAATAATAATATAATAATAATAATAATGATATTAATAATGATAATAATCTTATAAAAGCTTGGAAACTAACAAATTTGTTAAACTAAGTTCGGGGGTATTTATGTTATTTTGGAAAACTTGAATTTAAAGTTCTAACATAAAATAACAAACTTAAAATCACAGGGGCCACTTATGTAATTTAATGTAAGATCCCAAACCACCCGCCCCTTACCCCGTTTTCCCGGCCAAGAATCCGGCCTATCACCGACGCGGCTCCGGCGAGCCTCTAAAACTCATTAAAACGTCGATTAATGAACCAAAAACTAAATCAAGCCGTTTCGTTTGTGTGAATCGAACGTTAGGGCACTGATTAATCAAAGATTAAACTCGGTTGTCACTCAATCGAGAGCATAACCGTAGCATCTTAAAGTCCAAAACCGTTTGGGCATTAAACCTCTGTAATAATTCAATTAAATGAACCTAAACGACTATCTAACTACGACTAATTGTTCACACCTCAAGTTTCACCTGAAAAACCACACAATCATCATATTCGATTCACCCCGAAACGCGACCTGCACCTCCATCGAAATCAACCTTTCGAGCAAATTAAACTGAATTAATGAGAGGGCTTTGCATCAAGATGATTTTTCGAAGCTACCCACAAAGTTAATTTGAGATTCATAAACATTTGCACACGAATTTCATTCGAGCTCTGTCGCGGCTTGTTCTCACTGTTCTTAACCTTATTCAATACAAATCGGGTAAGATTGATGCACCTTCACATTCGTTTTAACATGAGGATCAAAAGCCCTATGAATGATTTTGTTAACAATATCATCTGGAGGGTCAATTGGATCAAATTTGAATTAGGGTTCATGATGATTTGGGTGAAATCTTATTTGTTATGTTTTATAATTTAAAAAGGGTTACTAACGCGGCTGAGTGCCTTTGGTTCACTGGTAAGTCACATGTCCTCTAAACAAGAGGTCCCCGGTTCGAATCCGGGGAACCTCAATGTATTTTTTAGGCCTTTTTGGCCTTCAATTAAATGTTAAAAATTTCTGAAAATTATGAAAAATCATTTTTATAAACTTTGTTTCTTTTAAAACTATTTAATCATTTTTCTGTAATTTATTATAAAAAATACCTTTATAATTTTTATTTAATATCCTAAAGTTAATAATATAGCTAGCAAATTTTTTATGAAATTTAGACTTTAAATAGTAGTTTAATTTACACGAACTATTATTTCAAACATTGCCTTTAAATTATTGTAATTTGTGTTCATTTTTAATTAATTATAAAATTATCTAAACGTTATAAACATTACAAAATTATTATAAAAGATATTCTTAATCCATATATATTTATATAAATTATAAATAAAATCGTTCCCACGAAAATATAATTGAGTTCTTATTTAACAATAATAATTAACAAAACCCCAAACATCAAGTTGATTTTCTTAGTCCTTGTTAAATTATTGTAAAGCTTTAATCTTGTAAATATATATATTTAGGTGTCTTGTGACGATACACCTTGGAGCGACGCTTGTTATTATTCTTATTAATCGCCATTATATATTTATTGTCAAGTGAGTTTTCTTGCCCCTTTTTCATATTTTTACACTAACTTGGGGTGAAACATGATAGCGTATACATGATACACTTATACACATTTGAGACTTGTAAATCACGTGCAATTCAACTTATTATTTTGTCATGGTTATTTGTTTATTGTAAGTGTTTATATGAGATACATAGTTTGTTTACAATCATTAACTATTGCTAGCCTGGCAACGTCTTAGATCTTTGGGCCTGACAAGCCTATTGGTGCTAAAGTCGATGTATTGCCGACTCCTAGGAGCCGTATGCTTGTGCACTAGGGAACCAAATACATTTAGCCAATCTTTTATACTTGTAATCAAGTCGAGGTTTGGTTGTAACGATATGTGTTCTATAACCTTACTAGATTATAACCTATGACATGAATTGCTACTTGTAACTTTCTTTTTCATATTATGTATGAAAACCTTGGAAACTCACCAACTATTTTTAGTTGACTCTTATTTTTATCATGTTTCAAGTCAACCTCAAGCTTAAAGTGATCTTTTTGAAGCATGCTATAATCTAGGATTTGGACCTAGTAAATGAAATAAAAAGTTTACTTTATGTTTTGTTGCATTCGAACTTATTACTTGTTTGGGAATTATGATTGTATTTTTATTTCAAGACTTATGATAATAATATTTACAATTTAATATAGCGTTATGTGGCTGTGAACAATCTTAACCCTCACATCTCGACGTTTCCGCCATCAAGGTTGGGGTGTGACAAATTATCTTCGGAAGTTTTAATTAAAAAACTTCCGAAGCTAAACTGACTTCGAAAGATTTTCCTGAGAGATTTGAGGATTTCACTTCGGAAGAGAAATTAAAACTTGAGTGCTTTGTATAGAAATCAACAACGCTTCCGAGAGTTAATTTTGCTTCGGAAGTAAATGGTCCTTGAAAATAAGTAAGTGTCCGAGACAAATATTTAAGCTTCGGAAGATAGATCTGAAATCTCTTCCGAAGGTAAATTTCTTAGACTGGTAATTATTTTGAAGGCATGATTTGCTTCCGAAGTTAAAAGCATAACTTCCGAAGTATAAAAAATTATCAAAAATCTAAGGAAAGTCTTCAAAAAGAAATTTTTATCCAAAGAAAACATGAGCTTATGAAAGTGATGAACTAGACAACTTAGGATACACATATTTTAAGAAATAATAAGAATTAGTTTTAAGAAAAATCTACTCAAGGTTGATCATCCCAATAGCTGATATAAGATATTTAAATCTTTGTTCATCAAAGGCCTTTGTAAACAAATCAACATGTTGTTCATCTGTATGAACCTTGACTAGTTTAATTAATCCCTTTTCATAGTTATCTCTTATTAAATGATACCTGATATTGATGTGCTTTGTCCTTGAGTGCTGCACAGGATTCTCTGTGATTGAGATAGTACTGTTGTTGTCTATGTGAATAGGAGTCTCCTTGAAGTTTAACCCATAGTCCAACATCTGATTCTGAATCCAAAGCACTTGAGCACAGCAGCTAGCAGCAGCAATGTATTCAGCTTCAGCAGTTGATGCAGAGACACGAGATTGTTTCTTGCATTGCCATAAGACAACCCTTCCACTAAGAAATTGACATCCCCCAGATGTAGACTTTGTAGTCATATTGCAACCACCATAATCACTATCTGTATAGGCATACAGATTGAAGTCAGAATTCTTGGGATACTGTAGAGATTAATGAAGAGGCTGATGCAACCTAAACATTTTTAGTCTCTTCTGTATGCTGCACAAGTGCATTGAAGTGGAATGCTTCGGAAGTTTCACATGTGCAACAGAAATACTCTAAGTGTGAAATCTTCCGAAGCCAAGACCAACATCTTCCGAAGCCAAAGATGAAGTCTTTCGAAGCCTCAGAGACAAAGTCTTCCGAAGCTGCAAGTTCATGAAGACAGATTTCTTCCGAAGACTTTTAACATATGCTTTATCTGATGTACTGTTCCATAAAGCTGGACATCTTTCTGCTGCAACTCTGCAAGTCATCAACTAACATGGTTTGGTGATAAGGTCCATGCTTTTGGTAACTGTACATTGAGGTCTTGAGTCTGTATTCTTTCAACTTTATGTACTTTATCCTTTTTGTAATAGAAAAGGATGTGAGCTATGGCATGTCATAGTCACAAGTCAAAAGGCAATCTGCCTTTTGACTCCACAATTGATTTTGTTTGTGTCTAGTCAATTGTATCCAGCTGGCTTTCAAAGTATAGCCAGCTGTAGGATGTAGTATAAGTATCTCATGTTCTTGTAACTTTTATTTATGCTTTGTAACATTTGTAATAGAACATAGAGAAAGCAATATACTGCATTCTTGAAAACCATATACTTGTGTTCTTTGTGTTCTGTCTCTTTCATTACTTGTGTTCTTAGTGTCTTATCTTGGTTAATCCAGTTTACTGCTTAATTAAAGTTTGATTAATCTCCTCTTTGTGTTGTTGTGTTGTAACTTACACCATTCAACGATCCTGCAGATACCATAAGCCAAGTGTTGATGCACCTTTGAGGTATCTTAGAATCCCTTTGACAGTGATGAGGTGAGACATCTTAGGGTTGGCTTGATATATTGTACAGATGCATGTAGCAAACACGATATCAGGCCTACTAGCAGTAAGATACATAAAAGACCCAATCATAGCCCTGTATAAGTGTTCATCTACACACTCCCCCTCAAGATCAGTTCCAAGGGAGTGGTTTCTAGCTATGGGTGTCTTAACAATCTTACAGTCAGTCATTTTGAACCTCTTGAGTATGTCCTGAACATACTTTGACTGACTTATGAAGATGCCATCTTCAACTTTCTTCACTTGAATTCCCAGAAAGAAATTGAGTTCCCCCATGGCACTCATTTCAAATCTGTCTTTTATCGGCTTCTCAAAGTCTTTGCAGAGCTTTGGATTAGTTGAACCAAAGATGATGTCATCCACATATACTTGAACTAGCAATATGTCTTTTCCCTGTCCTTTGATGAAGAGAGTTCCATCTATAGTACCTCTCCTGTATCCATGTTTACAGAGATACTCAACCAGTGTCTAATACCATTTCCTGGGTGCCTGATGTAGCCCATAGAGAGCTTTGTCAAGCTTGCAGACATAATCAGGATAATCAGGATTTACAAAACCAGGTGGCTGTTTGACAA
This sequence comes from Flaveria trinervia, assembly GCA_025506515.1. Classification (NCBI taxonomy): domain Eukaryota; kingdom Viridiplantae; phylum Streptophyta; class Magnoliopsida; order Asterales; family Asteraceae; genus Flaveria; species Flaveria trinervia. Next base: position 4,271,311 of record CM046457.1, on the reverse strand, counting down.
AAACCTCTTCATCTATCACTCCATATAAAAGGCACACTTCACATCAAGTTGAAAGACCTTGAAGTTTTTGGATGCAGCAAATACCAGGAATATCCTAACAGCTTCTAATCTTGCCACTGGAGCAAAGACATCAATGTAGTCAATCCTTTCTTCTTGTGTGTATCCTTGAACAACCAGTCTAGCTTTGTTCTTGATGATGATGCCTCTATCATCTTTCTTGTTCCTAAACACCTATTTGGTTCCAATGGTAGTCTTCCCAGAAGGAAGAGGACACAAGTTCCAAACTTTCTTCCTTTTGAGTTGAAGCAATTCTTGTTGCATAGCTTCAACCCAACTTCCATCCTTTAGAGCTTCATCAACTTTCTTTGGCTCTATCTGGGATAAGAAACAAGAGTGAAGACAAACATTTGCTTCATGGGTTTGTCCTCTTGTCCTTACCCCTGTGACAACATCTCCAATGATGCTTGTGGTGGGGTGAGACTTGTGGATCCTAAGCTGAGGGATCACAGCAAGTTATTGAGAGAGATCTAAATTAGAGAAATTTAGATCTAGCATCAATGTTTCACCCACCACATCAGCACACTTTTCAAGTGAAACTTGATCCAAGCAGTGTGTGACATCATTGATGTTCTCATCTATGGTGTGGTTAGTGGCATCAAGAAATTCTTGGTCACTGTCACCACCACCATTATTGTCTTTCACAATTGAGGTATTCTTATCTGGTTGTGAAGCCTCTGAGCTGGAATGTGAGGGCATACCAGATGTATCAGCTGAGTTTGTCATTGTTGTGCTGATAGAAACCTCATTTGCAGAAGTAGTTCCAACTGGAGCTGAAGATGTATGACTTGAAGGTCTTCCTAGCTCAAATCTTTGATCAGGATCACCTGTATTTAAATTTTCTATAGATCCTGAAACATTCTCACAAGATTTGTTAAAACAGTTGGTAACTACATCAAGATCAAATAACCAATCTGGACCAGAACCAGCAACACAGGGTGTGTGTTCATTGAAAGTCACATTGGCTGACTCCTCAACAATTCTAGTTCTGAGATTGTATACTCTATAAGCCTTAGCTTGGGAAGAGTATCCAATAAAGTGTCCATCATTTGATTTCTCAGCAAACTTGGCAATTTGATCTTTGGTATTCAAGATGGTGCAAGGACTTCCAAATGACCCGAGAAAACCAATGAAAGGTTTTCTCTTGTGCCAAAGTTCATAAGGAGTCTTGCCATGTGTCTTAACTACTAAAACTCAGTTCTGCACATAGCAGGCAGTGTTGACTGCCTCTGCCCAGAAGGTGATGGGCAGCTTAGAGTCAGATATCATGGTTCTTGCAGCTTCAATCAGTGTCTTGTTTCTCCTCTCAGCAACACCATTTTGCTGAGTCCTGGGAGCACTAAATTGTCTTGTAATACCCTTTACATCACAAAATATATCAAGGATTTGGTTCTTAAATTCAGTTGCTTGATCACATCTTATGATTTTGACCTTGTGATCAGACTGATTCTCAATATTTAAGATGAAATTCTTTAGAATCTCAGGAGTCTCATCTGAATCTCAGGAGTCTCATCCTTAGTTCTAAGGAAGAAAACCCAAGTGAATCTTGTAAAGTCATATGTGATCACTAAATAGTATAAGGTCCTTCCTAAACTCATTACACTGGTGGGGCCAAAGAGATCCATATGTAACAAGTGTATGGGTGTAGTGATGGAGTTCTTTTCCTTAGGCTTGTGAGATACCTTATATTGATTCCCTTTCAGGAATGCAACACAGTGGTCATCACTTGTAAACTCTTTCTTTGGCATTCCAGTTACCAAATCATGCTTAATTAATTTATTCATGTTCTTAAAGTTTACATGGCACATTCTTTTATGCCATAGGAAATACTCATCACTATTTGCTTTAGACAGAAAGCATGAAACTTCACCAGAGGGAGAAGTTTCTTGCAAGTCCATCTTGTACATGTTTCCTTTCCCGGGGGCTCTAAGCAGGATATGCTCATGAGGAATGGTCACACCAGGCTTAAGAACAATGCACTCATGCTCAGTGAAGAGCATGTTATGAATCTGATCACAAAATTGAGATACACTCAGAAGATTATATCCAAGCTCCTTAACAAAGTTTACCTTTTCCAATGCTGAGCTTACCATTTATGACCTTGCCCCTTCTAGAAATGTAACCACCTTTATCTCCTCCAAAAGCAACTGGTCCTCCATCAATTCTTTCAAAGTTCTGGAGTAGTGACCTATTGCCTGTCATGTGCCTGGAACAACCACTGTCTATGATCCAGACATTTTTGTTTGTCTTCAGCTGTCAGTGCACAAAGAAAATGATTAGTTACATTTGGAAACCCAAGCCTTGCTTGTCTTGGGCTCATTTATAGAAGGTAATTCAACAGTAATAGATCCTATGGTTATACTAAGAGGATCTTGAGCTGTTGTTGATGGAGAAATCTCAGTCACTTGGTCTTTCTTAGACATCCACACCACCTTTGGAGTCTTGGACTTGACCTTCAAAACTTCTGAAGCTTTTGGAACTTCGGAAGTTTTGATGACTGAACCTTCGGAAGATTCTGCAGACACTGCAGCAGACTTCAGTGCTTCGAAGAACTCCTTTCTTCCGAGACCAACTTTTCTTCCGAGGATAATTTTCCACTTACCTTCTTTGTAGATTTAGAGCTTCCAAAGGAAACAGATTTTCCTTTCGAAGCTTGAATCTTCTTGAGACTCTTTGAAGTCTTTGTTTTGGTCATATGGACAGTACCTTTAGGATTGAAGGGACAATCCTTACCAATGTGAGTGGTACTTTCACACATGACACAATTCATCTTCTTCTTCACAAGAGCCTTTTCCTTGGAATGAGATTGTCTTTGATCACATCCCTTCTCCACCTTCATCTTCGCAGATGCTGAGACATTCCTCTTGGGCTGAGAACTGTGCTTGGAGTTTGATGGTCCAGGCTGTGCAGCAGTGGTACACAACAGATTAGTCTTCTTCTTGCTACTGAGATGATTTGAACAAGAACCAGAACTCTTAGCAGAAGAGTTTTGGTTGATGTCTTCAGTCCTTACCACTTTAAACCCTGCAGAGATAAATACTTGTTTCTGCTTAGAGTCAAAAGTAGCCTTGATCTCTTAAGCCTTCCTTGCCTTTCTTTTGCTCTTTCTGATCAAGTTTTTTTCTCATAGACTTGGTCATCACAGTCTTCTTTTTCTCCTCAGAAGGATAGTGGCCCTTCTTGGAATCCTCCTCTTCATTCTTCTCAGAGGAATTCTTCACTATCTCTTCTTCATCCTCTTCACTCATAGGATCTATGAGAGTAAGCTCATCTTCACAAGTTCCACACCTAGGAGATCTTACTAACAAGATTGTGTGTGGGGGAGCTATCTCATTGGATCCTAGTCCCTACCTGTTTTGATAACACACTTTCTTGTGCAGGGATGAGGATATCATGTTCTTGAAGGTCTCTTCTTCAAGAAAACTCTTTTCTGTCCTGGCTTTGCTGATCACAAGCTCAGCCTGGCACTCAGTTAGCTTGGCTATGAGATCTTTGATTTGAGTCCTGAAATCTGTGTGTTCATGTTTTAGAACTGAAATGGTTTTCTCTAAGTCCTCTATCTTCAGTTTATAATTATTTTCAGATTTTCTAAAATCAGATTTTAAAATGTTTAAGGACTCAAGATCAGATCTCATCTCCAAGTTATAGGACCTGTATCTGTTAACTTTAGCAATGCATTAAGGAGTACAAAGATGTTCCAATACCTTGGCTTCATCATGATATGCCATTAGTGCTTGGTTTGGAGAAGCATCTTCCACCTAAAAACTCCAGTCAAAGCCTCCTTCTTCAACAGTAACAGCAGCCTGCTGCTTTGACTTCTCATTCTGGAGAGCTTTGTTAGTGTAGTTTGGTCTGGATTGTGTTTGGCCACCGTTTGTTCTAGGTGCCTTGCACTCTTTGGCAAAGTGACCCATCAAGTTACAGTTGTAACACTTGACTTTACCTTTGTTCAGTCCAAACTTTTCACTGGTTGCATTGCTTGGAAACTTCCTTCCAGTCCTCTTATAGAACTTCTTGGCTTTGTGAGTGAGAAGAGCCATCTGCTAGACTATTTTCATGTATTCTAGATCATCTGGATGAATACAGTCCAGGTCTTCAAGAGTGAAAAGATAGTTGCCACAACTTTCATCAGAAGACAGAATTGATTGAGAAGAGCTTGTCTCTTGGAATGGGCTTCCTTGAGTGTAGTTCTCCCTTAGTGTCTTTGGGAAGGTGATGAAAGGACCCTTTGGTGAGTTGTCAGGGTAGCATATGAGATGATGTTTGGGTTCTATGCTATCCCTTTCAACCACATGTAGGGCTGAACCCATTTGATTGTTGGAGTTGCCAGATGAACCTTGCATGTTCATCTCCATCTGGTAGCCACTGAGAATCCCATATAACTCTATCAGAGTAAGAGTTTTGAGATTTTCAGTTCTCTTGATCACCACACAGTAGTGTGTCCATTGCCTAGGAAGTGAGGACATGAACTTCCTTACAATGTCTCTATTCTCAAGACAAACTCCTCCATCCACTAGGGTATCCACAATCTCAACATACCTGAAGTACTGCTGAGTCATGGTTTCACTTGTTTTGAAGGTGAAATTTTCAAACTGCTGCTTCAGAAGATCCTTCTTGTTCTCCTTGGCTTTAGAGGAACCCTCATACATCAGTTTCAGTGCATCCCACAGCTGCTTGGCTGTTTTGCACTTCTTGAAACCTCTGTACACAGAGTTTGGAAGGGCAGTTTGAAGAGCTATCATGACTTTTCTATCAATCTCTACTCTCTTCCTATCTTCATCAGAGTAGTTAGCCACATCTTTGGGGATCATACCATCACCAGTAGCAGAAGGGGTGCTGGGTATGAAAGGTCCATTCTCAATAGACTCCCACATTCTTGAATCAAGAGACCTGATGAAACCTTCCATTCTTAAACACCAGATGTCAAACTCATCAAGAGTGATAAGTGGGGACTTGTTCATGGTTCCAGTTTCCATATCAGTTTTGGAAATGGCTGCCATTTGAAAAGTTTAGTATTTGTGTGTGTGAGGATCTTAAGATGGTAAGATCTTATATCAAGAGCCTGAGTGCTATGATACCAAATGCAGGATCGTTGAAGGGTTTAAGTTACAACACAACAACACAAAGAGGAGATTAACTAAACTTTAATCAAACAGTAAACTAGATTAACCAAGTAAAGACACTAAGAACACAAGTAATGCAAGAGATAGAACACAAAGAACACAAGTGTATGGTTTTCAAGAATGCAATATATTGCTTTCTCTATGTTCTATTACAAGGGTTACAAAGCATAAGAGAAAGATACAAGAACATGAGATACTTATACTACATCCTACAGCCGGCTATACTTTGAAAGCCAGCTGGATACAATTGACTAGACACAAGCAAAATCAATTGTAGAGTCAAAAGGCAGATTGCCTTTTGACTTGTGACTATGACATGCCATAGCTCACATCCTTATCTATTACAAAAAGGATAAAGTACATAAAGGAGAAAGTTACAGACTCAAGACCTCAATGTACAGTTACCAAAAGCATGGACCTTTTCACCAACTCATGTAAGTTGGTGACTTGCAGAGGTGCAGCGGAAAGGTGTCCAGCTTTATGGAACAGCACATAAGATAAAACATGTTACTAAAAGTCTTCGGAAGAAACCTGTCTTCATGAGTTGAAGCTTCGGAAGACTTTGTCTCTGAGGCTTGGAAGACTTCATGTTTGGCTTCGGAAGATATTGGTTTTGGCTTCGGAAAATTTCACACTTAGAGTATTTTCTGTTTCATGTGTGAAACTTCCTAAGCATTCTTCTTTAATGTACTTGTGCAACATGCAGGATAGACTTAAGATGTTTAGGTTGCATCAGCCTTTTCATTAATCTCTACAACTTTTATTTTCATCTTTATAATTACATTAAAAATCATTAATTTTTCTCTCTTTTTCAATAAAATAATATTTTTTGTACTTTTTCATTATATTTTTATTCTCTTCCATTCACAACCACTTTCGACAATATTAAAATATCAATAGAGATAAACAATGTGTTATTAAATATAGAGATGAACATTAACACGTTCTATATCATTCACTCACAACCACTAATAATCATTTTTTATAATATAGAGAACATACTCACAGAATTATAAATAACGGGTTGTGAATGCTTTTATATACACTTAGATTTATAAAAAAATAGTATAAAAATTAAATTTTATATTTTAATAATTTATTTACTCTTAACTACAAATAATAACACAATAAATTTTTATTAAACTTATACATGTTACGAGTTAATCTTTAAACACGTCCCACATAATCCACCACGTACACTTGCTTGGTGGTTTAGTGACCACGTAGTATAAATATTAAAGGGTATCACGTGTACAATTTTATGCCTCAAGGGCTAACATGTTAAAATTTATTAACCTGTAATGCTACTTAAATAGAACAAAATAATTTAATAAAATGGTCCCTTAACATGTTTAAATTTCAAACTTAAGTCCATAGTGGGTTTTGGTATTATACGACTGAATAAAATTTTAAAGCGAAAAGAACAATTGATAGTTAAGTCTAGATATAAATTTTGATAATTTGATAGGTTATTGAAACAACACAGTCATACAATTCACAAAGTAAACGACCATTCCTAACTTCGTTCCTCTCCGATTGATTTGATTGACATCGGCTAGTCCTATTTTACCTCTTTTTTGTTTAAAGAAATCAACTATCAAGCACTCAAGGTTAATATATTAAATTTTCTTTGATTTATTGTTTTTGTTCGAAGAAATTTGATTAGATTGATTTTATTTAGATTGTGTATTTCAATAGGGCCTTATTTTTGTAGTTGGATTGAGGCCCCATGAAACGTTGAACCGGTCCTGCTATGAGCGTTCTCTCAAGCCTTCAAGTAGAAGTAAGACTTGACATGGTCTTGATACCTATTATTTGAGTGATACTTTACCGGCCATGGGCGGATCTATATGGAGATAAAGGGTAGCTTTCGCTACCTCTCAACTTCTTGCGGGTAATGTATTTATGGTTTTACGTGACAAAAAATAAAAAAAGAGGGATTTATGTTATCCTTAAGAAAATATTACGTTACTCCTAAATTTTTTTAAACTCAACACTTTATAAAGGTTAAAATATTATAAAAAAATAATCTTATATTTTACAAAAAACATTACATTTTATAAAAACATAAACAACTAATAAGCCAAAATACTCAATAGTCCAATACAATAATAATGAACAAGACCAAAATAAAAATAAGCCCAAAAAATATTAAATAACTTAAAAAACGTAATTAATTAGGCCAAATACCCATAACTCAATCAAACATAAACATAAAATTAAAAAACACTATCCATCGCCCCCATACCCCATAGACCTTTCGTCCTTTTCCTAGGCCACACCTAGTCAGCCACCATCCACCCACAATGTCAATCACCCCACGTTCCCACCGTCACCTCCTGTTGCGTTGGCCCTTGACACCACCCACATATGATCTTTCACCAATTCACCGCTCACTTCAATGTAACATTTCTAGTGTTTATTTATCTTTTACATCATGAAATCAGAGATTTAGCATTAATGTTGTTCAATCTCTAATATTTAAGTTTATTTAAGTGTTATTTGTTATAAAAAATCAATGGTTATGTGGTTCAATTTATAATATTTTGGGTTAATACAATTAGGTATATGAAGTAAAGATTTAAAAAATAAATTAAAGATTTAATATTAAAATGAGGTATTTGAATTATGTTATTTCTAAGTGCAGTTTGTAATCTTATTGTGTCATTTGTTATAAAGTTTGAGATTTAAAAGAGAAAAAACAAATTCTTATTGGTAAATTTTTAACAAAAAATTTTCAAGAGTAGGATATTGGTTTTAATAATAATGATGATATTGGGTCAACAATTATTTCGAGTTCAATTTTTGCAATCCCAAAAGAATTTGATTTAAATGATTTTACTTCGGACCCCTTTATTAATATAAATGTACCATAATTTTTTTAAGTCACCCCTAAACTTTGTTTTTAGATCTGCCACTATTATCGGCTATGTTTTCTTCTTTGTTTTTCTTCTTATTTATTTTTAATCTTATGTCTCTAAAAACTTTCTAAATACCATATAAACATATTTTAATAATTAATTATTATATTGTCAGTTTTATTTTATATCATCCGAAACACAATTGAAATATAATCATCCTATCATTATTTTTCAGAATCCTTTAGAACGGCATACTACCTATTTTCTATTTTATTATTTTAGAAGTTGACTTGGCTTATAAATAAAAGTAGATGAGTGTGTGAGTCGCTGTTAAAAAATGACAAAGATCCGTTTAAAAATTAAAAGGTATGAGAGCATTCACAATCCATTACTCATCCCTATATTTATAATTATACTAAATATTAATTCTTATTTTCAATTAAATAGCATTTTTTATATCTTTGTCATTATATTTTCTTTTTTATCAACTCACGAGCACTTTAAAAAATATTAAAAATCTTACAAGAGTTGTATCGTGTTCTATTTCTTTTACTCATAATCACTTACGATCTTTCCCGTGATATATTGCACTCACTTACATATATACATGCAACTATAAAGTTTCATTATTGTTTTCAATTATAAGTACAGGGACTATTTATGTAGTTTCATGAAAGTAAACAAAGAAGCAAATCATAGAGTTCATAAGGTGAAATCATTTCTTCAAAACCCTGTGGTCTGCAATGGGGGTTTTAGGAGTCACAAGAAGGAGATTTGATGCATTTTATCATATGAAAAACAGAATTAATAGAAGAATTTCATGTGATTATACACAAATCAGAGGATTATCATCAGATTACTCGAACAACGGTTCGATTTTGCCGGTTTTGATCGTCGGAGCCGGTCCGGTCGGGCTTGTTCTCTCTGTTCTTCTCACCAAATTAGGTATATGTTTGCGATTCAAGTGTGTTTGATTGATGTTTTTCGTTTGTGTTAGTGTTTATGCGTATGAGATTAGAGGAGCATTTTGATCGCAAGTTTTGTGCTTACTTATTGAGTGTTGTTGATTGTGCTCATCACTGTATGCTGAAATTGGAGAATATGGATTTGAATATTTTGATCTGTAGTAAGATATATGAATCTTAATCGTCTAGAGGTTGAATTAGCTGTGATGTTTGTTGGATTTTTATTTTAATTCATGGTTACCAAATTAGGTATGTTTTAGCAATGCAAGGGTGTTCGATTGATGTTTTTCGTTTATGTTAGTGTTGATGAGTATGAGATTAGAGAATAATTTGATCGCAAGTTTTCTGTTACAGATCGACTGTTGTTGATTGTGATCATCACAATATGCTGAAAAATTGGGAAATATGAATCTGATCATTACTAACATACATGAATCCTAATCGTGTAGGGGTTGAATTAGCCATGATATTTGATGAATTTTCATTTTAAATGCAATAATTTTCTTTTTATTTGAGCTAACATGCCTGGTATTTTTGATCTTCTTTTAGGTATCAAATGCGCAGTTGTGGAAAGGAACATGTCATTCTCCAAACACCCACAAGCACATTTTATCAACAATAGATCCATGGAGGTTTGTTGTTTATGCTAATTAAGTATTTAAATAGTCAATCAAAGAAGTAAAAGCATCATTAAACATATGTACTTTGTTTTGATGTAGATTTACTTGTCAGGTTTTTCGCAAATTAGACGGCTTAGCAGAGGAAATTCAAAGGTCTCAACCGCCTGTAGAACTTTGGAGGAAGTTTATATACTGCACATCACTGACTGGCTCTATTATAGGGACGGTAGACCATATGCAAACTCAAGGTAAGGCTTTCCAAATAATTCTATCAATTATCAGTTATTGCAGCTTACCGTTGATATCTTTATTGTACTGTTGTTAACATAGGGTGATATTCAGAAAGTAAATATTTATTTGGCATATATGATTTACTAATATTTTCCTACACATTTACCCTCAATGAGCTGTAGTAATATCATATGAAAATAAACTGGTTAGGTGACATTTTATGCGCTTGAAAGCAGGGACTAATGGGAAAAGAGAGATTGGGACATGTTAATGGTTAAATAAAAACTTTTGGGCATATAGTAGCCAGAATTTATTGTACCTCATTGGATATGGGATTATGGGGTCAAACAAGTATCTTACAAGTGCTTTACTTATAAACTTCAGTTTTCTTATAACATAAAACAATAATAAGTTAGTTGGCCGTTGTTTCTTTGTTAACGTATGACTTGTTTCGTAGAAGTGGCGGTTTTGACCCATTTACTTCTGAACATGTCAATAGTTATTTCTAATGGATGAAATGGGTTGAAAGCTGCACGAAGTATATATATAATGCATACACCCTACTAAATCGCCCACTTTAAAATTTTGATTATTACTATAGTTGTATGTTTTTGGAAAAATATATAACTCACAATATGCTTACAATTTGGATAAGTGCTACAGTTCAACTCAACACAAACAGAAGTTACCTCTGTTGACCTGAACCCATTTGGACCTGTTACCCTTCTTGCACATGCTGCCACCTCTTCATGTTAGTATGATGATTTGTCAAGTGCTAATTGTTCTCTCATGTGTAGATTTTGACCAGATTGTCAGCCCAGTATCCGTGGCCCATTTCTCACAATACAAACTTAATGCGTTGCTAATAAAACAACTTGAAGCCATTGGATTCAAGATTCGTGATCACGAGGGGTTGAATCAGAGACACCTTGCGGAAAGAGAGATACTGATGGGGCACAATTGTATATCAATTGAACCCACTGATAACTTTATTAATGTAACCACATCTTCTGTTAAGGAGGGGAAGCACATAGAGAATCAGATCCCTTGTAGCTTCCTAGTTGGTGCTGATGGGGCAGGAAGTACAGTCAGAAATCTGGTTGGAATAGAAATGAGAGGTGAAAAAGACATTCAAAAGCTTGTTAGTGTTCATTTTTTAAGTCAAGAACTTGGGCAGTATTTAATGTATGAGAAACCTGGCATGCTGTTTTTTATTTTTAATCCTGGGGCCATTGGGGTTCTTGTTGCTCATGATTTGAAGCAAGGAGAATTTATATTGCAGGTCCTTGAATTCTGTCTTTTTTATTTTTTTATTCTTCTTTGAAGTTTTCTAGTTTATTATGCAATGGTCTAAAACATGGTATTTGTTTCTATGATATTCGTCTACAGATGCCATTCTATCCACCACAACAGAAGTTTGAGGATTTCACATCTGAGGTACCTTTTTCCCTTTATGGTAATAGTTACTCTTTGCATGATATTAAGTAGGTTTCTAATTGAAAGACATACACCCGTTAAACTTTTAAACTTGGACAATTTCAACCTATTTTCCATTTAATCAAAGTGAACTCCATAACTCTCAAGTGGAAGACGGGGGGTCAGGCGTAGGGTAACAGGTGAAAGTGGGAGTGGGGTGAAATGGGTTGTTTCTTATGCAGGTTGAAACCGACAATTTTGTGTTGGCTTGACTCACAAACACTTTTGTCCAGTATTTTAGTTTCTTTAATAAATAATTATTAATTTACACCATTACAAAAGCAATATTATTACGATCATGATCTAAATTCTGAATAAACGATCTATTAGGTGGCCGCATGCATTAAAAGAGACTTTGGACTGCTTCCAACCTTTTTTTATGTGTTTCCTTTTTAGCTGATTTTTTCATATCTGATCTGTTTAAGATGACACACAATCCAAATGGACCATGTCATAAGTAAATGGATAAAAATTGCAACTTCTTTTTTGAACCCTAATAATTAGTCCACTATAAATCCAAAACTGTTGAGGTTCTAGCTCAAAGTAATAAAAGGTTGCCATTTTGCAATTTAATAAAGCATCTACTAATCTTTCTCACTTGTCTAAAATGGGATATATGGTGTCGCAACCTTTTTACCAATACCAATTACTAGAATTTTTAGTCTGTTGTGCATGTAATTGCAACTTGCAAATATATATTTCCTGAAACATCTTCTACTTCTTGTAGACATGTAAGAGGTTAATCTTCAAATTAGTAGGCCATGAGCTGGCAGACATTAATGTGGCAGACATAAAGCCATGGGTGATGCATGCTGAAATTGCTGAAAAGTATCTTGCCTGTGAGAACCGTATTATACTAGCTGGTGATGCTGCTCATCGGTTTCCTCCAGCTGGTGTTTTGGTAAGTAGATTTCATTCTTTTTTCTTCTGAAAATATAGGTAATATTCCTTGCAAATCCAAGGGATTTTGTTCTTTAGCTGGTTCTGTTGTTTCTAATATGCAGTCAATTGGGTGGTAACATGTTAATATTCCTTAAATCATAACTAGAAATAACTGAAGTCATTTTTTCATAAATTTGGAGGCGGCCTCTAGAAGGTTAGAGTAGAGATGCTTAAAATAACCAAAGCCTTATACCAACCCGTCCAACCCGAAACTGGCCAAAAGAACCTGGTCCTACCGGGCCTGGTTTTGGGCCAGTTAAGCGTTTTGGTCCATAATCAGTCCTTGGATCTGAAGACAGCCTGCAAAATGCATCTTTTAAATGAATAGATTAGATACAATTTTTATTTGTACTGCATATTTGCAGACAATATTTTTGACCTTTTCATTTAAATAAAATATTTTTGAGGCATTATTTAAAGAAAATGCTTAATAATATTACATTAATCATTGTCAAACTATATTGTAAATTAAACACCATCAAATTATATTGGTAATAAAACATTGTCAAATTATACCAAAACCTCGGGAAAAAAGTAAAACATAGTTATTAACCAAATAAACAAATCAACAATCACAGTTTATGAAAATTCCAGGCCCAGTTAGGATTGGTTGCGTCTACTGAGCCTGGATTGCTCTTTCTTTTGGATCCCTGAATCTATTTTTTATTCATTTCTCAGACTACAGTATATTGTAATCACAGTCCTAGCAAGATTGGATTTGTAATTTTGTATTAAAGTTATAAATATTCCATTTTTCTGTAAGGCTATAGGCATCAATTTTCTTTGCATATTATCTACTTCATATTGCCATCCAATAAAGGCATTCTTCTAGTTGTATCAGTTGAATATAACTCATTTACTTAATATTTTGGGATAATATTTGTGGAGGCCACTCATGTATTCTTTTTTTTGTTGTTAAGATTTATAGGCCACCCAAGTATGTATCTGGATTCTTTTACTCCAAATTTTGTTAAAACATGTCTGATGACACAAATGCTCTTAAAAATTTGGAAAGACAACTATACCCTTGTAATTCTATCAAAACAACAATTTGATGTAAAATTCCAGAGTGAATATGTCATTTTACAATATTTTGGCATGTTTTTGCTCTTATTTGTCATAAACGAAACCAAATAAGTACTTGGGTGACATAGTTGGGCGGCATTCACATACACTATTGATAATATTGCATTCACATACATTATTAATAATATTTTCTTATCTTATGTTTTGGATTGTGGGTTCTAACATGTGGAAATATCAACTGATAAACTATTAATTAATGCAGGGATGAATACTGGGATTCAAGATGCTCATAACCTTGCATGGAAACTGGCTGCAATCATCAAGGGTATTGCTCCAATGTCTATTCTTCCCACTTATGAGATGGAGCGTAAGCCGGTACTATTTTTATTTTATTTTATTTCTTTAGTATAACAGTATCTTTCTTTTCATTCATGTTTTTGTCCCTGTAGTTCTTATCTTTCTTTTCATTCATGTTTTTGTCCCTGTAGTTCTTCTATCCCATGAAAATTGCGTAGTTGATTTCACGCTCTTTTAGTAGAAAGCTATATGTCAAATATCTAAAATACCTGAATAAAGAGAAGTAAAGTAACCTTGTGTATTCAAATCAGTACTTCTAGCTTACTTGCAATTATCATAATGGTTAAATAGGTAAATCTGTAATCTAGAATCTTGCCAAAAAGTAGAGGTGGCAACTTCAACCCACTTACTCATGAATAGAACAATGTGAGTTGTTTTAATGTCAATGGGTCAAGGAAGACATTTAGCTAAAAAGGAAATGTGTTGAAAGTCTACTCAGTTTTTTGAACGCTGCCACTTCCTAGATTGCTTTATTAATTTTTTTGTAATAACATTTTTAACCCATGTGTTATTATTGTAATAACATTGAACCAATATTTAATGCCTAGGTGTTTTGATAAAAAGGTTAAAAATGGACGCCACATAGGCTCTTTTTTTAACCTCTGATGTGGATACATGTACTCTCTTTTGCAGACCGTAACCAACTAATAGTTCTTAGAACCCTGCCATCAAAGAGTTATCAAGTCAGCAAAAGAGTCTATGTGCATTCATTCACGTACTGACTGTGCAAATAAGTGGCATTTACTGTTAATTTCACAGATTTGGATAAATGTAACAAGTTAAAAGGACTTCAATAATACAAAATTCAGTTGAGCGGCTGTTTCGTACAAAATGAGAAAGTGTATTGGTTTTTATGGGTATCTAGTATCAACTCAAATCTAAAGCTAAAAACACTTATTTGACTGGTAGATTGCACTGTTCAATACTGATCTCAGCATCCAAAATTTTCAAGCAGCAATGGCAGTTCCTGCTGCACTTGGTCTTGATCCAGCTACTGCAAACTCAGGTACCATCTAAAAGCCCAACATATTCAACATCTTATTATTATTTTTGTCTTGGATTTTTTTTGTTCATAAATATGTGGTTCAACTCGTTTGTTTTTGTTTTGTAGTACATCAAGTTATCAATAATACAGTAGGTTCAATCTTACCATCAACAATTCAAAAGACTCTGCTAGATGGAATTTTCAGTTTAGGCCGTGCACAACTGTCAGATTTGGTTTTAAACGAGAATAATCCTCTTGGATCTTCTAGACTTGCTAAAGTAAGACGTATTTTTGAAGAAGGAAAAAGCCTTCAACTACAGTTCCCTGCAGAAGATTTAGGTTTCAGGTATGACCTTTTAAATATGTTTGTCATACTTGCCATCTAGCTGGTCATAATTCAAACCACTCGTCTGATGCTAACCTGAAGCTATTCATCACAGGTACCATGAAGGAGCACTGGTACCTGAAATTGATAGTGAAGGTGCGCCAATTAAACCAGAACCACCTACGGGTCGTAGGCGGGAGTATATTCCTTCAGCAGATCCGGGCTCAAGGCTGCCTCATATGAATGTTAGAGTTTTATCCGAAGTCAAAAAAGAGGTATCTCTATTTACTTATAAGAGTGGGGTTCAATTGAGTTGTGTTTTATCTCATACGGGTCAAATAAAATAAATTAGCTAGATCGGGATGAGTCAAATGGGTTGACAGTTGGTTGAAGTTTATTTTTGATGCATAGAATGTCCTAAAGTATTTTGTCAAGATTGGGGTTATCATTTTATGAGAAATGCTAATCAAGCTTTAAAGTCTATGGTCAATACGCCAACTTCCAACTATTTTTTTCTGGACAATAAATAATAAATAAAATGTTTCATAGGTGTCTCCTAACCAATTTTTGCTTCCACATTCTTCTTTCATTTCTTTCTGTTTAATTAAAAAATTGTAATAATAGTGTTACAATTTTTTTAAATAATTGCTTTTATTTAATTTTTTAACTCTTTTTGGTTTTATACTTTACGTTCTGTAAGGTTTCAAATACAATGCATTGCTTATATACAAAAAGATGGACAAAAGTGTTTGCGGGTCAATTCAACATGACTCAGCCCGCTTTGACTTAAAAAAAACCGATTCTGTCCGAACTCGTTTGACCCGTTTCCCACCTGTCTGACCCAAACATCTTCTTACCAAAACTAATCTTTTTTGTTGACCTTCTATTCGTATGACATGTTTTAGGTGATAATGTCCACATTGGATCTTATATCTGTAGACAAACTCGAGTTTCTTCTCATAATTGCACCAATAGAATCATCCTATAGGTTAGCTCATGCTGTACTAAAAGTCGCCAACGAACATAACATTTCAGTTAAGGTTTGTGTTATGTGGCCAAACGGTTTAGTGAACGGGGATGCAAGAACAAAAACATCGTTGGCACCATGGGAAAACTACGTTGATGTTGTCGAGGTGAGACAACCGTCAAATTCATCATCGTGGTGGGATATATGTAAAATGACACATCGAGGTGCCATTTTGGTTAGGCCCGATGATCATATTGCCTGGCGTATGAAATCGGCTGTGGTTGGTGATATTCAGGCTGAAATGAAAAGGGTTTTCTCGGCCATTTTGAGACTATAAGGCGTCGTGGGCGAGGAATTGGATGCATGATGCTGTATCTTTTACAAGTAAATATGATATATATACATTTAATTGAATATTATGTGTTCGTTTGTTATCTAATACGTGGACTTGATTCTTGAAGGCAATGACTAATGTAATGTTAAATTAATAAACTCAATAACCACATGTTCTACCATTTTGATTGTTATCATACTAGCTAGGTAGCACCGAAATGGCTACGGGAGGTGGGTACGGGGACGGTACGGGTAGGGTACAAGTACGGGGAACGACAAATATAAAAAATTCTAGATAAGGGTACGATTAAGGTACGACAAACAAAATATAAAGAAACAAATTTCTTAGTTAATTATTATCAATAATCAAATTTTTTTCATATCTCGGTTCATCCAATGTGAGATCGGCAACCTTCAAAAACCTACATCTTCGATTGAGTCAAAAACATCTCCACCCACGTCCCACATCTTTACAGCATCATTCGGATTCTTTGACAAAAGTCGAAGATTATTGTGGATGTAAACCAAGTCTTGAGCACGACTTGTAGTCAATCTGTTCCTCCTAAGCGAGTGAATAAATGCATAAGTACTCCAGTCACACTTGGCACATAAAACAGAACTAGGTTGTCCAAGTAATCTAAAAGCTAAGTCTGAAGGAAGGAGTTTGAGCACCAAAGTTAGCCCATCATTTTTGGGTTCCATACTCGCCATTTGTGAAATGCTTGTTAAGTCTTCGGAAGGACTACTCTTCATTGAAAATATTGCATATTCATCAAGAACTTCCTTATGCTCATCTTCGTTAGGAAACAATCTTTTAAAACATTTAAGTCTTTCTTGTGATATTTCATCATCTCTATGTGGAGCAAGTCTTTTAGAATCCTCTAGTAACCATTCATCACTATAATATCTACAACATTTAAAAGTGAAAACGTAAGTAATGGAAATCAAGCATATAGTTTAAAGTCATTTACCTTGGATTTAAAGAATGAGCTAAACAATGTAGGGGAGTGTTATTCTTCACCCATCGAGCAACTAAAATATCATGCACAACATCATAAAAGATATTTCAATCGGATGTCGAACGTTTTTCTTTCTTGTAGATCTCAATCTTCACTTTCTCAATCATCGAATCCTACATCTCATATACCAAGTGTAAATATGGCTCGTCGGTGTCACAAATTCTAATCATCTCATATATAGGTCCAGTGAAACTAAGAATATATGATATTTTTCCCACCATTCATCATTCAAAAATTTTTCTTTAACAAAGCTTGTTTTCACAGTGTCATCTTCTCTATAAGAAGACCATTCTTCGCTTATGGCCATAGCTTGAAGACTCATTTTGATTAGTTTCAATCTTTTAAGCATCATAATGATAAAGGCAAAGCGAGTATCCACAAACGAAAGAAGTCTAAGAAGAGTGAACTTATTGAAAATCGAGAGTCTCATGTTATGATTCATGATGAAACTTTTTAGTTGCAAGTGCATCTCTGTGAACTTCTTTTATCCATTTGCACTCTTCATATGTTGTTTCATTTGTTTTCACATTTCTTGGTGAACAAATGTTCTTCAAAGCAAGATTAAGTGTATGAACAACACATTGTGTCCAATAGATGTGAGGATACCGACTCTTTATAATTTCTCCGGTCGCCTTACAATTTGTTGCATTGTTGGTAATGATTTGCATAATTTTTGGATGACCAATTTCACTAATGACTTCTTTCATCAAATCAACAATAAAAAATGATCTTTTACTTCCCCAAAACAATAACTAACTGCCTTAAAAAACAAAGGATCATTACTTGAAGTAGCCATGAAATTGATTAGAGGCTTTGTTGTAGTATCACTCCAACCATCACTCACATTAGTCACACCTTTTTCTTTCCATGTAGACCTAAGTGGTTCCAATAGCCTATGAACATTATCTTTTTCTTTTTTAGTAAGGTGTTTTAAGCTTATTATAGCCGGGACGGACATACAACAAACTAAAAAGCCCTTACATAGTGAAGATTTCTTGCAAGATTAAAAGGTAAACCTCCGGTATAAAACATCCTAGCTATTTTTTGATTTAGTTGGTCTCTAATTTCAACACGAAAAGCTCTTTCAATCTGGTTGAAACACCTTTCTTTTTCTTAATCCAACACCTGATGCACATGGCAACCCTACTTCTTTGGCTTTTGACTCGACTTTCTTCTCTTCATGCGCATCTTCTAATCGTTTCATCTCAAGTTTGTCACCTATTTTTGCTTTCTTGCAAATAGTAATCCCAAGACCTATATAAAATACAAATCATAATTTATAAATTTACAATACGTGTCACACCTCGAAAAGCGCACCGGAAGGGCACGCGTGCGACGGAGATAACAAAAGTTGGATTATTCCAACAATTATCGAGCAAACATATCATGAATACCATCATTAAACATTAATATTAATATGTCATTACATAAAAAAGTAGACTGAAATTTAAAACTTAAGTTGTAATAACATAACATTGTTTTTAATATAAACATGATTTAATCGGCAGCGGAATTTGTCCCAAAGATGGTATCCAAAATTGATAGGTTTGCTGTTAAAATCCTTTTCATTCCCATGCATGCCTAATCTCCTGGAAAAACATGTTCAAAAGTTTATCAGTAAAAAGCTGGTGAGTTCACAGGTTTATACAAAGGTTATCATAATTTCCTTTTATAAAAGACATGATTATTCCGGAATCAACCCTTGGATCATCAAAGACTAGCTAGGTCCACTGCCTATGATCACAACCAAGAGCCCCATAATCAAACCAAGACACATAGTCCCTCAAATCCTTTCAACATATATTCCTTCTATACCGGACCGGTGGCAACCGATCCCGAGGGGTGGTTGTCAAACCCAATAGATCTACCAATATATCCTGTGGCCCTCCAAGGGTTAATGATTATGTAAGAGGGCAGCCATGCGCAAATAATAAAACAACTCAAGGTCATCATAAAGATCACGTAGTTATTCCATAATCATATCACAAACAAAAATTGTTATAGCATGTTTTCTCCCAAAACAGTTAAATAAAATGTTATTTAAAAATAGGGGTTGTGAAAATTCACCTTCAAATGTGACAAGGAGATGATCTAGCAAAAATCAAGCCCGAAAAATAAACGACCAATTAACGCCCTAATCACAAAGGATCAATTAATTGTCGAGTAAGAAGTCTAATACGTAAGTTGTTTAACCAACTCACTAGACTTATCTTGAAATCCATTTTTTTAAAGACCCGTTGGTGACTTTCGGTTTAGTTTAATAATTTATATTATAAGTGACAAATATTAATTAATTACATCAACCATTTAATCCCTTAAACAAAAATCACAATACACACACAAACTAAACATGTGAAAGTATATAAAAATGTAACATAAAATTTACTAAGTTATATATTATACAAACGAACAAACAAATAAATAACTATATGATTAAACAAACAAACAATAAATAAGTAATTATGATTTTATAATAGTATTTTATTTAAATTTTAGTAATTAGATATATCCATATTCTTGTTCTAGTAAAGAAAACCATCTCTTATATTATTAACTTATATATATTACTTTATTTAATACAACTCAACTTTTATTATTCCTTTTACAAATAATTACATTTTCAGTAGTATAATATATATGAAACTAATTTAGACAAGTTTTATTATAAATGTATGATCTATTATGTTTGACTCAAATTTCACCCTATACGGTGATTTTTAACCCGAAACCGCATGGTTTTACACACATAAACCACATTTCAACCCACATATATCTTATGATCATTTTATATGTTTAAATATGACTCTGTTATACCAAAAACCTTCTGAAAATACTTTGTTAAAAATCAGTTCCAAAATAGTCCATTAATTTTACCCGAAATTGTCGGTTTTCGCCTTTTTCGCGCGTATAAAGGTATCACCGAATATCTTGCTTGTTATGGATTTGTTATATACTTATGAACATAAGTTTTAACTTCAAACACTTTATTATTTTCTGTCCAAAACCGAACTTGTGAGAAATTATTTGTTTTAGACCCGAAAACACCGTTTTTAACGCGATTTTAAACGTAAAACGTTTACGAGATTAAACCCAAAAATTTTATTTTCAGCAAGTTACTAACTTTATACCTTATATTTTATATGTTTTAAAGTTATTTATCCAGATCTTACAAAAATACTTGTCTTGTCCATAATATTTTATGGAAGATTTTTTAGTGTTCATGTCTAATCAACACTTAAATATATTTATTCTAATTTGTTTTTATCTTTTCATAAGAATATGAAAATCTCCGGATCATGATCACCATGTACATGGATCATTTCAATCATCTTTAGCTTAAAAGTGAATAACAAAACGAGAACAAAAGTTAAACCATATATACATACATATACAACGATTTCATACATACATACTAGTCCAAATTATAGATTTTACTTGTGTTCTTAGTTTTTATTTCAACCAAACATACTTTGAAATCAAAATATTCGATCATGATCCCGTCATTCATGAATCATCTCAATCCTTATGAAATCAAAGTACAAGATGGGTTAAAGAACAATCATTTTTTACATGCAATCATGTATTACCCATTTCATCATTATGTTAAACTTCTTTTGGAGATGCTTTCTTATGATGTTCATAACCTCAACCAAAGTTGTCACTTGTATGCAAGAGAAATCAACCAAAGTTGAAAGATCATCAAAACCCAAAATCATCATACACTACACATACTTATGGCACACACATTAACACATTGTTTTAAACCATTCTGTTAAAACTGCAGGATCGTTGAAGGGTGTGAGTTACAACACAACAACACAAAGAGGAGATTAACCAAACTTTAATAAGCAGTAAACTGGATTAACCAAGATAAGACACTAAGAACACAAGTAATGAAAGAGACAGAACACAAAGAACACAAGTATATGGTTTTCAAGAATGCAGTATATTGCTTTCTCTATGTTCTATTACAAGTGTTACAAAGCATAAATAAAAGTTACAAGAACATGAGATACTTATACTACATCCTACAGCGCTGCTACTTTGAAAGCCAGCTGGATACAATTGACTAGACACAAACAAAATCAATTGTAGAGTCAAAAGGCAGATTGCCTTTTGACTTGTGACTATGACATGCCATAGCTCACATTCTTTTCTATTACAAAAAGGATAAAGTACATAAAGTAGAAAGAATACAGACTCAAGACCTCAATGTACAGTTACCAAAAGCATGGACCTTATCACCAAACCATGTTAGTTGGTGACTTGCAGAGTTGCAGCAGAAAGATGTCCAGCTTTATGGAACAGTACATCAGATAAAGCATATGTTAAAAGTCTTCGGAAGAAATCTGTCTTCATGAACTTGAAGCTTCGGAAGACTTTGTCTCTGAGGCTTCGGAAGACTTCATCTTTGGCTTCGGAAGATGTTGGTCTTGGCTTCGGAAGATTTCACACTTAGAGTATTTCTGTTGCACATGTGAAACTTCCGAAGCATTCCACTTCAATGCACTTGTGCAGCATACAGGAGAGACTAAAGATGTTTAGGTTGCATCAGCCTCTTCATTAATCTCTACAAACTCCCCCTAGGCTGATGCTACCAAAACACTTAGAAAACTTCAGATATTAACAGTCCTCATTAGGATGATCACCATTCCTTTCTTCATAAGTTGATCAGGATCCTTCAGGCTGTCAAAGTGTCTTCTCATGTCAAAGAGATCATGCAGAGGCACTGAAACATATCTTGCCATGTATAAATGTCTTCAATGCCTTGATCTCTAATAACATGCCATCTTTCTGGATTTGTGGTGTATGTCCAAGACAAGATGGGTCTTCCTGATGCTAGAGGAGCTACTAAAGTTGGAGTTGGTTGAGCATCCTCTGGCTGCACATCCTCAGGTTGTTCTGATTCATCCTGAGGTTCAGAAGAGGATGCAGGCTTCTTCTTCTTCTTAGACTTTGGTTTAGAAGCCATCCTCTTCTTTCTCTTTCCAAATTTTAACTGAGAAGACTGGCCTGCAGCACCAGATTGATCTTCACTGTCTCTCTCAGTTGGGACTTCCTCTCTCTCAGGCTCAGAAGGAGAGGGAGGTTGACCCTGCTGTGGATCAGAAGATGAAGCTTGCTGAGCATTAGCAGGAGGTCGGGTTGTGTTGTGTCTGTTTGTTCAACCTTAACCTCCACTTCAGGTGGGGCCTGACTTGGAGTGGAGTGTAAGTCAGTGAGCACTCCACTCTTGATCTTCTGCTTGATTACCCTGATATGCTCATCCATAGTGGATAGAGACATGGGTCCAAGTCTCCTTCCGGAGAATCCATACAGCTTCAAGAAGCTCATCATCCTCTGCCTATCAGCAGACTTCTTCATGCTCTTTTGGATGATGGCTCTTGACTTTGCAGCTTCTTCCCTCATCTTCCTCTTGTTGTCTTTCTTTCCTTGACTAGCTCAAGCTCAAGTTGTTTTAAATACTCAAACTCAACATAGTCATGAGGTAAGGGAAGGAGTGCATCTGCCTGATAGAGACCTGTGGCACTCAGGTAGTTAATCATCTTGATTCTGTCTTCTTCCTTATCTACCTGAGGTTCTTGTTGAACCACATCCTCTTGTTCAGGGCTTTCTTGAACTGGTGAGAGGGTAGGCATACCTCTGTACAGTCTTTTTCTTTTTCTTTCTTCTTTGATCTGTACTAGGAGTTCTGCATCTTCTGCCTCCTTCTTCTCTCTTGACCTTTCCAGATCAACCAGCTCATTCAATTCATCCAAGGGGAGAGAAATGATATTATCTATGTCATAGTTCCTAGTCTGCAGATAGTTAATCCTGACTGCCCTTAACTCATCATTCTGAGTATCTGGTCTGGGGGCAGCCCTGATTGCAGACTCCATGAGTCTTGGAGACTCAGTAGAGGAACCTTCTCCCCTTAGCCTCCTTTTCCTCTCTCTCTCCTCCTCCTCAATCTCCTCAGATGTCATTTTTCTTTTCCCTTTGTCACTCACAGACCTTTGTGACTCAGGGTGGAGAGAGCTTTGGCCTTCATTGCTCATTGCAGCATCTGAGCTCAGGCCAGAGAGAGGTTGAGAAGCACCTTCACCAGCAGGTGTCTCAGAAGGAATATGGATCTCTGCAGCAGTTGGAGATGATGAGACAGGGCTCTCAGGTTCTGTCACTGGGCCTTCAGTCAAGGTTTCCCCTATGAAGCTAATCTTAGGGTCTGCCTCAACATCCAGTTGACCGATGACATTGCCTGATTGCCTTAGTCTCCTTCTTAGGCTGAACTCTGCAATGATCCTGTCTTGGATTCTTCTAGCCATTCTGTCAGCTTGTCTTGATTGGCTTGGGTTGACAAGTGGCATGTTGACTAGATCCAGACCTTCATAGTAGTTCAAGGTCTGAAAATTAAAACTTCTTGCTGTCCTTGAACTCTTATGATGATGAGAGCCTTCCAGTTGTTGTCATACCTCCATCCAATGATTGATTAAGGATGATGAAGGTGACATGGCTCTTGGTATCCCATCCTCAAATAGACTCTGTATGAAGGAGTCTGTGTAGTCCACATCAATGTGATCTAGAGGAGGTTGCTGAGAATGCACAGTTGCAAGTGAGGATGGTGAGTCCTCAATGTCCATTCTCTCAGAGGAACTCCCAGGTTCTGTGGCTTATAAGACTTTCTCCCCCTTTTTGGTAGCATCACCCACTTGCATAGGTGAGCTGGAGGATAGATCAATCACATCCACAGGTTCTTGTGTTCCTGGTTGAGCTCTCCTTAAGGGTCTCCCAGCTAGTTTTTCTTAAGATATGAAATCTCAAGTTGCTGATCATTGATCCTATTGTTTAAGGTAGTCACCTGAGATTCAAGGTGACTGACCTTTGAGACTAAATAGGTGCATGTTTTGGATAGTTGTTGCACCTTTAGTCTCAGATCCCCCTCATCTTCATCAGAAGAATCACTGGGGGTGGAGAAGATTGGACCAGAGTCTTTTCTCTCATGACCAGTTCTTAGTTCTTGGCTACTGGATTTCCTCTGCTTACTGGCAGTCTCAGTTGAGATGTCCAGGCTGAGTTGCCATGGTTGAGGTCTTAATGATGTAATCACTTGCAGAAGTGAGAGCCTCTTCCATATGGACATCCTGAACAAGTTCAGAAGTGTCCACCTCAGTTGTAGGTGACTGATGTGGGATAGATGTAGGAGACTCAGGAGTATTCATCTCTCTTGGAGTAGGGGAAAAGAAGAGAGACTCATTATACTCACTGAAACCTAGATCTTCATCAGTGTAGAAGTCAAGGTTGGGAATTGGTTGGTTGAGATCTATAGGCTGGGGATGGTAACTGTCCCCTGAAGGTTGATCACTTGAGTGTTGAGACTCAGAGTGATGGCTTAAAGCAGTAGGGCTAATGAGCTCATCAGGCTGAGCATGAGGAACCTCAGCACTGATTCTAGAAAAGATGGGAGTGGTCTGCTCCTCAGGAGAAATGGGAGCTCCAGTATCCACTTCTTCCAGTATTGGTGAGTATATGGGGGCCTCCTCAGACTGAATAGTCTGAGCAGGGGTTCGTTTGGATTTTCTTTGGTAGGTGATGGATATTTGAGGCTGTGTAGGTGGTTGAAAGCAGCAGGTGTGGGTTCAACACTAGCTTGTGCTGCTAGGTTGTCACCTTGAGCAATGAGCTCTAACATTTTTGGGACTAGGGCTGTTTCTACCCCAGAGAATCCAACAGTGGACTTTCTCAATGTTTTAAAGATGCCGGCTTCATCTGTCCCAATTTAAGAGTGTTACCTGTTTCCCTTAACTGTGAGCCCAGTTCACAGTTAAGAATGTACTGGACATATCTAGGAAACATGTAGTACTCTAAGGAGTCTAAATTAGCAAGCAAATTTGTAAAACAAATTGAGAGTACCTGAATTTGACCCCTTGAACCATTCCATGGACTATGAAGGAGAGATCTTCAGGAATCTGGTCCCATCCACCATGCTTGTTTGATAAGCTGTGAATGACCACATGGAGCAGGAATCTCCATTTGGATGAGACCTTCCCTTTCCTGAAGGTCTTTACAGAGAAATCTCCCTCGTAGCCCATCTGCTCAAAGGAATGATTTACAGCTTCCTTTGGAAGAACACCTCACCTTCTTCATCATCCAGCTGAATGTCGGTTGATGATGGCCGGAGTGATGAAGATTGTTCTCCCTGCACTGTGGCAGACAGTGCCTTCTCCCCGTCCATAATGACCTCTTGGCAGGTCTTCCAGAATTCAAGCAACTGATCCTCATAGAGGGGAGGATCAATGGTTAGGGAGGTGAAGTAGTGGGACAGAGACAAGAAACGGCAAACCTCTGAGAAATGAGGATCTTTCTCAGAGCATAACAGAGCAACTTGATTGTGTTGTCTGTGTAGCTGCATGGTAAAGTTGGATCATTTCTGTGAGCAAGGTTAGCCATTGTGAGGTAGCTTAAGAACGAAGAAAGAAGAAAGAAAGAAATTTCAGAGAGAAAATTTTGGGTTTAGGTTTGGAGGAAGAGCAGATGATAGAAGAGGGGGAAACCGTTGGGTTTATGAGAGAGAGGATTTCAGATAAAGTTTAATGAAAGAGGATAAACTTTGAAATCCGGATGTCGGTCCCACCTCTGAAAAAGTAGTTTACTTTTTGCTCAAAAAGTAGTTTTCTTGGAAATCAACAAGCTTCCGAAGGTAAATTATCTTCGGAAGTTTTAATGAAAAAGCTTCCGAAAATTAATGACTTCGGAAGAATTTCCTGAGAGTATTTGATGATTTTGCTTCGGAAGGAAAAATTAAGACTTGAGCTTTGTATAGAGATCAACAAAGCTTCCGAGAGTTAATTATTGCTTCGGAAGGAAAAGGTCCTTGAAAATAAGTAAGTGTCTAAGATAACTATTTAAGCTTCGGAAGATAAAATTGAAATTTCTTCCGAAGGTAAATTTCTTAGACAGTTAAATATTTTGAAGGTGTGATTTTCTTCCGAAGTTAAAATGCATAACTTCCGAAGTATAAAATCATCAATTAATCTAAGGAAAGTCTTCCAATCCAAGAAAAAACATGAGCTTATGAAGATGATAGACTAGACAACTTAGAACACACATTTTTTAAGAAATAATAAGAATTTTTTTAAGAAAAATTTACTCAAGGTTGATCATCCCAATAGCTGATATTAGATATTTAAATCTTTGTTCATCAAAAGCCTTTGTAACAAATCAGCATATTGTTCATCTGTGTGAACCTTGACTAGTTTAATTAATCCCTTTTCATATTATCTCTTATTAGATGATACCTGATATTGATGTGCTTTGTCCTTGAGTGCTGCACAGGGTTCTCTGTAATTGAGATAGCACTGTTGTTGTCTATGTGGATTGGAGTCTCCTTGAAATTTAACCCATAGTCTAGCATTTGATTCTGAATCCAAAGCACTTGAGCACAGCAGCTAGCGGCAGCAATGTATTCAGCTTCAGCAGTTGATGCAGAGACACAGGATTGTTTCTTGCATTGCCATGAGACAACCCTTCCACCAAGAAATTGACATCCCCCAGATGTAGACTTTGCAGTCATATTGCAACCACCATAATCACTATCTGTATAAGCATACAGATTGAAGTCAGAATTCTTGGGATACCATAGACCAAGTGTTGATGCACCTTTTAGGTATCTTAGAATCCTTTTGACAGTGATAAGATGAGACATCTTAGGGTTGGCTTGATATCTTGCACAGATGCATGTAGCAAACATGATATCAGGCCTACTAGCAGTAAGATACATAAGAGACCCAATCATAGCCCTGTATAAGTGTTCATCTACACACTCCCCCTCAAGATCAGGACCAAGGGAGTGGTTTCTGGCTATGGGTGTCTTAGCAATCTTACAGTCAGTCATATTGAACCTTTTGAGTATGTCTTGAACATACTTTGACTGACTTATGAAGATGCCATCTTCAACTTGCTTCACTTGAATTCCCAGAAAGAAATTGAGTTCCCCCATGGCACTCATTTCAAATCTGTCTTTCATCAGCTTCTCAAAGTCTTTGCAGAGCTTTGGATTAGTTGAACCAAAGATGATGTCATCCACATATACTTGAACTAGCAATATGTCTTTTCCTTGTCCTTTGATGAAGAGAGTTCCATCTATAGTACCTCTCCTGTATCCATGTTTACAGAGATACTCAGACAGTGTCTCATACCACTTCCTGGGTGCCTGATGCAGCCCATAGAGAGCTTTGTCAAGCTTGCAGACATAATCAGGATGATCAGGATCTACAAAACCAGGTGGCTGTTTGACATAAACCTCTTCATCTATCACTCCATATAAAAGGCACATTTCACATCAAGTTGAAAGACCTTGAAGTTCTTGGATGCAGCAAATGCCAGGAATATCCTAACAGCTTCTAATCTTGCCACTGGAGCAAAGACATCAGTGTAGTCAATCCCTTCTTCTTGTGTGTATCCTTGAACAACCAGTCTAGCTTTGTTTTGATGATAATGCCTCTATCATCCTTCTTGTTCCTAAACACCCATTTGGTTCCTATTGTAGTCTTCCCAGAAGGAAGAGGACAAAGGTTCCAAACTTTCTGTCTTTTGAATTGAAGCAGCTCTTGTTGCATAGCTTCAACCCAACTTCCATCCTTTAGAGCCTCCTCAACTTTCTTTGGCTCTATCTGGGATAGAAAACAAGAGTGAAGACAAACATTTGCTTCATGGGTTTGTCCTCTTGTCTTTACCCCGGACAAACATCTCAATGATGTTTGTGGTAGGATGAGACTTGTGGATCCTAAGCTGAGGAATCACAGCAAGTTGTTGAGAAAGATCTAAATTGAAAAATTTAGATCTGGCATAGATGTTTCTCCCACCACATCAGCACACTTTTCAAGTGAAACTTGATCCAAGCAGTGTGTGACATCATTGATGTTCTCATCTATGGTGTGGTTAGTGGCATCAAGAAATCCTTGGTCACTGTCACCATCACCATTGTTGTCTTCCACAGTTGAGGTGTTCTTATCTGGTTGTAGAGCCTCTGAGCTGGAATTTGAAGGCATACCAGATGTATCAGCTGAATTTGTCATTGTTGTGCTGATAGAAACCTCATTTGCAGAAGTAGTTCCAACTGGAGCTGAAGATGTATGACTTGAAGGTCTTCCTAGCTCAAATCTTGGGTCAGGATCACCTGTATTTAAATTTTCTGCAGATCCTGAAACATTCTCACAAGATTTATTAAAACAGTTGGTAACCAAATCAAGATCAAATAGCCAATCTGGACCAGAACCAGCAACACATGGTGTGTGTTCATTGAAGGTCACATTGGCTGACTCCTCAACTATTCTAGTTCTAAGATTGTACACTCTATAAGCCTTAGCTTGGGAAGAGTATCCAATAAAGTGTCCATCATCTGATTTCTCAGCAAACTTGGCAATTTGATCTTTGGTATTCAAGATGGTGCAAGGACATCCAAATGACCTGAGAAAACCAATGAAAGGTTTTCTCTTGTGCCAAAGTTCATAAGGAGTCTTCCCATGAGTCTTAACTACTAAAACTCTGTTCTGCACATAGCAGGCAGTGTTGACTGCCTCTGCCCAGAAGGTGATGGGCAGTTTAGAGTCAGACAGCATGGTTCTTGCAGCTTCAATCAGTGTCCTGTTTCTCCTCTCAGCAACACCATTTTGCTGAGGAGTCCTGGGAGCACTAAATTGTCTTGCAATACCCTTATCATCACAAAATGTATCAAGGGTTGATTCTTGAATTCTGTTCCTTGATCACATCTTATGATTTTGACCTTGTGATCAGACTGATTCTCAATCTTTAAGATGAAATTCTTCAGAATCTCAGGAGTCTCATCCTTAGTTCTAAGGAAAAAGACCCAAGTGAATCTTGTAAAATCATCTGTGATCACTAGACAGTATGGTCCTTCCTAAACTCATTACACTGGTGGGGCCAAAGAGATCCATATGTAACAAGTGTAGGGGTGTAGTGATGGAGTTCATTTCCTTAGGCTTATGAGATACCTTATTTGCTTCCCTTTCAGGCATGCAACACAGTGATCATCACTTGTAAACTCTTTCTTTGGCATTCCAGTTACCAGATCATGCTTAATCAATTATTCATGTTCTTAAAGTTTACATGGCACATTCTTTTATGCCATAGGAAAGATTCATCACTATTGGCTTTAGATAGAAAGCATGAAACTTCTCCGGAGGGAGAGGTTTCTTGCAAGTCCATCTTGTACATGTTTCCTTTCCTGGGGGCTCTAAGCAGGATATGCTCATGAGGAATGACCACACCAGGCTTAAGAACAATGCACTCATGCTCAGTAAAGAGCATGTTATGACTCTGATCACAAAATTGAGATACACTCAGAAGATTGTATCCAAGCTCTTTAACAAAGTTTACCTTTTCAATGCTGAGCTTACCATTTGTGACCTTGCCCCTTCCTGAAATGTAACCACCTTCATCTCCTCCAAAAGCAACAGGTCCTCCATCAATCCTTTCAAAGTTCTGGAGTAGTGACCTATTACCAGTCATGTGCCTGGAGCAGCCGTCTATGATCCAAACATTTCTGTTTGTCTTCAGCTGTCCCTGTACAAAAGAGAATGATTAGTTACATCTGGAAACCCAATCCTTGCTTGTCTTGGGCTTATTTACAGAAGGTAATTCAACAGTGATAGATCCTATGGTTGTACTAAGAGGATCTTGAGCTGTTGTAGATGGAGAAATCTCAGTCACTTGGTCTTTCTTAGACATCCACACCACCTTTGGAGTCTTGGACTTGACCTTCAAAACTTCGGAAGCTTGTGGAACTTCGGAAGTTTTGATGACTGATACTTCGGAAGATTCTGCAGACACTGCAGCAGATTTCAGTGCTTCGGAAGAATTCCTTTCTTCCGAGACCAATATTTCTTCCGAAGGTAATTTTCCATTTCCCTTCTTTTTAGATTTGAGACTTCCGAAGGAAACTGGTTTTCCTTCCGAAGCCTGAATCTTCTTGGAACTCTTTGAAGCCTTTGTTTTGGCCATGTGGACAGTACCTTTAGGATTGAAGGGACAATCCTTTGCAATGTGAGTAGTGCTGTCACACATAACACAATTCATCTTCTTCTTCACAAGAGCCTTTTCATGAGAATAAGACTGTTTTTGGTCACATCCCTTCTCCACCTTCATCTTTACAGATGCTGAGACAGTCCTCTTGGGCTGAGGACTGTGCTTGGAGTTTGATGGTCCAGGCTGTGCAGCAGTGGTACACAGCAAATCAGTCTTCTTCTTGCTACTGAGATGAGTTGAACAAGAACCAGAACTCTTAGCAGAAGAGTTTTGGTTGATGTCTTCAGTCCCTACCACTTTAAACCCTGCAGAAATAAAAACTTGTTTCTGCTTAGAGTCAAAAGCAGCCTTGATCTCTTGAGCCTTCCTTGCCTTTCTTTTGCTCTTTCTGATCAAGTTCTTTCTCATGGACTTGGTCATCACAGTCTTCACTTTCTCCTCAGAAGGATAGTGGCCCTTCTTGGAATCCTCCTCTTCACTCTTAGTAGAGGGATTCTTCACTATCTCTTCTTCATCCTCCTCACTCATAGGATCTATGAAAGGAAGCTCATCTTCACAAGTTCCACACCTAGGGGGTCTTACAGACAAGTTTGTGTGTGGAGGAGATATCTCATTGATCCCAGTCCCTATCTGTTTTGATAGCACACTTTGTTGTGCAGGGATGAGGATATCATGTTCTTGAAGGTCTCTTCTTCAAGAACATTCTTTTCTGCCCTGGCTTTGCTGATCACAAGCTCAGCCTGGCACTCAGTTAGCTTGGTTATGAGATCTTGAATTTGAGTTCTAAAATCTGTGTGTTCATGTTTTAGAACTGAAATGGTTTTCTCTAAGTCCTCTATTTTCAGCTTATAATCATTTTCAGACTTTCTAAAATCAGATTTTAAAATATTTAAGGACTCAATATCAGATCTCATTCCAAGTTATAGGACCTGTACCTATTAACTTTAGCAATGCATTCAGGAGTACAGAGATGTTCCAATACCTTGGCTTCATCATGATCTGCCATCAGTGCTTGATTTGGAGAAGCATCTTCCACCTGAAAGCTCCAGTCAAAGCCTCCTTCTTCAACAGCAACAACAGCTTGCTGCTTTGACTTCTCATTATGAAGAGCTTTGTCAGTGTAGTTTGGTCTGGATTGTGTTTGGCCACCATTGGTTCTAGGTGCCTTACACTCTCTGGCAAAGTGGCCCATCAAGTTACAGTTGTAACACTTGACTTTGCCTTTGTCCAGTCCAAACTTTCCACCGGTTGCATTGCTTGGAAACTTCCTTCCAGTCCTCTTGTAGAACTTCTTGGCTCTGTGAGTGAGAAGAGCCATCTGCTGGACTATTTCCATGTACTCCAGATCATCTGGATGGATACAGTCCAGTCTTCAAGAGTGAAAAGAGAGTTGCCACTGCTTTCATCAGAAGACACAAATGCTTGAGAAGAGCTTGTCTCTTGGAATGGGCTTCCTTGAGTGTAGTTCTCCCTTGGTGTCTCTGGGAAGGTGATGAAAGGACCCTTGGGTGAGTTGTCAGGGTAGCATATAAGATGATGTTTGGGTTCTATGCTATCCCTTTCAACCACATGTAGGGCTGAACCCATTTGATTGTTGGAGTTGCCAGATGAACCCTGCATGTTCATTTCCATCTGGTAGCCACTGAGAATCCCATATAACTCTGTCAGAGTGAGAGTTTTGAGATTTTCAGTTCTCTTGATCACCACACAGTAGTGTGTCCATTGCCTAGGAAGTGAGGACATGAACTTCCTTACAATGTCTCTATTCTCAAGAGAAACTCCTCCATCCACTAGGGTATCCACAATCTCAACATACCTGAAGTATTGCTGAGTCATGGTCTCACCTGTTTTGAAGGTGAAGTTTTCAAACTGCTGCTTCAGGAGATCCTTCTTGTTCTCCTTGGCTTCAGAAGAACCCTCATACATCAGTTTCAGTGCATCCCACAGCTGCTTAGCTGTTTTGCACTTCTTGAAACCTCTGTATATAGAGTTTGGAAGGGCAGTTTGAAGAGCTGTCATGGCTTTCCTGTCTATCTCTACTCTCTTCCTATCTTCATCAGAGTAGTTAGCCACATCCTTGGGGATCATACCAGCACCAGTAGCAGAGGGTGTGCTGGGTATGAAAGGTCCATTCTCAATAGACTCCCACATTCTTGAATCGAGAGACCTGATGAAACCTTCCATTCTTAAACACCAGGTGTCAAACTCATCAAGAGTGATCAGTGGGGACTTGTTCATGGTTCCAGTTTCCATATCGGTTTTGGAAATGGCTGCCATTTGAAAAGTTTGGTATTTGTGTGTGTGAGGGATCTTAAGATGGTGAGATCTTATATCAAGAGCCTGAAGCTCTGATACCAAATGCAGGATCGTTGAAGGGTGTGAGTTACAACACAACAACACAAAGAGGATTAACCAAACTTTAATCAAACAGTAAACTGGATTAACCAAGATAAGACACTAAGAACACAAGTAATGAAAGAGACAGAACACAAAGAACACAAGTATATGGTTTTCAAGAATGCAGTATTGCTTTCTCTATGTTCTATTACAAGTGTTACAAAGCATAAATAAAAGATACAAGAACATGAGATACTTATACTACATCCTACAGCTGGCTATACTTTGAAAGCCAGCTGGATACAATTGACTAGACACAAACAAAATCAATTGTAGAGTCAAAAGGCAGATTGCCTTTTGACTTGTGACTATGACATGCCATAGCTCACATCCTTTTCTATTACAAAAAGGATAAGTACATAAAGTAGAAAGTATACAGACTCAAGACCTCAATGTACAGTTACCAAAAGCATGGACCTTTTCACCAAACCATGTTAGTTGGTGACTTGCAGAGTTGCAGCGGAAAGATGTCCAGCTTTATGGAACAGTACATCAGATAAAGCATATGTTAAAAGTCTTCGGAAGAAATCTGTCTTCATGAACTTGAAGCTTCGGAAGACTTTGTCTCTGAGGCTTCGGAAGATTTGGTCTTGGCTTCGGAAGATTTCACACTTAGAGTATTTCTGTTGC
Source organism: Flaveria trinervia (assembly GCA_025506515.1). NCBI lineage: Eukaryota > Viridiplantae > Streptophyta > Magnoliopsida > Asterales > Asteraceae > Flaveria > Flaveria trinervia. Next base: position 4,237,974 of record CM046457.1, on the reverse strand, counting down.
ACATGTGAAACTTCTGAAGCATTCCACTTCAATGCACTTGTGCGGCATACAGGAGAGACTAAAGATGTTTAGGTTGCATCAGCCTCTTCATTAATCTCTACAAAAACCTTTGTTGGAACCGTGGATTTGAAGAAAAACTAGTTTTTGGTAAACAAGTCTTGCAGCAATTATCCAAGAGTCATGTTGCATGACATAAAAATTTAAAGTTCTTACCTAAGATGAACTATTTTTGAAGATTCAAAAATGATTTCCTTAGGGACTTCTTCTCCTTTGAGTAGGATTTATGCAATGTTTTGCACCAAAATCATAAGGGATCCTGGAAATCCAGAAATCAAAACTTGAAACAAGTTTAGGATGATCAATATCATGTGAAAGAGGGCTGTTCTTTGATTGTTCTAGCCATGTGTTTTAGAGAGAAGGAAGAGGAAAGTGTGTAGGTGATTTCTAGTGAGAGAAAGGTGAGGTGAGTGTGTGCAAAAGATGGAGTGTGAAGTGGTTTATATAGAGATGTTCAAGTGTGATTAGAGTAATCTAATCATGTAATTAAGTCTTATAAATAGCTGGAGGATCTCTAAGTGAGATGTCACCTGGTATAAGGCGGGTGTCGGTCTCGTTAAATTCTTTTGTAAAATTCTTAAACGTTTGGGTTTTTACGCGCAAATTTTCTATAAAATTCAAGTATTAATTTGAGGCTTTTCAAGGGTTCACAACATTAAATAATAATGACAAAAAGTCAAGAAAAAATATATACGATATAACATAGTGTGCAACGGATTGTACGTTGCATCATGATAATATTTAAAAGTCTTAATTTTACTCGATCAAAGTAAATAATATTAATTATTATTATTCATTAATAATAATATTTTCACTTCATATTTATTAAGTTATAACATTCAATATTTATTGACCAATTTTAATCAACCAAATTATCACCAACGTTCATTAAATGCTTTATCGCTACGCGACCCGGTAATTTCTCAAAATTAGCAATTATAAAACTTATCCACAAAGGGGCTTTTCTAGATCTTAAATGATCTTAATTATCATAAAATTAAGTCTTATGACGCATTTAAATATTTTTTATATTTTATTAACGTACAAATATTAACTTGAAAACACGAGATGCCATAATACGAATCAATGAATTATAAATATGATTGTATGATACAATCAACATAGAATACGAATCAATGATTCAATGATCATTACCTTTTATACCAAGCAAATGTGCTCTAACCCGAGAATATGACCCTTGTCTGATTTCATTGCACAAGTTGCACTTAAATTTCCATGTTCCTCTGTTACCTTGCTTTTCGATTTTAGTCACATACTCCCACAATGGTGGTTCTTCTAATGATGTTCATGATCCTTGTTTTTCTTGAGAAGTCATAATAGATTGAAGCATTATTATTCGACACCCAAACAATAAGAATAAACAATCAAGTTTACCTTCAAAACAAAAATCAAACAATAATATATTATTAATATATATTATATATTATATAATATATGAATGACATTGTTTTTTCAACTTGCAACTTGCATACAAATATTTAATTCACATTTACTCATCTAGTTAAAAACTTAAAATTCAATGGTAATTTAGTAATATTTAAAAAACCCACTGATAAAGATGAATTGATATGTGATGCTCATTGTTCACAAAATCACACTTTCTAATGTTCAATACTTCAACACTTTCCAATGTTCAAAGATCACCACTTTAATATTCAATGTTCACCTTCAAAGTAAGAACCTTTAAAGCAAAAGTCGATGGACTATCAGTTCACCACTTCTCTGTTCACCTCCAAAGTACAAATTATGAGATCGATGATTCTGCTACACAGATCGTGAGATTGATAATTCCGCTACACAGATCGTTCGAACTTCGAAGCAAAATTCTTTGATGTTCGATGATGATCACTAGTCACCTCTCGCTTAGATGGTTCGAACTTCGAAGAAGATTATTAGGCGTAGCCAACTGGCAGAGTGGCGGTTTAAGGAAATCAAAAAGGTTTTACACGGAAACCCTAAAAATAAGTCAAAAATTTTTGGAAACTTGCTAGAAACGTTTCCTTAAATCACACCCGATACCGGTACACAATCGAATCATTTTGGACGCGTTTCCGATTTGTGAAAGTACCCAAAATGGGTACCCTATTGTTTGGGCCGTTTCGGTGCTTCCGAGCATACTACTAGTCGTCTGTAAGATATGTGACTCATGGTTCTCGTTGAACTTCAAATCAAAAGGTCAAATGCAACCAGAAATTCACACACACACACACATATATATATTATATACATTATATATATACATACATACATATATATATACATATGTATATACACACGAGGGTACCCCATTGTTGTCGTTTAACGTTGGTGACCTAATAATAATAAATAATATTAAATTAATGAGAATCTAATTGATTATGTGATTATTGTGTTATGTTTATGTGTTTACATGTTTTTAAAATGCTAATTAGAAAATTTATCGCGTAACGCGGAAACGTGCCTATTTATTCGTATGTCTTGTGTTTTTATAAAGATAAGATATATAATGATTTTCATTAGTTTATATCTTTATATTATTAAGTTAAAAACACTTTACAAAGAGTTTAAAGCCTAGTTTTTATTAAATACAAATTACAAGGGTTAAAAGGGTAAATATGTAAATTAAAATTAAACAAAACACACTAACCCTAATCCCCACCCCCTATCGGCCGCAAACACCCACACACACCCCTCTCCTTTGCGAAATCAGCCAAGAACAAGCAAGAGAACTCGAAATTGGATCGATTTCAAGGCATACAACTTGTTGGAATCATCAATTACAAGCTATAACACGTTTAAAGGTTAGATTTTTCATGTTTTTGTGGGTTTTTGTTGAGGGCCGAACCCTAATGCGACTTTGGGTCTTCATGGAGTCGAAATTGATGTTAGTTGTTGGTGTTAGTATGTTAGTTGGATTGATTACATGTTGTTTAACGTCGATTATGTATGAATTGTATGTTTTTAGTGGATTGATCATGAACTTTGGTTATAGGCAAACCCTAATTCGAAAATTGGTAGGATTATGGATGAATGGTGATTTTTTGATGAATGTTTGATGATTAATAGGTTGTATAAATGCTAGGTTACATTGATTTTTCAAGAAATTGATGAATTGAAGTTGGTGTTCATAGGTTACTAATAATAGTAATTTTATTTTCATGACATGATGATCTAGTGATGGATTGATGTTATTGATGTGTTCATGATGATGATTAGATGCTAGATTGTTGTTATGAATGCTAGAAATCTTTGAATGGATGTTGTTATTCATAGCTTGCCAAAAGTAGAAACTTTTGTTCATGAAGATTGTTAAATTATGGTGATTAGGTATTGTTGATCATGTCTAGATATTGTTATGAGCTTGAGATGGTATAATTATGATGAATTCGTGAATACATTGGGTAGTTGATAGATGTGGGATGTACTTTCTAAAAAGGGAAACTTTAATTGCATAAAGTCTGAAAAATGATAGTTTGAACATGTTTGAGATGTTAGGAGCATGTTAGTATGATCATGGATGAATTCTAATGTGGTAGAACATGGTAATTTGGTTGTATGTGATGTTGGGGTAATCATGAATGATATTTGGACATTTATGATCATGTATGATTTGGAAGTTGATTAGTAGTAGGACATCATGTTCGGGACTGGAAATTGATTATTGTGGTGTATGCTGGATGTAATGAATATGATTGTGATCATCATACACACGTGCGAATCTGAGGCCCCTACTTAGTAGGATTGGCAGGGTTTAGGATGTGAAGTCGTGAGTGGCTTCACATGGCATGTGGTGCGTGATTTGATCTTTGTGTGGCATGTTAGTTATGTTATGACTAGTAGACATGTTAATGTTCTAGATCCGCATGACTTGTATGATACTTGGTTGTATGATGATCTGAGTGATACACCTGGATAGTATAGCATACATATGATCCATTTGAATGTTAACCATGTATGATATATGTGTTTGAATTGCTGAAATGGTTTTACAACACATGAAGTCACCAACGGGTCAAACGGGTCAACTAGGTCAAACCTGTCTGTTTTGTTTGAAATCTTGAGTCCTTGGTTGTAGTGTACTTAGGGTTTCACATGTTCTTTGATTGCACGTACTCATGTACTTACATGATCTAGGTAACCTCTGAAGGTTGTCTGTCTATTTTGTTTGACAAGTCAAACCCTAAGTATCTATATGCATATCAGGTGAGTTCATGCCCCACTCTTTATTTAATCTCTTTTGGGGGAGATAGCATACTGGTAAATCAAAAACGCTTTATATATTCAAGTTGTGTATAATATTATATAGTGTTGATATCATGGAAAAGTCCTCACACTTTCTAATTGTTAATATTGAATAGCGGGGAAATTTGGGTAGTACTACTGGGTCTGACGAGCCCCACCTGTGTGACTCGAGGTCAATCGGGTGCAATTTGTCCTAATAAACATTGTCACGACTTGTTAAGTCGTGACAGGAGGCAACAACGTAACACAGTCAGCTTCAATTGCGAAATCACTATGAAATAATATTTATTGTTAATGGACTAGCTATCTGTTACAATGCACTACTTTTATATCTCTATTATTAAACTGTTTATGTTTGAATATCTCTTGAACTCACCAACCATTGTGTTGACATTTTAGTATGCTATTCTCAGGTCATTAGCTTGTTTTCCATAGGAGCACTGCATGGTTCACTTGCATTCTAAGACTCGATTCTCAAGACATTTTTAGTATTTTAATGATTATTGTTTACTCTTTTGGGTTGGCACATGTTTTGCCGTAGTTATACTTTTATTTCTTTGGGTTGTCTTCAAAACGCTTCCGCACAGTTTAAAGTTTGTACTTTGGTTGATTTTATTTAAATTATGGCATATAGAGTCGTTCTGAGTAACTGTCGACTGTGATCCTGTTTGTTCACACGCCTCGCGGTAAAACTCCGCAAGTGGATTTTGAGGGTGTGACAGCAGAGTTGTATTTGATAGAAAAGAGTATTTTCATATACAACATACAAAAACTATTTTATTACTTTTAAAACTAGAACTCACTCAGCAACGTGACTTTTATACATTTTCAGTTGGCAGGTAATTATTGCTGAGGATGGCACGAGGGTGAAGCTACTCGGCAGGGAAAGACTGACATCCATTCGTATTCTATGTTACTATTGTTTTGTAATGCAGTAAAACAATTCTTTTGTAAACAGATTAATGATGATGTATTGCTTAACAACAATGTTTTAAATGAAATGAATGGTTTTTGATAAATCATTTCCACTGCTTAAGTTTGTATAATTATAATGTGTAGTGCTTTAACTGCTGTGATTGATCAACTGTGAGGTTTCCGGGAACGGGGCCTTACATTATTATGATAGATTAAGTATCATCTCCGATGAATTCACATCAATACATATCAAAATAGGTGATTAAGAGTAAATTTTTGGGTGTGATCATCTCTGTTACTTTCATTTATAATTTTTTCTTTTTTATTGCATTTACAAAATTTTCATTTTCATTCATAAATGTGAACTCCGTTAATTTAAAATGTTAAATATGTATGTTGATAATATTACTCTTTAAAACACAAAAAAGTCTTTCAATTACATTACCATAATCAAGTGGAACTAAATCATGATATATGAGAGATGGTGACAAGAGACGATGATGTCTATTTTACAACCATTTTGGAATGGGCTTCCGCCTACCACCAAAAACCAAGTCCATCGTCCTCCTCCCACCGTTGAAGCCGACAACCAATGATTCAGTCATGATGAAAGGTTTGAACATAAAAATGAAATATTTAATGTAGTTTTTGTAAATGGAACAATAACACGTGAATATAATTTTAAAAATAACACGTTAACATAAATTAGGATTTTATCTTTATATGCAAGTTTTATAGTTACCCCTTAATGATAGATGTTAACATTTTAAATTAACGATGTTAATTTTTTTGATGAAAATAACAATTTTTTTTAAACATGAGTGAGTCTCGTTTGAAGTAAAAATATTATGGGTTGAGATGTGGGGATTTTCACATATGTGGGTTTCTTTCTGAATACTTTGAGGGTGTGGTCTCGACTAAAAAACAAATAGATGGACCCGATTATGATAAACACATAATTTCCAAAGCATCTTCATACATTTGTCATTTGCTCGTTCAAAACAATTTTAGTTGATTTATGTTGATAAAAGTAATATAATAGATATCATCATGTGTTTTAAGAGTGAAAGATACACTCATGCCATACACCCACACTACATCATAAACCCAACATTAAATATTATCATGTTACACTACATCACATGATACCACACACTCATATTTTGAGGGTGGTACTCATGTAGTGACACACCCATAATTTTTTATGGGGTTTAAATAAAATTTTTGATGGTCTATTGACTATAGTAAAATAATAAATTCTTTCTATGTGATTCGAGATGGCTCGGTTCCATTAGCTATAACAAATATGAAATAAAAGTTAATGTTGCTAAGTTTCCAGATGACCTGCGGATCGATTTATTCATAATAGAGACAATTGGCACTTTAAAATGGAAGGTGTGTTCTGCCACTCCCTGCCGATATATGAGTTTGTGATGTTTCTGTCCACCACTCCATTGGTGGTTCAAGATTGAAGTTCTTTTAGTGTTTTAATGTAATGGGTTGTGTGTATTGACCAATTGGATAAACAAAACTAGTCTTTAGGGTTAAAAATATTGGCTTACTAGATAATAACTTGATAGGTTGAAACTCACTAGTTTAATGGAATAATGATCCAAAATCATGTTTTAATAAGTTTATATTTGTTATAAAGTTTTATATTTTTTATAGTCATTGGTAATTAAATAATTTATATCATTTTATATTTCCAAAATCATAGGGGTCGTTGTCACAATTTCTTGGAGGTCGGTCGGAAATATAACATACACAAATGTAGTGTTTTTTCATGGGGTCGGGTGACCCCAACCATTATAGTTGGGTCCACCTTGCACTCATGTCACACCATAATACTTGATTTTTGTTCCATGACCACAACAACTTTTGCTCCATAACCACGACAAGAGCACACAAATTTATAACGCCATATGATGTATACATTTGATAACACGGTGTTGTCATGCCATGCCATAGAGACACAACACCACCCTAAGAACCTTCTTTCATTTTTGACAGTATACATACTAATACTAATACTAATCTATACTATATTAATAAGCAAATGAGAATGACAATATTATCTTTTCACCTAATTTTAAGAGATGTACAAGTTATGCTACATACCTTACATCTATATTATATTAATAAGCAAATAGAAAGGACAATATTTGTAATATTCGTCGTTTTTCAAGTTAAAATCCAATCTTTAAGATCTATTATAAAAATTATAGTAAATTTTAATGTATAAAATGCATTAAATGTGTAATTTATATTATGAGTTATTCATTTTTGAAACGTTTAGACAACTTATAATAATTTATGGATTTTAAATAATTCTTTTTCATAAGGTTATAAATTTATTAATTATTTTATAATAAATAATTAAATGGAAAAGTCTTATTACAATTTATAAAGTTATAAAATGAAATTTTAATAAACTTATAAATCTTTATAAGTGAAAATAAATAATTAAATTATAAAGATTAAAAACTTTACAAAAGTTATGAAGATTAACAAATAATTAATTTGATATATTATCCAATTAGTTTTATAAGTATAAGGGTTAAATTATAATTGCTGAAACTTAATATAAAAGCTTCTAGCATAAAATAATAAAGTTGGATACTTGAGGGACCAAAACTGTAAATATGTTATAAAACTAAATCAACTCTTCTTTCCCGTAAATCCGGCCACCTTCGCCCGCCACTAACTTCGGCCACGGCTCCGGCGACTACGCAACTCCTTATTCCCTTTGAATTCCAATCCCGAAATGGTCCAATCGGCTCGTGAGCACCATCGAAACCGTCCAGGGACTTTAATCATGCTTAAACCACGGTTACGAAGTCGAGTGACCCGAGTAACCATCACATTCAACAATCGAGTCGTTCAATCGTTAACACTTAATAAAAAGCAAATTAAATGTTTTATAATCGAACGATTAACTGGTCTTAAGCTTATATCCAATCTAATTTCATCTGAAACCACAGATTCATCACAATCAAACACTCCATTAACCACGACCTGCAACTTAGCCGAAATCAACCTTCTGGACTTCAATAATCAAAACTCGTTGAGGGTTATTGATTCTAATACTTTGTGAAATCTATGAACATCATCAATTGAAGATAATCAACATCAAATCGTCAAATTCATGTTCAACCCGTCGTGATTTCAACTCTCATATATTCATCCCCATTTCAATTCTAATGAGGTAATTAAACACACATTTACACTCGATTTCATGTGCCAATTAAAAGCCCTAACGTTCCATTCGTAAACATTAACAATTCAGGGTTCAATTTGAGCCAAATCAAATTAGGGTTCATGAGGAATTGGGGGAAATTTTGTATCTATGTTTTTAATAATTTAAAACCAAAGTAAACCACGGCCATAACACTGGTTCACTGGTTATGTCATTATTCCTTCCATCATGAGGTCTCGGGTTCGAACCCGGGCTCCCTCGTCTATTTTTTAAGGCTTTTTAAGCCTTAATTTAATTATGAGAAATTTTCAATAGTTATAAAAATAGTTTTTGTAAACTTTAACTATTTTTAAAGGCACCAAATAATTTTCTATAATTTTTCTAAATTTAAGTAATTAACAATATTATTTAATAAGACATTTTAAACAAAGATTATTCTTGAGTTATTTATATTAAAATGGATTTTAATAATTAGTAAATTATTGTTGGTCCAAATGTTCCTTTAAATATCCATCGTTTAAATCACGTTATTTTAAATGGAGATTATTTTCAAAACATTATAAATTTATATGTTAAATAACTAATTATTCATTTAATCTTTTAGGTATGTTATATCATAATTAGTTAATAAAGTTATTCGTTAACTTTTATTTTTAATTCTTGAAAGTTATAAAACAATATAATTTCCTATGATTCTTTATTCTTATTTTAAGAGTTTCAATATTATAAAGATCATTTAAAGGTTTAAAAACTTTATAAAATAATTTATATAATTATATGTTATCTTACAAGTCATTTAAATATATATTCAATATTCTTTATCAAATAATTAATTACTAAGTTAATTATTTATTTATTATTTATTATTTTTTTGCACAGTGTACTTAATCTTTATTTAATTAATAAATCAAATTATTTAATCAAACATTATCGTTTCTTAATCTTAATTTATTTATTTCACCCTTAACCAAAATATAATTGATTACCTTATTTTGTATTTGGTTTAATTTAATTATTAAAACCCCCAACTTTCTACGTGAAACCCTAATTCATATTTATTCTTGAATATTATATTTGTTATAATTCTGAGACATCAACCGTTAGGTTGAATTGTGAAGAAATCATTGGAACCATCTTATCTCCTTATCGTTATCTTAAGTGCAACACATAGCATGTGAGTTTTCCATACCCCCTTTTTACTTTATTTCACACATTTTGGGGTGAAACATGTTAACCGTATAAATACACATTTGAGATATTTGTGAGTTCTCCATGCCCCCTTTTTACTTTATTTCATATCTTTTGGGGTGAAACATGTTAACCTTATAATCTTACACTTGTAAACATCTTGATACTTGTAAATGCACATGCAATTCATCTTTACCTTTTTGTTATGGTTATTTGTGTTATTGTAAGTCTTATATGAGATACATATTTTGTTTACAATCATTAACTATTGCTAGCCTGGCGACGTCTTAGATCTTTGGGCCTGACAAGCTTATTCGGTGCTAAAGTCGATGTATTGTCGACTCCTGATGACGTATGCTTGTTCATCATGGGAACCAAGTACACTTAGCCAATCTTATATACTTGTAATCAAGTCGAGGTTTGGTTGTAACTTTATGTGTTCTATAAGCTTGCTAACTTGTAACCATGGAGATGAATTGTTACTTGTAACCCTTTTATATATATATATATATACATATATGCATGTGTTTAAACCATGGGGACTCACCAACTTTATAGTTGACCCTTTATTTTTTTAACATGTTTCAGGTTTCCTACTTGAAGATCTTCTTGTGCTCATATAGGACTTGGACCTAGTTTTAAATTGAAAGTCTTATGTTATTGGTTGTATATTGATTGTTTTGGTAATTACTTATTTGTCTTGAAATGTTTAATGAATAATGACATTTAATATTATTTCAACTTAATTAGTTCCATGTGCTATGAGCAATCGTCTCCTATTCGTCCGCCCCGATGATTCCGCCGTCGGTCGGGGTGTGACAATATTGTCTTTTCACCCAAATTTAAGGGATGTACAAGTTATGCTACATTACTTACAAATCAGAAAAACACACCTACCCAAGAACCCTAGTTTACATTACAAACCAATTAAAACATTTGTGCACTACTAATGGAAGAACATCACCATAATCACGTGCATGGTTACCTCATCGTCGATCTTCTAAGGGCCTCTATACACCCATCAATCTTCTTCCATTCTCAAAAAAGGTCATGTTTGCTTCTTTTCATCAGTAGAACCCAATATTGCACAGAAATGGCTTCCTTGCACACGAGAAGTGAAATGGGCGGGCAATTCAAAATTCAAAGTGAAAAGGCTTAGATAAATGACCTATTAAGTACACATTCTATTCAAGAAGATATTACAAATTTACAAGTATGTTCTTTGCTTTTCGCTCATGTCTTTGATTTTGTTGATTTTGTTGTGTATTGTGTAGTTTGATCAGTTTTTGGTTTGATCATGCCATAAATTTGGCAATATATCATACGTATATGTGTGTACCGTTGTTGTGTAAACTGAATTTGAGTACTTAATATGTTACTTAATATGTTTTGTTATTCTGATTTTGAGTAGGTATTGTGTTAGTTAATCCATTGAATATGATTTTAAGAGATGTACAAAGGTAGGACGTATAATTTCATCATACACACACATAACTGTGTAGTCCTGAAAAGATTTATCCCCAAATTATCTTCTTTTAAGTCGTGAGGTACTTATCTCTTCCCGATGTTAAAAATAAGTTTTCTTGATACATGGTTTTAGCTCATGAGTTCCCTTTGTAGACTTCAAACTAATGAAGTAAACTGTAAATAATTTTGTTTAGGGTTTTGTGTATTTTGGCTACCAATGTTGGCCAAATAGAAATACATAAGAGTATGTAAGCAATATTTTAGTTAACTTTCTTATGCTCATGAAGTTTACTTGATATATTTTTGTTTGTTGATTGCTTTGCACTCAAGAAGCCCATGAATTCTTCTCATCGGTGGTTAGTTTTCAATTCACTCATATTATCATTTACTTATGTTTATTACGATTTTAGTATCTAAGAAGTTTGTTTTGAGATATGGCCATTTGGGATAAATAGAATAATGCTTGAAGCCATTCTGTTAGTATTTATAATTAAACAGTGAGCCTTTCATCCAACCATACTTAATGAAATAGTGAGTAACTACAACCAGTCGTAGGTCTAGACACAATCAATTCACCTAGGTTAATAATCTTAGTTATTACTTAATGTAATTTGAAAACAAGAAACATGGAAGATGGCAAATTTATGTTATTAATTAACTGTATAATTTATGTTGATTTGATATACTAGGTGGATAGTGCTAATAGATATGGCAATATGGCATCTTATTGTAAGTTGTAGAAGTTTTTATTGATCTCGAATCTGTGTTCACAAAAATTACATAAGTTCTTGTGGAGATTGGTTCATGGATGGTATGTAATATATTTCAGTTAAAAATTTATTTTTTGTTGCTACCCGAGTCGATTTTAGTACCCTAACTTTAATGTTTCTTTTATAGTTTTTAATGTTACTCATCAAGTTGGGATTAGAATCACTAATCAAGAAGTCTTGTGTTACATTCAAATGTTTAACTTTTATGAGATAGTGATGGTAGATAAAAATTATTCGGTTGTTATGAAAACCAAAAGCATGATGTTAAAGTTGTAAACTGGTATGATATAGATTATTTGGTTGTTACTTGTTACAAATAGGTACAAAGATAGACTAAAGCTTTTATTCGATATGATATGCACGCTAACAGATATGGGATGTAGTATTTCATGGAAATGTAGATGTTGAAGGACATGAAGCATACTAGCTTTGTAATTTGCAAAGTTTGATTTTAATTTTTTTGTTATAAGTTTGACCGTTTCGTTGACTTTATATAGTTTGTTTTGTACGAAAGGAATATTGTATCGGTCATATGGATGGTTTCCTATGAAATTTGAAGTAGAAAGACCAAAAGTGATCCAATTCCTTGACATTGCCATAAAAAGAAAAGTGTCTGAGGTAATAACAAGTTGCAATATGTCACTTCTGAGCATATTTCATTCGGTCAACTTAATAAAAGTAATATGTCGATTTTAACTTTTAAATTGTTTTATCTCTATAATCTTAACAACAAACCCATACTATTATGTTCAATGTAGTTGTATTGCGTAATCAGGCTTTTACAAATTAAGAAAAAAATTATTATTGAATTTGAAAAAATTAAGAGATATTGATATTACAGGCTAAGAAAGCATGCTATAGGTTATAAAATTTGACAATTTGTTAAGTTTCTATTATGTAGTCTGACTTTGACTATTGATTGTCAATACTTACAGTTGAATTCCGTTATCTATAACGTGATAATCTAGCTAATTATGTTGATTTGAAATTAATTTGTAGATTTCTATCTCCATGTGTAAAGTGTTTGAAATTAATTTGGTTCAAATCAAATTGTCTACTATTAATAGGTTATGTTAGTGTGAGTTGATGTGCGTGTAATGTCATTTACAAGTGTTTTGTGAATTGCTATGTTACATTTATTAGAAAACAAGTTTGAAAATTATGAACATTATAAACACTAAATTCGCCATGAAGTGGGGTAAAAATTTACTAGCTATTACAAATGCATTTGTTAAAATGTAGCATACATAAAGGATGATAATGAGTACAAATTGTCTCAATTTGTATACGTTGTGGTTAGTTTATGTTAGTTATGAGTTGTTTTAGCTTTTGTTACATATTTAACTAATGGAAGTACTATAGAATATGTAATAAGATGATTAATAAACTATAAGAAAATGAGTCATGCAACGTAAATTGTCACTGTTGCTGCATCACACGGGTTTTTTACTGGTTTAACATATAATAACCGAGTCACACCTATTTTACAAAAATGCTTTCCTGAACATATCAAAACCAATGTTTTCAGAACCGGATCGGACGTCGAACCGGACGCCTTACTGGTTTGGTGGTCGGACCAGTTGGACCGGATTTAACTACATTTTAATTATATTTATATATGTAATTAAATATAAGTAATTTATATATGATTTATATATATATATATATTTTATAGTTATATATAAAACTTAACTATATTTGTATATCCGACGTACTAATTTATGGTTTAACACCCCGTTTTTACCCATTAAAATTAAAAAAAGAAGGGAAAACCGATCCGGTTTCCCGGTCCGACCAGCGGTTCGGGACGAACCGGCCGGTTCGACCAGTAGAAAAAGATTCAACATAGACCAGACCGGACCAGATACCGAATCCCGGTCGAACCCGGTCTCAACAACATTGATCAAAACACAAGACTATATGATAACTCTTTCAAGCACATCATCTACTATCTAGAATTCTGATACCCGTGTAGGGTTTAAAGCCTCATCTTCTCCGGCGAACAACCACCGCATCTCCGATCAAATGTTCACCGCATCACCACCGCTATTCACCCTCTCTCTTCCACACCGCCGTCCGTACACCCTCCGATTGTCTCACCACCGTCATCTTCCCCCAATCTCCGTCGTCTCCAACCACCTCCTCCACACCTCCCGCTCAACCTCACATTTTCCGATCAAATCGTCTCAACAGTCTGACTCCAGGCCCACCGCTAACACACCGGAGGAGAACAATAACGTTTCCGATGGTCAATTCGCTCCGTCGTCCCACCCGTGGCCGGAGTGGTCGGAGCTGCTTGAATCTGTATCGATCTCCGGTTATGTTGAATTAGATAGGAGTGTTAAGGATCAGTTTGTGCCGAATGAGAGTTTGTCGATGGAGTTTGTGGATGCTGCGTGTTCGTTTCTAGGTTTTGCGAACAACAGACCTGAGATCTTAGGGTTTGTAGTTCTTTCGCTTTGCTTTGTTAGATAATATTGTTTCAGATGATCTGTGTTCTTGTAATGTAACTGCTGTTTATGTTGTAGCCTGATGTTTGATTGATAAACCCTAATTTTGTATGACAAATTGTTTGTGATTTTTTTGTGTTCAGGTGGCTTTCTAAGGATGATATCCAGGTGCTTGTGAACGATGGGACTCCATTTCTGTTCAAAAATGCTAATGAAACTGAGAAAAGAATGAGAGCTTTCTTGCAGGTTTGTTTCTGGTAGTGTAAGGATGCTACTGCATTGATCATTAATGGCTGATTTTTTGGTGATTTCTTAATCAATACTAAAATTGCAAGAATTAACGCCAACATGGATGTGCTTTTGGTTGTTATCTACTTGGTCCAAACAAAATTGAGATGAACCAAAATGGATAATTGGGTTTAACTGTGTAATGGAGGTGATTGGATGTAACATCTGGCTCCACATATTAACCAGTATTGTACGTTTTGTCCGTGAGAAGCTCACTTAAGTATGTTTTCTTATCCACATCCAATGTGTTTTAAAATGCTGTAGTATTTGAGGTCGGGCAACTCTTATGAATCCAGTACACCTCTTGTCTGCAGTTGATGTGGGGATTTATTTAGGGTGTTGCATTTGATGTATGCTTTGAATGTGATTATTGCAACTTAAAGCAGTTCATCATAGATTCAAACACTAAGATCATTAAACCATAGATATGATTATACTTCTGTTTTCTTTGTAATCTTAATGAACAAATTTTTCATTTTTAGGACCATATTGCAACTTCAAGCTGTAATAATTAGTTTAAATGCACATCCACACCTGAATTATAAATATTGATACATTGATAGTTGATACATTACGATTGTGAATAGAGAGGCCTAGAAGGAACAAAGTTGTAAGTAAAACTATTTAAATTTTCATGGGACACTAGAATATAGTCCTTAGTTTACATTATTGCATGTGTTTCTTATTTTTTATTCCCAACAATTAAAGGAGGAGGAATCAAGTGAAGCAACAACATTAGACTTGATGAAGTACATATTGAGTTATGCAAGCAATCCTATTTTTTATCCTGAAAGAAACATCAAGGAAGCTACCGAGTTATGTGCCAGAAATTTCTTAAAAGAGATGGCTAATCTTAGTGGAAGGGGGGGAGACGATGAAACACTAAGAAATCTTGAACCAAATGTTACTATCAAGAGAGGTGATTGGAAATGCCAAAAGTAAGTTTTTTTTTGACACAGATCTGCTTAAAGGATAAAGGTTATTTTCGTCTTTTGACCTACTTTTGGGTTCAGAGATCAATAGTTGTTAATTGCGTGGTGTGTTTTTAAGAGGTTGTATCTTTAAACTAGAGGTGGTTGTTTTGACCAATTTACTTTTGAGTGGGATGATCTGGTCATATTTTATTTGAATTGGGTCATAAAACAGAGCTAAAAGGGCGTTAAACAGGTGGAACCCATCAAACTGGTTAAAAAGGTCAATGGTCAAACTGGTTTCCTATATGTTTGTATAATATATTTGAATATTGTTGTAATATTTTGGTTCTTGCAGTCATTATTTAAAGCATTAATTATATGTATTCTTTTTTAACATGGATGCAAAGTTGTTCGAGTCGACCTGACCCATCCTGATTGTCTGTGCATTACTAAAATTGTTGGAATATTCTTGGGCAGGTGCAGTTTCATGAATGTCGCAAAGAACACTAAATGCCTTGAATGTGAGGAGTTAAGACCACAAAGACGATTAACTGGCAATGAATGGGATTGTCCCAAGTGAGTCTTCTTTCATTCGCTCTATTCTACATTCGCTTGTTGATTAAACTCTTATTGCATATGGTTCACAAGGGAGCTGACTTGTACGCAACAAAATTGATCTGTTCACCACAAATATGAAAAGACAAAAATGTCTTGCGTTTGGGTAAAACTGTCAAATATAATTTGTCTTACAAATTAGTTTTTATTGCATACAAATCACCTCCCTTTTCACACAAGCTAATTGCAAAGGGGTAACCAACTTTGGTCCAATTTGTACTTTGGGTAACCAACTTTGTTTCATACAAAAATATTTCATATTGATTTAAGGTGATCTTCATTCTCGGCTGTAGTAGGCTGGCTTTTTGAACCTATGTCCCATGCTAGAAAAAGTCATTACGGTCAAAATTATTGACACTATCACCATTTTTGACCTGATCACCTATAAGTATTACCTTAAATCACAACTTAAACTTTTATTAAAATCTTTTGGAAGTCTAATACTTTAATCATCTATTCAAGGCAAAAAAAAAGTTAGGTTACCCAAAACAGATGTTGGATCAAAGTTGATTACATTTTAGGGTTAGTAATGGTAAAATCCAACCATCAGCATTTTGGTGGTTTAATCCTTTAACTTTTGCCATAGTGGTTTTATCCTTTGCGTTTTCAACTTTTTATAAAAAGTTGCATTGGTATGTTATTTGAATTAGATAAAGAATAGCATACAACTTAATAGATAAAATGATGAAGCTGATTGGTTAAATTCAAGATAAACCCTAAACATATTGTTGGTGATTTGTGTACACTAAATCTATAAGATACACCACCAACCTACAGTGTTATCGTTATTGATTGTTGTTCTATAAAGCTAGTGGTGTACCAACCATCTTTCTAAATATGTCTAGTTTGAACAAGTACAAAAAATAGAAGTTTTTCAGGTGTTAAACCCAAAAATAATGAAAATCTAGTACTTTTCATGTGATTAGCTATATTTCATATTTTAAGGTTTTGATCTTTCTTCTTTCTCCAGATGTAATTTCTTCAACTATGGAAGAAACACGGTGTGCTTAAAATGCGAGTGCCAGAGACCAGGTGAGGTTTCATTGCCCGTTAAGCAGGCGAAAAATTACGGTTATGCCCCATTTGTGCCTTTACCAGATGACATGTTTGCAAATAAACCAGAAAATATAAAAACAAGAAATTCTGAACCAAACTCTAATGTTTCTGAGATCAATTCTGAAAAATCAGTTACTAAAATTGAAAATCAGATTAAAGATATCGCTGAAGAAGAGAAGTCAGAAAAATGGTTCAAGAAAGTAGCGGAGTTGCATGATGTGGCGGATCTAACGAGTGCTATTTCAGACGATGATTTCCCTGAAATCATGCCTATGCGTAAAGGTGAAAACCGGTTTGTGGTTAGTAAAAAGAAAGACCGATCGTTAAATTCCCCGACATATAAACGGCAACAAGCGATTGAGCAAGAGAAAAACTCCAACTTTGTTCCTTTTGTTCCGTTTCCACCAGATTATTTTGCTAAAAAGGACAATAATCAGCAGTCGATAAACACAGATTCAAGTCAGATGTCACATGAGAATTCAATTAAATCTGCAAATGACGTTAGTTTTGTGCAAGAAACAAGAAATACTCAAGTTAACAGAAATGAAGATAGACCTGAAACCTTGAATGAAGATCGGGTCAACCCTGTTAACTTAAATTTGAAAAGCGGGTTTCAAGGGTCAACTGTCAAGGAAACCGAACCGTTGGATACGTCTGAAGAGGCTGAAGCGTCGATAACCACGGTTTCAAGTCAAATGTCACATGAGAATTCGATTGAAGCTGCAAATGACATTAATCTTGTGCAAGAAACAAGAAATGCTCAAATGAACAGAAGTGAAAGCAGACCCAAAACGTTGAACAGTGATCATGTCAAACCTGGAAACCCAAATTTAATAAAAGGGTTTCGAGGTTCAAGCCTAGAAGGGTCAGCTGTCAAGGAAACTGACCCGTTGGATATGTCTGAAGAGGCTAAAGCAGAAAGATGGTTTAGACGGGTTGCACAAATTAAAGATATATCTGAATTAAGTCAAATACCCGATGAAGATTTTCCATCGATTATGCCGATGAGAAAGGGAGTGAACCGGTTTGTGGTTAGTAAGCGGAAAACACCGTTAGAAAGGCGGTTAAGTTCTCCAGAGTATAGAAAGAATCTCAGAACTGTGAGATCCGAACCGTCGATAAAGGACGGTGAAGCCAGCTGAGTAATCAGACTCTATATGTTGTAAGTTCATTCTTTTGAGTTAATTTTTGAAACATTGGTACGATATTTGCGGCTGGTGTTTGTTTGAAACACTATCAATTGGTATTGAACTATTGATAATGAGATCAATAATTAGTTACCATTACTTTACTAATATAGTTAAAAATGCAAAGAGGGGAAATTATACTTTTAGTTTTTCTCAGTTTAGCCACAAGGGTTTAGGTTTTCTCATTTTGACCAATAAAGATCAAGCAGGGGAATACATGGATTTATTTTTGGTATTTGTTATGCTTTGTCAAAATCATTTATTCTTTATTTTTTTTAAATATTGGGTTTATTCTCTTTTGGCCACATAAATTATTATTATTTTTATTTGATTGTTTTTTTTTGCATTTTTTATGGTTTTGTTTTGTTTTATGTTGCTTCAAACACATGATTATACACATGATTATGTCACTTTTTTTACCGGAGTGCATAGTAGGGTTTTATATAGGAATGATAGCTATTGTGAAGTGTTTTTTTATCTTGATGTTTAGAGTTTTATGTTATAATGACAGTTGTGACGTTTAGGGTTTTAAGTTGAATGACAGTTGTTATGACGTTCCGGCATCCTGTTTTGATTCCCCTAATTGGTTATTAATTTTATAACAACCCGCCAATTTTACAATTGATTTTATCGGCTTTACAGGGCTCATAATTTTTTGGTCTTTGAACGAGGGAGGGATTTTCTATTGCGTTAACTCAATTTTATTTTCCTGAGTCTATTTGTATGGCTTTTCAAAAGTGGTTTCAGTTGTGGGTTAAGTTTTTCGTAAAACATATTACATTGTTTTTTTTTGTAATATTGTAGGTCCAGTGTCCGTGTTGGAATGTTATGCAACTTATTTTATTTTTTAGAATTAATTTTCTTTTTAACCTTGTGGTTTTACTCATTTAACCATTTAAGTCTTAGATTTTAAAAAAGTCTGTCGATAGTGCTTGTGGTTTCTTTTTTATCTCAATTCTTTAGGTGTTTAACAGCACTCACGTGCTCCCATGTGAGGCTTTTCAGTCCTCTTGTTTCTATGTTTCAGTAGAAAACGAAAGTTATTTTTATGCACCTTCGTCATCTTCCCCATTCAATTTCATTTTTCAAATTGTATCTCCATTTCAATCAAAATCTCATGCTTGAAAGGATCTAACATCCGATTACCATTTCCCTGGTGTGTTAATCGTTTTCAAGAAAGGTCTTTCAGCTTCAGCAGCTGGTGCGGCAGAAGCGGTATGTTTGAAGATAATTCTGAGGAGTTTGATATCATCATAAAACTCGTATGCATTAAACTCTTCAATGTCTTTGAACATACCACTTTTGCGTCACCATTGTGTGATAATGATGAAAGGCTCAACCTTTCTTGAAATCGATTAAACTTATTACGGTGATTTGATTGTTACATTCTTTTGAATATGAGGGTTTGACTAAAATGAAGATACATTTGAGCAATGAAGTTGATGGATGAAGGTTGATTTAAAGGATCTTTGATTTCTACCGAAACATGGTGACGAAAAGATTGAAATGCCCCTCACATTGGGGGCATGCGATGGCTAGCAAAGGCCTAAAAATGGAAGGCGAGACATGACTAGAAGTGAGATGAAAATGTAACATGCACTAAAAAAGATGTTAAAATCATAATCAGACTCGATGCATCCCATTCATAGCAAGTCTTATCTTAAATGGTTAGAGACCGCTTCTAGTGAGACCCCTGGCTCTGGATCCAATCACCCTTAGGGCTAGAACCTGCCGTACAACAAGTCAATCTATATATTTTAAAAGAACTTTAAAATGTGGATTGAAATGAGTTAAAGCGGAATTTTAGTGTCCTTCCTCTCAATGAAGGATAATGGTTATTACCATCTCAAGCAAATTACGTCTATAATTTTCATCATGTAAATTATATATAACTTTGAAATCTGGAGTCATTCAACCTTCAGTATTATAAATTACATACAAAAAATCCAGATGCATTGGTCTTGGAAGTCATGTATTTTAATGTTTCACTCATCCAGGTACATTTAACTCATGCACAGCCAAAACGATTAAAACACGTTTGAGGTAACGTGCAGGTTAGGTCAACAGATGTTGAATCTACTAGCCATTGCATACATTTCATCCTAATAGGTACACAAAAAACATAACAACAAACCTCTAATAAATAATGAATAAAAGAAATGAATGAATTTCTCCTTTGATATTACATTCCTGAATTGGCACTTCTAGATGGAATGGAAAAAAAACCAATAATAAGGAAGGCAACTAATGCTCCAATTGTCTCATGTCTATTGCTTCCTTCAGTTTTACAAGAAGCAACTCTTGTTCATCGAATGTAAGACTCCTTAATATCTATTATAGATAATATGATAAAGTCATATAAACATGTGTATACCGTAGATAACCAGCAAGACAGGTCGGACCGGTTAATGGGTTGATTTGGGTAATTTTAGATACCGGTCAAATGGGGCAGATGGCCTGAGAAAATCTTTGTTTAGAAAGTTCATATCTGTTATATAAATAATTAGTGTGTACTAGTGTACCGCGACTACTAGTAAGTTTTCTTTAGAAATGTTTTAATTTTTTAGGGAGAATTACATATATACCCCTCGCCACATTTGAAATTACATATTTCCCCAAAACACAAATTTTCAATGCAAAAGTACAATGCATTTTATACATGCTTTGGGGATATATGTAATTTCACAAGGTTAGAGGGGGATATATGCATTTTTATATGTAATTTCTATATATTATTAGTGTGAAATATGAATAAAAAGATTATATATGTTATTATAAAAACAATCCAATTTCTTAAATAAATTAACTAGAAGGTTTGACCCTTAAAAATACACTTTAGATGATTTTTAGCCTCTTACAAAATGACACAGGCAAATTCAAAAGTATTCTTCTAAAGGTTTACAATTTCTGAAATTCACATCTACCCTTTCAAAATAATAAAATTACTTAGTTCTACTAATTATAGTACATGTTTGTTTTACAGACACTAGAAATGATTCATTGTAATAAACTAATAACATTCTATTCTTATTCGTTATTGTTATAGATGACTAATTTGTTTTATATTATGAAACGTACAATATGATTTTTTTTGTGTGTTTTAAAAAGGTAAGTATGATGTTACTAAATGTAGAATGAAATGTTTGAAAATATGAATTTTTAGAAGGATATAAACAAAATTAATCCTATAACATAACCAAAATCGACCCATTAATACTTGAACGGATTGAAATAGTAAACTCGATATGTTATGGAGTTTATAATGCTACACTGGAAAAACTGCACGTCCTCTTCCCCCATACCCCATGAACTTTTGTGGGTCCCATTACCCATGATGTCAACAAATTACATAAATGACACCCCGAAATAAAATGAAAAAAATATGAAGGGACAGAAATATGGAATTAGCTTACCTGTTCGAAGAGGATCTCAACAGGATAATATTGTGGGATAACAAAGGACTGATGGTAGATGTAAGCAAACACAGCCATTACCATCTGCAAGCATTATGGAAAGCAAGTTATGCCATACATTTCACAAAACTGTCCGCCTGTATTATCATCTCGACATTACAACTTACGACGAGAACCAGACGTGCAATGGTCGGGTGGGGACTTAGTGAGTTACTGAAGGTTCAAAATGGAAGCAAAGGTTTTAGACTCTAAATATGGGTATGAGGATTAAGTAAAAGTCTAAAGAGGAGTGGCGCGGGTAATGGGTTGAAACAATCAGTTTTACTATTTGGGTTGGGTTTGCTTGAAAATAATTTGTTTTGTAATATCTATAAATAATTAAGGCATTTATTTCTTCGGGATTAGGGTTAGCACGCACAATCAAAACTGCAAAAAAGTAAACACAAGACACGAGGGTTTACGTGGTTTTGGTCATTGTGAATAAGTGAATGACCTAAGTCCAAGGGCTTCAATTAGGGCTACTTGTTATTACTTACGGACCTTTAGGAATTACATGTACACTGATGTGAACATATATACACATTATAGTAAATACATTAGGGTTTCTAACATAATAAGCAAGAACAAAACTAGGCTAGTTGAAGAGGCACCAAATTCCAGATCACTCAAATATGCATCATGAGGATTTAATAGAGGTGTTAAGATGACAAGCCGATTAATAGGCGGATATATATATATATATATATATATATATATATATATATATATATATATATATATATATATATATATATATATCCATATGATATATTTGACTTCGATTTATATATCTATAGAATGTATTTGAATTTCATTGTTTAGGATAAATATTTATTTGAATATATTTGATTGTAATCTAATCCCAAAATATGAGGGATTCTTTGTAACTATAAGTATAGGACAATTAATTCTACACTGGTATCAAAGCAAGTAATTCTCTAATCATCAAGACCTTCTCCTCTTCAAGTTGACCCTATTTCTTTCTATTCCTTCCGACAACCATCTTTTGTTATCCAACATAGGGATCAACTTCAAGCTTCCACTCCCTATTCTTTATTTAATATCACCATGGAAAAGTTACATCCCGTAATCACTGTCACTGACATTCAAAACTCCATTCCCATTAAATTGAAGATGGATAACTATTGTGTTTTGGGCTCCAATACATCTTGGGTCGTGCCTAGGAAATAGTCAAAGACAGTTGTAGAAAGGGAATTAGGGGCAACCGACCCTAACCCTAATATGCCTCATCTTATTTATGTTAAGTTTTAATTGTCTTTTATTATAGATATTCACATATTATACTTGTAATCTTTGTCTTGAATTTGATAAAAAGAAACCTTGATTCGTAACCCGTGGACGTAGGTCAATCCTTGACCAAACCATGTTAAATCGTTGTGTTCTTTATAGTTATGATTACTATTGTGCTCGTGTGATTGTGTTTGTGTTCTGCCAAGAAGAAGAAGAACAACAACACTAACGATCTCATTCCAATTGCAATATTGGCCAAATGTTGTATGGATGGGGCTTCGGATTCCGATGAACAATGGTTGATTCAGTGCAGAATCAATCTAAGGACACCAACTGGGAATATGCAACTTGGATCACAGGGCAGTTTTCACATGCAAGTCTTGAGGTGAAGACTTTTTTGGAAGGGGGGAAACAGTGATACAAATACTAAACCGGAGATACAATATGTGTATTCTAGGAGGGGAAAAAGGGGAAAGTCTAAAAAGTAGGAGGGGGTAGTTTTTAGTAGAAGAAAGGATATTAAGAGAGAGAGAGAATAATGCCTCTATGGTGTGAGTGAGTTTGTTATGAGTTATTGGCTATAGCATGATGCAATGAGAGAGGGTGTGTGACCCTAGAACCTGTAATTCCTTTTGAATATCATCATTCTTAAGCAATACAATCTTTTTAATTTTTAAAATCTCTATTGTCTTCTTCATTTACAAGTTACTCTTAAATTCTCTTACTTAATCTCTATCATTAATGATCAAAGGTTTTCAAAGAATTTAGGACTGAATCATACTTTTTCTAAATAAAAGTTAGAGCTTTCTCAACAACAGTAAGTTGTAGTATGCATGTCAGGTAAATCCAAGTGTAGTTGTAGTTGAGCTTCTGATGCATGGGCATGAAGAGGCTCTAGGATTTAATGATTAGCATCTCGTTTCAAAGACTATTTATGATATGAATGTTTTAAACTAAGACCCTATTATGTTATAGATTAGTCTTGTTAAGACTTACCAAGTGTTTGACATTTTATGATTCCGCTACTCTAATATAAGAAAATTTCAATTTACGAACTGTGGTTATGTTGCATGAGACCAATTGTGAGGTTGCCCGAAAACATAGCCTCACACGAAGCTAAACTAAATACGACCGATACACTTGCCTATTGTGTCAAGTTTAGTTAATGGTTTCCTTTTAAAACTTGAATATGTGAAATTATTTACTTAATAAATATATAGTGGTTTTCACACATCACAGTCAATTCTCAAACCATGGTGGCGGAAGGGGGTGTGACAGAGGGTTTGGATGTGGTCGTGGTACCTTAAACCATCTCCAAAAGCAATTTTGGACTTCGACCAAAATCAACAACCATGGCATATAGGCCACCCCCAATACTTAGGTCCGGGTTCTCAATAATGTTCTCTACTACCTCAACCTTATTAAAAATTTACTTTTTGTACATTGTTTAACACGTGATAACAATATTTCTACCAAATTTGATCAAATTGGGTTTCTTGTGAAGGATTATCGGAGGTGGATACATATCATTCAATGATAACAATATTTCCCCTCACCTCAACCCAAGTTCTCTCCCCCTTAGCATTTACAACACTATCTCAAGACCTTTGGCATTATCGATTGGGACACCCTGGGCCTGATCTTCTAGTCAACTTTGCAAGATTAAACATAACACGTGTTGTTCTTTTAATAAAATATTTTTTCAATAAAATATTTTTGGCACACAAATCAAATTACCTTTTGTTGATTCAATCAGTAGTACTCAATTTCCTTCTAACATTATACATAATGATTTAGGGACATTTTCTATTGTTAGCCTCCGATGTGCCAACCGAAATGTTTTTACTAACAACTCGTTTATCATTTTTTATTACAAAAGTAGAATGTTTTTTTCTTGCCATTATACCTCTTGGCCAAATGAAAAAGTAGCTCCATTAATAATATAATTTTCACCCTTCTTGCTCATTCTTCTATTCCCGCTACCTATTGGCACCATGCATTATTGATGGCCACATATATTTTTAACATCTTACTACCCAAAACCAAAAAAACCACAAAACACAACCTAAAAGTGTTTATGGTTTAGAATTCTTGATCATCTCATTCATGAATCAAATCCCTGAGAACAAAATAATTAACATGCCACTAATGTAGGAAACCAAATCATAAACCAAAGAGATCATGTATATCTACTCACATGAATAATTCAAATCTAAACCAATATTATATATAATAATATGTATCGGCTAAGACTCCCCCTTATTTTGAGCAGGTGGTGGGCCGACGCTCAAGTTGGACCAAATAACTATCGAGCAAGTCACTTAGTAAAAATATCTGCATACTAAAGAGCCGAAGGAACATGAAGAGCCCGAATCTAGCCAACGCCAAGTCTCTCACGAACAAAATGAATATCTATCTCGATGTGCTTGGTGCGTTGGTGTTAACCGGGTTGCCTGACATATAAATTGCCGAAACGTTGTCACAAAAGATTATTGAGGCTTGTCGAAGCGGAACATGCAATTCAAGCAGTGAGTTGTGAATCCATGTGGCCTTAACCATAGCGTTAGTAACACCTCTATATTCTACCTCAGCGCTAGACCGAGAAATAGTAGGTTTGCGCTTTGAAGACAGGAAATCAAATAGTCACCAAGAAAAAGGAAATCAAATTGTCACCAAGAAAAAGGAAATCAAATTATCACCAAGAAAGACACAATAACACTAATGGAACCCTGAGAGTTGGGACAACCTCCCCGGTCCGCGTCCGAATATGCCTCCAACGAGTGTGTATTAGATTTACTAAGACGAATGCCATAATAACCATGCCCTGTAAGTATCTCAAGATATGCTTAAGAAAAGCAAAGTGTGGGTCCCGTGGGGCATGCATGAATAAACAAACCTGTTGAACAACACAGGCAATATCCGGTCGTGTAAATGTAATGTACTGTAATGTGTCGGCAAGGCTACGGTATAATGTAGGATCATGGTAAAGAGGGCATCCAAGGCGCTTAGCATATCAGCTAAGTTGACAAGAGTCACACAGGTTTGCATGAAGGCATAGAAGCTCGGACGATGATGTCTTTAATGTATTGTGATTGGTCTAGGATCAGCTGGTAGTTGTCTTAGTCATTTTTATCCCTTAAAAATATGTAATTGACCTAAGTTGGTCATTGAAAATTCACGTAAGAGCATGCGAATAATATCCTATAACAACTCATCTAAAGAAGCAATGAGTACAATATCAAACATAAAGAAGTAAATAGGTAGTTTGATCACCGCGAGTGTAAATAAATAATGAGTTGTCGCACACACTGCTACGAAACTTGTGAGACATGATGTGAGTAGCAAAACGATTGTACCATGCGCGAGGTGCCTGCTTCAGGCCATACAGAGACTTTTTCAGCGTGCAAACATTCTCCGATCTACTAACCTGGGGGTTGATGCATGTATACATTTTGTTTAAGCGAAGAAAGGCGTTCTTGACATCCAACTGATGATATGGCCAGGAACGAGAGACTGCAATAGACATAACAGTTTGTAGTTGGCTTAACGGCCAAGCTAAAGGTGTCCTCATAATCAATCCCTACTGTTCGAGATTTCCCGTTGACGACCAACCGTGCCTTGTAGCGTTCTAGGGACCGCTCTGATTTGAATTTGTGCTGAAATAACCACATACATCGAATGACTGGCAGGTCATGAGGGCGTTGCACGAGTTCCCATGTATTATTTACTTATAAAGCATTAAACCCAGCCTGCATAGCATGTAACCAATGAGGATCGGCAAAAGTTTTGGCATAGGATTTGGGGATGGGGGGGGGATAGGCGTGGATAGGAGGGTGGTATGTGTTTTGGAACGGGTGGTCATGGGTGGGTGTTGGTGGACTGTTTTGGCTGTGAGGTAGGTGGTGGTAGGGCAGCCGTGGGTCGCAGTGGGGGTTAAGAGGGTGGTGTGGGGGCATGAGTAGGAGCGGGTTAAGTGTTTTGGTTGGTGGGAGTATGTTTCGGGCGTCGGGAGTAGGTAATGGTGACCGAGGGTTTGGGTTGGGGTTGAGGGGTCGACTTGACAAATGGGTG
Source organism: Flaveria trinervia (assembly GCA_025506515.1). Classification (NCBI taxonomy): domain Eukaryota; kingdom Viridiplantae; phylum Streptophyta; class Magnoliopsida; order Asterales; family Asteraceae; genus Flaveria; species Flaveria trinervia. The sequence goes on along the minus strand of CM046457.1, from coordinate 4,210,855 downwards.
GGAGGGGTTGGAGAAAATGAATCCCGGTGGAATGGTGCCAAGGAAGGAGTAGGAGGTGGGTGGGGTGGTGGTGTTGTATAAGAATGAGTGTTCGTCAAAGGTAACATGTCGAGAGATGATGATTCTCCGTGTGTTGGGGTCAAAACACTAGTAACCCCGAAAATCAAGGGAATATCAAAGGTAACATGTCGAGAGATGATGATTCTCCGTGTGTTGGGGTCAAAACACTAGTAACCCCGAAAATCAAGGGAATATCCTAAGAAGATGTTGTGGATGGATCTAGGTTGTAACTTACGGGGTTGGGCTATAGAGGTGTTTGGGTAACAAGCGCACTTGAATGCCCGCAAATGGTCATAGGTGGGGTGGTGAAAATATAAGGCAAAGGTGGGGTAAAGAAGTTAAGGTGTTTAGTTAGGAGAATGTTATGAAGGTAGGCGGTCGTGCGGAGTGCTTCCACCCAAAAAGGAGGTGGCAATCAGGCATGTACAAGGAGGGAGCGGACAATGTTGTTAAGACCACAAATCATACGCTCGACGCGGCTTGTTATGGGAGGAAGATTGTGGGCAAGAGAAACGAAACAGTAGGCTATATTGGGTTGCAAAGTTTATAAAGGCATGGTTATGAAATCCTCCCCCCAAGTCACGTTAAATTTTTTTGATGTGGCGGTTAAATTGGGTGGCTATGAGTCGGTGAAAGTCGGTAAATGTAGTAAACATCTCGAATTTGTATGGGGTAGACCCAGACAAAGTTGAGAAATTATCAATTAAAACCATGTAATATTTATATCCAGTTTGGATTATCATGGGGATGTCCACAAGTCACAATGTATGATATCGAATTGTGAAAACGTAAAAGAATTGGATTCATAGAAAGGTAAACTTTTGCTATTAGATAAGTGACATGAATTCAAAAAAGAACGCTTATTTAAATTACAAGAAAAACCAAAATGTCTAGTTAAAACATCAAAAACACATGTTTCAGGATGTCCGAGGTGATCAGGCCATGGTGAAGCTAAAGATGTAAGAGAGCAAGCTTGTGGCGGGAGGATGGGTGGTGAGACTAGATAAAGATCACCCATAATATTATGGTGGGAAAGTAGCTGTCCAGTTTTTAGGTCCTTCAAGGAAAATCAAACGGATCAAATTCAACAGAGACATTATTATCACGTGTAAAACGATGGATGGACAATAAGTTTTAATAATGTGAGAGCTATAAAGTATATTGGGTAGGATATAGGTTTGGTTGTGAATGGGAAGGTAGCCTATGCCCGAACCCTCATTGGTATACAATGGTCATTGCCGACTAATAGTTTAGTATATTTACAGTAAACGAGTCATGGTGTTTGATCATACATTTGTTGTTAGTGACATGGTGTTCGGGCTCCCATGTCCATAATGAGGTTTGGGTCAGTGTGGTTTAGCTGTATGGTGCTAAAGGCTTGGCTGAGATCCGATGAGCTTAAAGCATCGTACCAGGGTGCTGATCCAAAAGAAGGTGGGCCTGGGTTAGTAATAGTCAGTATACCTAATCGTAGGGGGACCGACCCAAGTTATACATCAGCCGACCCTAGTCTAGATCTATAGCCTTCTATTGTAACCTAGTATAGATCTATATATATATATATATATATATATATATATAATATACTGTATTCTCTCATTGATACAATCAATAACACAATCATATACAATATTTTTCCCTGTTTAACTTGGTAACAGCGCCTAGGGTTTCTGTCATGCTTTCTTTGCCATCACTCGCCTCACAAGGGGGCCGATCTTTTATTTCTTCCCTTCGTCTCATTGATCCCACAATGGCCGACCAGATTACTGCCTTCACCACTACTGAAAAAACTGCACACAACTCACATAAGTTTGGATTCACCCTCTCCCCTACCAACTATGGTCATTGGAAACTAATGATCCAGCCCTTTCTTGCTACCCACTACTTACTCGGTTATGTTGATGGCACATTCCCTGCCCTCCTCCAACTATATCCTCTCTAGCCTCATCTTTCCACAATTTCTGAAAAATCCTTTCCATATGTTCATGGCACCACCTCGCGTGATCTTTGGCTCGGCCTTGAACAAGCCTATGCCCTACACACTTCTTCAAGAGAATTCACCTTGAAAACACAACTCCTAAAAATACAAATAAAAGGAGATGAGACAACAACCGCCTATCTTGCTAAGGCACAGGAGTATGCCAACGCCCTTGCAGATATTGGCCACCCTATGCCTGAGAAAGATCTTGTTATGTTAGTCGTGGCGGGCCTTCGTGACTAGTACAATGAAGTTAAATAAGGCCTTCTCACGAGGGAATTCACTGTTGTTTTTCCTAAACTACCTGCACTTCTTGCAGACCATGATTTTCTGATCCAGAAATCAGCAGCTGAAATCCCACCTATTCAAGCCTTCACTACTGTCACTACAACCAGCCCCTCCCCTGTTCCGAATGACACCATTCAGGCCCTTCAATAACTGGTTGTTCGTCTCGGGTTCCAGCTGCAACCTTCCTCCAGCCTGTCCCATGCCACTGCCCCTCAAGTTTTTTACACAAATAAATCTAGCCCCTCCAACTTCGAGCGTGGCCGCGGACAATGTGGTGGCCATAGTGGCCGAGGTTATAGATCTAATTAGAATGGAAACACTCACAATCCAGGTCAGTTTAGTTGGGATTCTAACCAAAACACTATTTATGGCACTTGTAATAGGTGTGGTATTGGACATGTACCATCGCAATGCCCGAATAGACCTGTCTACCATTCGGTCAAGACAACCATCTGCTAGTTATGTTGACTATCATTCTCAAGCTTCTACTTCATGGCTTCCGGACACAGGTTCCAATAGCCATGTAGCATCGGATATGTCTGGTTTTGACTTTGCTGAGCCTTATTCTGGTGATGACACTCTACGTATTGGCAATGGTAAGGCCCTATCCATTCTATATATTAGTACCTCACAAATCTCCTCACCTAAATTTTTTTTATCTAAACCATATACTCCATGTATCTGAAATCAAGTAAAACCTTCTTTTTGTACAAAAATTTTGTCTAAGATAATCACGTATATTTTGAATTTCAAGCTAATTTTTTTAGTGAAGGACACGTCCACTCACATTACCCTTCTCACTGATCCAAGTGATGTGGACTTTACTCCATCCAACTTCCAACAACCCGGTCGATTCCAAAAGTTGCTTTCTCCACCACACGTGCTATAACAACCACATGGCATCAACGTTTGGGACATTCGCACTCCCAGTTGTTTTAAACCAGGCTTTCAAAATATAGTTTACCTATTCTGCAAAGACTTCTCATTTTCATTGTGATTCTTGTTTAGTTGGAAAATCTTCCAAACTTCATTTATTATCTTCTGATTATATAAGTACTCATATTTTGGATTTAGTGTTTTGTGATGTTTGGGGACCAGCTCCTGTCACCTCATTTGATGATCATACCTATTTCTTATTGTGTGTAGATCACTTTTCTAAATTTATGTGGTTGTTTCCTTTAAAAAGAAAATTGGATGTATTTTCCACATTTAAACAATTTGTCACAATGGCAGAACGACAATTCTCCATTACACTTAAAATCGTGCAAATTGATTAGGGAGGGGAATTCCAAAACCTTTCTTCCTTTTTTGCTTCCATGGGCATAGTTCACCGTCTCTCTTGTCCTCATACAAGTGAAAAAATGGTGTTGTTGAACGACGTCACCGACACGTTATTGAAACCGGCCTAACTTTAATAGCACAATCTCACGTTCCTCAACGTTTTTTGCACTATGCCTTTGAGATCGCGGTATAACTAATCAACCGAATGCCTTCCCGTGCAAACTTCTAGATTTCTCCCTTTGAACATGTGTTCAAACGAAAACTGGATTTTTCCTTCCTTTGGGTGTTTGGTTGTTTATGCTTCCCTCATCTACGTCCTTACGATCCACACAAAATGGATTTTCAATCTACCCCATGTGTGTTTCTTGGTTACAACATCTCTCATCACGGCTATCGTTGCTTTGATCACGTCCCTGAACGCATCTGTATTGTCCGTCATGTTCGATTCAATGAACAAACGTACCCTTTTCTTCCTAAACCACCCGAGCCTTCACCCTCACCCAACCCTACGTCTCGTCTTACCCGACAAATTCCATTCCTCCACCCACTAACATGGCACCTCCACCTATGACTACCTCTGACTCCATCTTTCCTAATTCAACACAAGCCACACAACAACCAACTCATACTTACACTCGTTGGTCCACCAACACACCGACATCGTAGTGGGCCCGACCGTAGTTATACATTAGCCGGCCCTAGTCTAGATCTGTAGCCTCCTATTGTAACCTGGTATAGATCTATATATATATATATATTATATATATATATATAATATATATATATATATATATATATCTATTGTATTCTCTCATTGATACAATCAATGACACAATCATATACAATATATTTTCCCTGTTTAACTGTTAGAAGTGTAATGGGTCGCAGGGGTGTTTAGGGGCTGATTGGGCCACCAAGTTGTTTGGGTCGGATAAGGGCAAGGTGGTGTGTTCCACCAAGCCCATTATGGATAAGATTGTTGGTTCTAGAAAGCCCGTAAGCCCATTATGGGAGGCAATGGTGTTGAACTCAGTAGAGAGACCACAAACAAGTTGAAGAACGAGGCGTGATTCCGGGACAGGTTGATCAACATCGGTCGATTAATTGGCAAGATCTTTTAGTTATTTGTAGTAGCCGTCGACGTCGAATGAGCTACAAGTAGTGAGAGTAAGGTTTACGAACTTGGTTTCAAGAGCTGCAACTTTTGCTTGCTTATTGCTGAGAAAGATCGTTTTGAGTTTTAACCATGTCGATCGAGCATAAGCCTCTATGTCAAGGATGCGGGTGAGCAGATCATCCGATACGGTTTTGTATATCCATTATGAGACACCTCTTTCAAGGTCGGGTACGGGGGTTCCTTAGGATCCGTGGGTGGAGTGTCATTGATGTGATCAGCAACTCGATACGCGACCAAATAAAACTTGAAAAGCTTCACCCAGGAGGAGTACGTGACCGAGGTGCCATCAAGGGTGTGAATTTTGGATTGTATGTTGGTGATAGAGTAGTGGTGCAGGGTGGTAGGTGGTTTTAGGGTCGTTAGTGGGGAGGGTGGCTCGTTAGGTTTGGTCATGGTATGACCAAGGCCGATAGGGAAAAGAAGACATGGTAATAATCATAACCTAAGCTCTGATACCATAAAAGTGTTTATGGTTTAGAATTCTTGATCATATCATTCATGAATCAAAGCCTTTTAAATAGGAAGAATATAATAACTTACTTGCCACTAATCTAGGAAATCAAATCATAAAATAATTACAAGAGATCATGTATATCTAGTCACTAAGAATAATTCAAATCTAAACCAATATTATCTATAATATTTAAGTATTACCTCCTCTATTGTAAACATCCAAAGTATTACTATCTACATATGTTTGGTTTTGTTTGATATCCTCCAACTCCATCTCCCACTATTCATAAGCTACAAAATTGTTCATCCCCTTAAGTTTTCCTTGGCTACCTTATTAGTCAATAGGGGTACAAATGCCTGAACATTTCCTCCCATAAAATTATCATTTATCGTCTCGTCGTTTTCCATGAACATGTTTTCCCATTTTCTAAAGATACTCCCTCTTCATATTTTTATGACTTTATATTCGATGAATACATCCATGAATATGAGTCTGTCAATCCGACCACTCCTCTTCGGCCCACTCCTCTCTTGCAACACTATCCACGCCACCATCTTTGCCTACTCCTTAACCATCGAAACTACACATGCCACCTCTTCTACTTCCCCCTGCTTTCCTCAAACAACAAACACTATCAAAACTACCATCACCTACTAATGACACCATAAACAACCAACCACCACTACAAGTACCATTACCATTCTGACACCTTCTAAATTCAACCCACTATCGTCATCGCCACCGCAATCCACTGTTCCCCTACATCACCCATCTCAAATCTGATGCTAGCAAACCTAAATCTGCTATCAATCTCCACACCTCTTATACCACCCCTATCATTCCTTTCCCTCATAAAAGCCTTATTAGCTCCCAAATGGAACAATGCCATGGTTGATGAATGTAATGCATTACTTAAGACTAGGACTTGGGATTTCGCACCTCGTGAAAGTCACACGAATGTTATTCGCAACATGTGGATTTTTAAACATAAAGCTAACTTAGAATGACTCTTGATAGGTATAAAGCTCATCTTGCTTATGATGAAAGGTCTCAACGGGTAGGCATCGATTGCGAGGAAACTTGTAGCCTGGTGGTTAAACCGACAACCATATGTACAGTTCTTAGTCTTGCCATCTCCCAGTCTTGGCCTATTCATCAACTCAACATGAAAATACGTTTCTCATGGTAGATTAACTGAAACTGTCTATATGCATCAACCGATGGGCTTTCAGGACACTCGTTACCCAAACCATGTCTGTCTTTTAAAGAAATCTTTATATGGGCTTAAACATGCACCAAGGACATGGTATCAATGTTTTGCTAATTATGTTTATACTTTGGGTTTCTCACACAACACATGTGACCACTCCTTGTTCATCTACAAAAAAAAGCCCTGACACAGCTTATATCTTACTTTATGTAGACAACATCATCCTTGCCACTTCTTTGAATTCTTTAAGAGACTTCTTTTTGTCACAAATCGACCATGAATTTGTTATGAAAGGCTTGTGCAAACTGAGTTATTTTATGGGTGTTTTGGTTCTGCGCCACCTGACGGAGGCCTATTTCTATCATGACACAAATATGCCATTGAGATTTTGGACCAGGCCGGTATGTCTTCTTGCAACCAGTGGCCACTCCTGTTGATGCAAATGGGAAATTAAGCGTATTGAATGGAACTTTAATTGATGACATAACCACCTACCATTGCAATATCTTACATTCACTAGACCAGATTTAACATACGTTATGCAACAAATCTGTATGTACATGCATACACCTCATACTTCTCATCTCCATGCATTCAAACAGATTCTCCAATATGTACAAGGTACACCACATCTCGACCTTTTCATGCAAAAGTCCTTGATTTCTTCTCTTGTTGCCTACACAGATGCAGATTGTGCAGGTTGACACGAGGCACTCTACATCAGGGTATTGTTTTACTTAGGTGCCGAGGTCGAATTCCGAGCCCTGGCTAACGTTGTTGCAGAAATTTGTTCGCTACGAAATCTCCTACTCGAGCTTCATCATCCCCCACCTTGAGCTTCTATTGTCTACTGTGACAACATTAATGCAATCTATCTCACATGAAATCCGGTTCAACATCAAAGGGCGTAACTAAGTGGAAATGGATATTCACTTCGTTCCGGAAAAGGTCCAGCGGGATCAAATTCGTGTACTTCATGTCTCCTCTTGCTATCATGTTGTGGATATTTTTGCTAAGGGTCTACCATGGCTTTTATTTGAAGATGATAACCTCCCGCTTCGACTGCGGGGAATAATAGCCAGTTATATATCTATAGGATATAGTTGAATTTGATTGTATGGGATAAATATTTATTTGAATATAATTTGATAGTAATCTAATCCTAGAATACAGGGATTCTTTGTAACTGTATGTATATGGGTGATCAATGATAATGACACGATTTGACCTTCTCTATTACCGATAACGAGTTACGAGTTATAGGAGTATGTGTTGAATCAATAATCTTTTGGTACAAGTCAAATCGGGTTGACAAGCAAAACAAACTTGGCCAATATTTTTTGTAAATAATCAATATGTAAATATGTATGATCTTACTATCTTAGTGTTAGTTTTAAAAAGCTATTACTTTGTGGCCCATTGGCCCACATAGGTTCTCTAGAGTTTGTTACCTTCTTGTATATACAGAGGTGTTCCCTTGTTCTAATGTATTGAGATTTTTAGTCATTTCTGTTTACACTTAAAACAATTCAGGAGGTTGTGTGCATTGAAAATAAATTTTGGGGACTATCAACTCGTTTGACCTGTTACTGTACTAGCTAAATTTGTTGATGTTATCGGTTTAAGATAAATCAAAATCCAAGTAGACGCGTTCAAGAATATATTACCTGACAATCCATTCTGTCAGTAAAGCCACCATGTCCTGGAATACTACCACCGAAATCCTAAAAAAATAGCAACATATTAATACACAACCCTCAATTTCCAGTTTAAACCATAAAATAATCACACACCTTGATCTTAAAGGCTCTCTTAAACCCACTTGCAAAAAAACCTCCAAATGGTGCTATAACTGATGCAAATAATCCAAGGCATAAAGCATGCCACTGCACTGGTAAGACTGCTATTTCTTTCCATGGTAACTGCATGCACAACGATTTATTAAAATAAGTTAGCTTATTAATTTCACGTAAATGCTAGATTTAAAAAAAATGACTGGCTAAAACCCACCCAGGGAGTTACTTCTCTGGGTAACTCAAAAATTTCTGGCCTAAAAAGAGGGCCAGGATCACATTCAAGCCAACCTGTGGATAAATCCTGCAGAGCAGCCTCAATATAAGATGACAGTTTGTAACAAAAATGGCAAAATGGAAAGATCCTGTTGTGTGTGGGTTGGGTTTTGGGTCAAAACAGGTAATTTTGAAGCTCTGGGCTGACTTGGCAAGGAACATCTTTTGTTCAGTACATTTAAACCTTTTATTAACAATTGATTTGCCAAATGTCTACAAAAATAAATTTATTTGAATAATAAACTAACTTTGGATGATTATAAACATGTTTGACCCATGAGACTTGCTTCTTGTTTAAGCTATTTTTGTAGAGAGATGATAATATGCCTAAAAGGTCAACCTACAGATCAAACTAAACCTTTCAGTGCGTAACACACAGCTTTGTCATGTATACTAGGCCTATTTTTGGGGCAATGAAATAATTTTCATTTTATAAAATTCACCTGCTTGACTCATGATAGAAAAGAAAACATAGCCAATCAACCATAGATAAGTAAACGGGTCAAAATTGTTGTCTCCAGTTTGTGATAAAATTACATGTTATGATCTATTTTGGACAAACTTACCCTTCTTGGGCATGTCAGCCACTCGTAACGACCCAAAACATTTGCAAGCTACATAAAAGATTAGTCAACAACTTTAGAATAACAGAATAATAACTTCTGATACATTGAGTTCACTTTATACCTAGCAATAAAATGAAAATAATGAGCTTGACTTTTAACTTGCAAATAATCTTACCAAAAAAGCTGAAATAACTGTGGTGACTGATGCTCCTATAAAGCCCTCCCATGTTTTCTTTGGAGAAAGCTTGATAAGAGGTGTTTTTCCAAAGAAAAAACCAAAGAAATAAGCAGCTACATCATTAATCGCAATAAGTGATGCTGGGAGGAGAAACCTGCATGAGCATTAAAAAGTTTTAGTAAAAGCATGTATACCCTATAAATAACAAGTTTGACAACTGTTAAATGTTTCCATAGAACTTAGGAAAATCAGCTGAAACTTGCACAATGAATGCAAGAGATGATTGCTCCTTGTCATAAGACAGGTTAATTGCATAAAAAGGTAACTTAGATCATCGGATTTCCATTTTAGGTAACACACTTTAGTTTCACTAATAAATGACATTAACCGGTTTCCAGAGTTACCAACACAGTAGCAGCCAAGTCATCATTTTTGACAGGGTACCCAAGTCAGGACACCTTAATTCAATATATTTTAAGTTGGTTACTTCAGATCAAAAATTTTAAAAATTTCATTGGTGTTTACGGTTAAAAACAAAGTTCATCACCTAAAATAGGTATCGGCCTGAAGTATGTTACTTTCTATGCAACCTGCCATGTCACAAACAATTACATAGTATAAATAGAGTTATACTAGTTGAGAATAACTTGATGAACTGGGGTACCAGTATATTCCTTCAAAGATATTGGCAGCAGTGAATGAGGATTGTGTAAATACAACTATCAATATCATGTGTGTCCATGCATATTGACTAAATTGATACTTGTACATCTTCTTCTTTAGTGTAAGAATGAACCACATGAATCCTGTCCCAAATAGGAATTTTGGTATAAGGCATACAAGAGAAAAGTTTATTATCATAAGAGAAGAAGTCATTTTGAAAAAGAGCTAACTTGGTCACCAACTCACCGGGTGACGGTTTTCTTGCTTATGTGACATTTTTTCAGATGAGGACTCATCACTAGATTATAAAGCTAATCCATTTAAAAAAAGTATTATTACCAATACCCTATTTAAAAAATGTATAATAACCAGAGTACTCCATTTTCTGATGAGGTGTTTTGTCACATCATCTTTTTTACTTCCTATACTGGTTGTACGTCCACTACATTGGCAAACTATCCCATTCCAAAATATATATTAACAAGTTCAGGACATTATTGAGTATAAATGTATAATTACCAAAATGGAACACAAACCTAAGTACATTTCTATTCTATGGCATTAGTCCATACCTCAAAAACCCAACTTTTATGCATATTATCAAGAGCAATCAAAATATGTAAAATGGAATAATTAAACAAAAGGTCAAGATGAAAAAAATTCCTACTTTTGACTTAATAAAGACTTTAACATGCACCTGCAATGTATAAGAAGTAACAGATAACCATTTGATACTTCATAAAACTGGTTGCCAGCTTGTAGAAGAATTTATCAGGAGTTACAGCATGCATTATCTGTTGACCAAGAATGCGACCGTACACGTACAGCATTGCAGTGAAAAAGAAGTGCCTGTGACATCACATTGTTATTTACTTTCCACATCAGCAAAAAGTGACTCAAATTTAAACTCAATACTGGTGGGATTGCTTATTTAAACAGCTCATGCTTATGCTTATAAGAGGATAATAAGTTTACTGAAAACAACTATCTCACCCTAGGGGAAACTTGTAATTTCAAATCCATCAAGATTATCAGTTTGAATAAGCTCAAACTGGTTATTGAAAACAACTTACTACAACCTAAAATAAGAAGATAAGGATAAACATTTCTTTTAGTATCCAAACACTCATAAGTGTTTGTCTGCTTTTTTAAAAGGCAATAAGCAAATAAGCTGATCCCAAAGAACCCCGCGAGTTACGAAGACTCCATATGAAGCATAGTCTGATAAAAAGAGATTAGTTGTAATCATAATCATAATTAATCATTTACCAATTAAGAAGTCTGAATCCTGGAAGACGTTTATCTTCATGAGCTCTTCTAAGCAAATTAAATAGCTCACTCGTCATTAAGATTTGAATTATGACGATCATACCCCAGAGATAAATATGACCCAGATAAACAACCGCTATGAAGCACAAAAGCATCCAAACAGAAGAATACGTCCGAATCCACATTGATCTGTATTTGTTTTGGTCATTGAGTAGCAAATCATTTTCACTTAATTTCATTACATCTGGAAAAGCCTGTATCACCCAGGACAAATATGCAAAACAAATTAAATATATGCAAATTATACCGAATTACCATGTTTGTTTAGATGATTAAGGTGAAATTCTGCAACAGATTTAGAAGTTTTACAAGAAATGAAGTACTAGAACTAGGAGATTATGTATAAATTCATTCCAAACCAACCTCAGTTGATTTTCTGTGATGCCGAGATCGGGCAGATGAAGGTAATCTGGGGCTTTGAAGGTCCTTTTCCATTAACTTAACATTCATTTTCACCGAAAATCACTTTGAGGCGGACATCAAATGTATGTGCACCTAAAAAAGCATACAAGAACAATATTAAAAGAAAATAAGCCTTTCTTGATAAGGTTAATCCCAGGGATAAATGGAATTAAGGAAGTTCAAGGCGTTTATAAGCAATGTTTTCGCGACCGGATTGGACCGGCAGGTCCGACCGGGGATCGGTCCGGTTCGCTATAAATCATTTTTGAGGGGTCGAACCGGCCGGTACTTCCCGAACCGGTGGTCGGACCGGGAAACCGGACTGGTTCGGACCGGTTTTTGATTTTTTTTTAATTTTAATGGGTAAAAACGAGGTGTTAAACCATAAATTAGTGTGTTGAATATACAAATATAGTTAAGTTTTATATATAACTATAATATATATATATATATATAAATCATATATAAATTACTTATATTTAATTACATATATATATATATATATATAATTAAAATATAGTTAAATCCGGTCCAACCGGTCCGACCACCAAACCAGTAAGGTGTCCGGTTCTAGGTCCAATCCGGTTCCGAAAATATTGTTTATAAGCATACTGCATAAAGCAAGTAAAATGTAAAACATCATGGTTTACCAAATAAACTGGACCAAAGGGTTTAGAATTATTCTGTATGGCCACGATATTCAAACTTAGCTAACAAGATAACTTATACAGTGATTTCTGCCACATAAATGTCTTGTTACATTGTCTTTTACGCAACTTACAATGCTGAATAAGATCACTGCAAGTGCAACTAATCCTAGAATGCTTCCATCAACATTCTTCGTGTATGAATCTAAAGTTGTCAACTCAGGTAGGGGTTTGCTTGGTATTAAAAAGAGCGAGACACTCCAAGGTGTTTGCTTCCGAAAAGCCAAGGTGTGAGGTGAGAGCTTTGTGTACTAGGGGAATTGCTCTACATATAACTATACAACCCTTATTACAACCAAAAGCTCTCTCTCATCGCTTTTACATATCAGCCTAATTCATCAGATAAACCTTACATAATCTCTTCATCCTCTTAGTTGTTTTTATGTATCAGCATCCCAAATATCACTATGTTCCAAATTTCCAAAGCAACAGTCCTAGCTTTAACCTACATGTGCAAAGCGCCACCTCCATGGCCTCACAACAGAGGCACACTTACATTTTTGAAACCAAATAGAAACGTTTTCATTCCCACATTATGTAACATAATTCCAGTTCATTAACCATTAAGCCATTGTGATAAAAAAAAGTATGCAAGTTGCATCTTAGTGTAATTAACTCATCTCAATAGTGTAGCAGACAAAAGCACGCAAATGTGTGAAAACCTGAATCATAACAAGTCATGTTGAGCAAGAACTATTAAACCTACGGAACAACATCCCCTGCTATTAGTCCTTATCGTATTCAACAATGATCATAGTTTTTGAATAAAAATCCTGTAGGTATTATTACTACTCCTAATCATTATAATTTACCGTTAACGAATACAAACCTCCAACCAAATATCATTATCCTCCACACAATCAATTCCATTACGTCTAATAACAACTCGTAATGTCACAAAACCGAAATCAAATGTTCATCTAACACGAAAATCGAAAGCTATAGTGATATAATCAATCACGATTCAAAATCGCCTCAAAAGTAGAAGAAATCGAGATAAACGGTTGTATACATACGATTTAGGGCAAAAAAACACATAAATCCAATGAGAGATCGATCTTACACTTGATATTTGTAGATTTCTACAAATGATGAATGTGTAATATCTGTAGATTCTTCGTCGTTGACGGACATCGGATATTCACCGGAAAATTATGTCAATTTCTTCACGAATCATCCGTTAGGGAAGAACAATATGTCGAACATCCGATTCAATCTGTTTGAACCGATATGTGTGTTTGAATTCTCATGAAGAAAGAGGTGGTGTTATTTACGTTGAAAAAGGCGTGAAATTATAAATTAGGGAGTGCATTTTAACGTTATAATATTTTATACTTACATGTCATCTCGTCATGATTCAATTTATGACACCAACACGATACGAAAATATTTTATTTTACAGGGTCAGGTTGTTGGTAAGCTACTCGTGTAAAGGTACACTGCTAACACAATACATGTATTATAGCCTTATATATCGTGTAGAGTAGGAATTGACTGACGTGACATGTTACAGTTTTGTTGATGTAAGTATAACACTTCATTTTTATGTCATATAGCATTATAGGACTCGTATAAATTATGTTGTTGAAGGAGGGTGTTTTATCGATATAAGCACTCTATTTTGTGTTGTTTTTACTGACTTTTTTAACTTACACGTGTTTTTGTTGGTATGTTTAACTGTTTAATCATTTGGTTGTGTTTTAATTGACATTTTAACCCATAATAATTTTATAACTTTTAATAAAACAAGGAGTCTTTTGCAATTTGTTCTTCTATTAAGTTATGTTTTTTTACATTTGTTACTTTTTTAGATATTCACATATCAATTTTTCCTCTAAAAGGGTGTAATAGCAATTTAAATACTTTTTAGAAATTTTTCTCTTATTAAATATAAATTCTATTAATTGTTATATTTCTCTCTCTTATCTTTTTTTTTAAATCAAACTATCTTTTTTAAATTGATTTTATGAAAGAAATTAAAAATCATATCTTTTAAATAAAATCTAAATAACAAAAACTAAAGTTTTATATAATATAAAATTTTCTAAAACACTAAACACTTTTTAAACAAAATATTTTAAATCGTTTTGTTTTTGTAACGCCCCGAATAAAGTCTAAGCGATCCAAATAATAATAATGGACTTAGACGAGATTATTTAATGTAAATAAGATGGATATGGGTTATAAACCGAGTTAACTTTTCGGGTTATGTGTCCGGCGAGTTAAAGGTCCCAAGAACGCCCGGTATATATAAACGGATCAGCTTGAGCAACTCTCATTTGCAACTCAACACCCCAATTCTAGAGAGAGAGTTTAGAGAGAGAAAGTGGAGAGAATTGAAGATCTAAGGCTCGGTTGATTACGGGATTGAAGATCGGTGTTCGTGGGCATCCAAACAACAAGAAAACACCAAGAATCTAGATAAAAACATCATTTAATCGTTCCTTTTGATGTAAACCCGGATTCTAGGGCTTGGGGTTTTTGAAATTGCCAAAGATTCGCCCAAAACTTACGTTAAATATAGCTTATTGGGTGATAAACCAAGGTTTTGGATGTAAAAGATTGAAGTTTTGGGTCAAAACTGGATTGGTTCGTAATTTTCTGCCTGTTCTACGAATTAAAGTTTCATCAAGCGAAATTGCGCAGTCGTCCAACGAAACTCTGAAAACTTCCTGCGAAACTATAGTTTCACAGGTAGTTTCGCAGACATGGTTATCCAACGAAAGTTGGGCGAAACTGACAGCGAAACTGGTAGCGAAGATGCCAGCGAAACTGCTGGTGAAACTGCTAATCTTGTAGCGAAATTAGGCAGAAATTAACTCCTTTGAGTGTTAACTTATCTGCAGGCTGTGTAGTGCAACCCTTGCTTTGAAATCTTGATTAAGAAGCTACTCATCGAGTCCAGGTGAGTTCTAGATTCCCTATTTTAAAGGTTTTAAATTAGTTTGAGGTTGGAAATGCATACTAAATATACGTTTCAAACGACCAGATTTTAAGAGGTTTTAACAAGGAAGATCGAATTTTCAAACGACCAAGATTTTAAGAGGTTTTAACAGCCCGACCCCAGCCAGGGGAGTTGCCACTTGGACCCCACTAGGGGTTGCTACCCCTAGGACCCCGCTGTTAGGGGTTGCCGCCCTCGAACCCCCGCTGTCCCGCAGAGGATGAGTTATGTTTTATGATGACTTACGCTTGTTGTGCATATGTTTATGTATGTGAATATATGATGCATGATATTTATGATGATATGTGATGGTATATGTTATGTATGATGATGCGTGATGATGTTATGTTTATGTATGATATGTTTTCTTATGTTCCTTACTACGTATTATGATGTGACTTTACGTGGTGCGATTATGATAATAAACGTAAAGTATTATCTTAACAAAATGGAAGATTTAAGATAATGAAAGTGGAATATGATGAACAAATAAAAAGTCTTGCAAGCAAATGAAAGGAGGTTCAAAACTCATTGAGAGTTGTTAGCTCAACTGTGTGTTTACAGCGTGCGATTTTGGCTAGCTCATAAGGGTTCATACACACAGTAGGAGTTAGTCTTGGTGACTCCTCAAATATGTGCGATTTGGTAATTACTATGTGTAGAGATTAATGAAGAGGCTGATGCAACCTAAATATCTTAAGTCTATTCTGCATGCTGCACAAGTACATTAAAGAAGAAGCTTAGGAAGTTTCACACTTGAAACAGAAAAAACACTCTAAGTGTGAAATCTTCCGAAGCCAAGACCAATATCTTCCGAAGCCAAACATGAAGTCTTCCGAAGCCTCAGAGACAAAGTCTTCCAAAGCTTCAAGTTCATGAAGACAGATTTCTTCCGAAGACTTTTAGTAACATGCTTTATCTGATGTACTGTTCCATAAAGCTGGACACCTTTCCGCTGCATCTCTGCAAGTTACCAACTTACATGAGTTGGTGAAAACGTCCATGCTTTTGGTAACTGTACATTGAGGTCTTGAGTCTGTAACTGATGTTAATAATGCATATCTTTACCCGTCTTAAGTGTTTTTTTGTTACAAATTCATCTTTATCTATACTTAATTATGATTAATTTGAATTTTGTAGTTTTGGATGGTTGCTTGATGATTTCAAAAGAAAAAGACAAGAAATACATAAAGATTTTGGATGTTTAGAGGCTGTTATGGTCATGATTGATTCTGTTAGGGCCATAACATGCATCAGGCCCCCTTTTAAGCCCTTCTTCTTCTTCATTTTGGGGAGAGACGAATTTGAGAGATAAAACCCTAGTTTTTCTCCATTCTTGTGGCAACTTTGAAAGAGTTCTTCCAAGAGTTCAAGTGAGGTTGAAGATCAAGCATTTCAAAGGAAGATTCAACTCCACACAACCCACCTCTACTCATCTTTGGTTTGAAAATCTCTAGATCTACATGTTTTCTTCCATTGTCATGAGCTTGGTTGTGGTTTTTGTAAGCCTCATGGGCTAAACACTCTTTATCACTTAGATTAGATTAAGCTTAGCATACTTTGACATATTACTTGTAACTTTTGGTGATGATTAGGTCAATGTTCATTACAAGGCTATGAATGTTCTTCAATGATTATGTATGCTTGTTGAAATTGGTGAAATGATGAATCTTATGGGTGTTATAATCATATATTGTTGGAAAACTTTATGTTTTAGAACATCTATTCATGAAATGCATACATTAGTGTGTGGTTTATGGCATTTGACTAGGAATGGTAAATGATGATTGATTATCTAATCATGTGAAACAAGTGTGCATCCAAATACATGTGTTTATGAAAACCATTGTGTTTGTTATGAATTTATCCTAACATTGTGTATGTGTAACCATTTATAATGTGCATATTTATGAGTCATGTATTCTTGTTAAGGCATTCATAAATTGAAGAATTTACATAGCTATTGTTACATTACGCGAATTGAGGTGGTTACCATGTGTTTATCGTGCTAACTTTTCAAATATTTGGGTTTGGTATCCCTGACGGGAGTCCTAACCATCTTCAACTTTGGCTTAATAATATCATTGGGTCTTCTTGGCATAACTTTTGGTGGCTATTATGTGTTTATCGTCTTAGCTTTCCAACGAGTTATAAAATTAGATAACCTTGATAGGAGTCTAGTTTATATCCATGTTCAATGTGTAGAAGATGATCTCACCATAGGTTCATGTATGTTGTCATTGTTTTGCTAAGCGAATTCAAAGTCTAAGTGATATCTTCCTCTAATTGATTATCTTCATCTTCGTCTACTTCCTTTATTAGTTTAATTATTAGCTAAATTAGTTAGTCATATTATTTACAAATCTTATTTCATCGGCTAGATAATGACAAAGACTTAGTATTAGGAGCTTTCGTGTCCATGGATCGATACTTGGTTCTTACCAAAAGCTATACTACTATCCGATAGGTACACTTGCCTATTGTGTGTGTAGTTAGTCATAAGGTGAAAATCATTTTTATAAATTTAAAGCTTAATTGTGAAAAATCCATTATCAATATATATATATATATATATATATATATATATATATATATATATATATATATATATATATATATATATATATATATATATATATATATATATATATATATATATATATCAAAAACACGCATCAAATTTTTGGCGCCGTTGCCGGGGACACGGTAATTCTGAGAACGATCTGAGTCACTACTTTAGCCAATCCTTTGTAGTTACTTAGTTAAGTTTAGTTAATTGTTACATTTGTCTTTCTTTACGCGTTGGGTAGTGTTTGTGTTTTCAGGAAGTTTATGTCCGCATCTTCACCGGTTGAGGATCTTGTAGAACCTTATTCCGAACTCGAAAAGATTATCAGAAGAAACTTGAGGGCAAGATCCCAAAAGGTAGCACAAGAAATCAAAGGTGAAGCGACGAGGCTAGAATACTCAAGCGAAACCGGAAGTGAAGGAGAGCACACCGAAGACACAATGGTGGGGCAAGAAAATAGAAGAACAATCTATGATTTTGCCAACCCATCTTTGGAAGGTGCAAGACCTAGCATTGTACGACCAAATGTGCAAGCTAACAACTTTGAGATCAAATCAAGCACAATTCAAATGATCCAAAACAATTGTCAATTTGATGGTCGTCCGGATGATGATCCAAACTTTCACCTTGCAAACTTTCTTGAGATATGTGATACCTTCAAGATTAATGGAGTTAGTGATGATGCAATTAGACTCCGATTATTCTCTTTCTCACTACGTGATAGAGCAAAGCAATGGCTGAACACACTCTATGTTGGTTCCATCACCACTTGGAATCAATGGCTGAAAAATTTCTCTTGAAGTATTTTCCACCATCAAAAACCGCTAGATTAAGGAATTTGATCACATCATTCATGCAAGATGAAGGAGAATCACTCTATGAAGCATGGGAAAGGTACAAAGACTCAATGAGAAAGTGTCCACACCATGGATTGGAACCTTTGTTTCAAATCCAAACCTTTTACAATGGGTTATGTCCAGAAGTCATCAGATTATTGATGCATCAGCACGAGGTGCGTTTTGGGATAAAACACCCGAGGAGGCACATGATTGATTGAATATTTGGTCAACAACAGTTGTTCATGGCAAGCCCCAAGAACCAGGAAACCTAGACAAGGTGTTCATCAAGTTGATACATATCATTCTCTATCTGCACAAGTTGAATCACTTACAAATCGAATGAATCAAATGCAAGTAAACAGGGCTCAAGTAGTTTGTGATATGTGTGGGGGACCACATATGAATTTGGATTGCCAACAAAGAGAAATATTCAACCCTCCAGAGCAAGTTGATTATATGGGAAATCAAGTTCGTCCTCAAAACAACCCATATAGTAACACATACAATGCGGGTTGGAAAAATCATCCGAATTTCAGTTGGAAGACAAGTGGTAGTAACCAACCCCCTGGATTTCAACCAAGACCAACATATCAAAACCATCAACAACAAGGCCATCAACCGTATCAACAACAAACTCACAATCAATTCTGCCCTCAAAATCAAAATCAATATCAACAATTCCAACATCAAGTTTCAAGTAGTGGTTCACAACCGGAAAAGAAATCCAATTTAGAAGAGATGATGGTACAATTCCTATCTACAGCTAAAAGTCGTCATCAAAGTTCAGAAGCTCGTCACCAACAACACGAGATGGAATTGAGGAACCATCGAGCCACAATGCAAAGTATAGAAGCTCAAGTAGGAGAAATTTCAAGGCAATTATCCAAAAGGCAACAAGGTGGTCTTCCGAGTAATACCGAGCCCAATCCAAAAGCTCATGTGAAGGCGGTCACAACTAGAAGTGGCAAGACCACTCATTCGGATAACTTAGCTTCTACATCCAAGCTAAATGGTGAAGAGGAAGTTGAAGTTCAAGACAAGGTGCAAAATACTAGGCAAAGCCCATCAAGTACCGCACAAATCAAAGAACCATTGAGAGTTTACAAGCCCACTATTCCTTATCCCGATAGATTGAAAAAGGAAAAGATGGAAGAACAATATGGTAAATTTTTTGAACTTTTCAAACAATTGCATATTAACTTACCATTTGTTGAAGCTTTGTCACGGATGCCAAAGTATGCCAAGTTTCTCAAAGACATCCTAACAAACAAAAAGAAACTTGAGGAGCTTTCACATGTGACCTTGAATGAAGAATGCTCGGCAGTTTTGCAAAACAAGCTACCCAAGAAGATGATCGATCCAGGGAGTTTTACTATTCCTTGTTTAATTGGTAGTTTATCTGTTAGCAATGCATTAGCCGACCTAGGTGCTAGCATCAATTTGATGCCTTACTCGATGTTTGCAAAATTAGACCTAGGTGAGCCTAAACCAACCCGAATGAGCATTCAACTTGCCGATCGATCTGTAAAGTACCCTAGAGGCATAGTTGAAAACATGTTGGTTAAAATTGATAAATTTGTGTTTCCAGTTGATTTTGTAATTCTTGACATGGATGAAGATCAAAATGTACCACTTATCTTAGGTCGCCCATTCTTAGCTACCTCTAGGGCCTTAATTGATGTATGCAATGGTAAATTAACACTAAGGGTAGATGAAGAAGAAGTGGTCTTTGATATTAAAAATTCCATGCAACATTCACCAAATCATGATGATTCATTGTATTTTATTGATACCATTGACTCACATGTGAATCATTATTACAGGAATTTGTGAAGAAAATGCTTTGAATACACAACTGATTGATGGGGAAATCATTGACTTATGTCATGTTCAAACGGTTGATGAGTTATCTTTCTCGTCAACCAATGAACCATTCTCAAGTCCGGAAGTATGTGAAGTAATGGAAAGAGATGAAGCAACTAGGGCTAAACCATCTGTTGAGGAACCACCATCATTGGAGCTTAAGGAGCTACCATCTCATTTGGAGTATGCCTACTTGGATGATGATTCTAAATTACCTGTCATTATCGATTCTGATTTGACGAATGTTGAAAAGGTGAAGGTTTTGAAGCTGTAAAGACACACAAGAAAGCTATGGCTTGGAAGATCATGGACATAGAAGGGATACATCCTTCCTTTTGCACCCATAAGATCTTAATGGAAGATGATTACAAGCCAGTGGTGCAACACCAACGTCGTCTTAACCCTAACATGCAAGAAGTTGTGAAGAAGGAAGTAATCAAGCTACTTGATGCGGGCTTAATCTATCCGATTTCCGATTCCCCATGGGTTAGTCCGGTTCAAGTGGTACCAAAAAAAGGAGGCATGACGGTTGTCACACCCCCGCTAAAAGCGGAAACACGGGGTTGCGACGAGACGGGAATCGTCATAACACATGGTAAGTGATAGAGATGCAATAATAAAAATGATGACAAGCGTGTCATGACGACACCCGACAACAAGGGGACTTGTGTCGTGTATAGTCGATGTTCACGAAAACATAGCCATATGCATAACAGGATAAACGATTCACATGATCACATAAAGATGAAATTGTAATGTAAATCCCACAACCCGGGAACAAGTTTCAAAAGATTGTAATTGTTTACACAGTTCAACATTGTTCAAAGTAACTGTTTGTCAAACATGTTTAGTCTAAAAATGCATCCTAGGGTCTCCACTAAGGCAGCACACCTAGAACCTCAGCTAGCTTGATCACCTGAAAAGATATGCTCAAAATGGTCAACAAATTGTTAGTGAGCTCGCAGGTTTAAGTAATAAAAGTGTAAGTGATGTTGTATAAAGTAAATGATATGGAATACCGTGAATACAGTTATATACACAAGTAAAATCACATGACATGAGCTTTGCAACCAAACCTAGCGACGTATACAAAGAAATTGTCGGCGTATATTCACCCAAGACCCGTACCTGGCTATTGTTGGTACTAACTAATATACCAACACGAGGGTGGGAGTGTCAACCCAGTAGTACTACCAATACCTAACCGCGGTTCCCACACTGGAATTAAATAGTTGCAAAGATAGAACCACACAGCAGACCCAAGCATGTATCAGATAAGTACGTGCAACACAGTATCACGTTGATTCCTTGTATGAAAATTGTATGTATGTTGTACAGCATAGAAAACGGGCGAGCATACTTTTCCCCCATGTTTGTAAATGATTGTAAAATAGTATAAGCATAAAAAGGGGCCACGAAACTCACTTGTTAAGCGGTAAGTATGTAAGATCAATGTATCCCAGATGTTGAGTGCAAAAGAACGGTCAAACACCTATTGACAGTTATTGTCAAGCATTAATGACATGTATAAAGCGTATAGTAATGCTTGGTTGGTTCGGGTTGTATCGCTTCGGTCATGGGTGGCACACACACACAAGCGGACACACGTATCAGATCTTATGTAGATCCAAGTACTACGAGTAGGCGTCATTGCTTACGACATCCTTGTAAAGATCTCCTTGTTATGAAAGATGACACTTGTTAAGTATTTGTAGTTTCGAATGGGTTGTCGGTAATTGTAAAATGTTAGGTTTATTTCAATTGAAAAATATTATGTGCATGTTAATAACGTTGACTTTAATCTTTGGGGTCAAGCAATGACACTTTTACTGATGTTGCCTTATCATCATCAGACGTTCAAGGGATATTCACACTCATCAACAGTCACGCAACAGGACTAGACGCTCGACCCACGTTCCACTCGTACGAATCAACCTTCAATCGTGCGAATTAGCTACTTTCGTGCGATTGAACCTTCATTCGTGCGATTGGACTCAGTCGCACCACACAACACACACATTCGCACGGCCCAACCTCCATGCGCACGAATCAACCCTCAATCGTGCGAATTAGCTACTTTCGTGCAATTGAACCTTCATTCGTGCGATTGGACTCCAGTCGTGCGAAACACACACAATCGCATACACACCCAGTCACACGACATGCCTAGTCGCACAACTCAGTCGCACGATTGACTTAGACGCATGATTCAGTCGCACGACTCACTCAGTCGCACGGCTCAATCGCATGACAGACCCAGTCGCCTGAACTGCAGAATCGCGACTATGGTCGGGCTGAGCAGCCCCCGAGCTGCTCTAACGCGGGTTTTATACCACGAGGACTTCCAGAAACACTCAACAAACATACACAAACATGAAACACAAGCAGAAAGACCTCACACGCACCCACTCGACCTCATGTGCTCGGATGAACCCGAGCACCCGAAACCCTAGAAAACGCAGCAGTAAAACCGAACCAAAAACGGGTTGAAAAAGGTTGTCTACCTGCTAGGAACGCGTATACACGATGATACCCAGATTTGGCAGTGAAAACGCGACAAACGTGACGATTTTAGGTGCTAGATCGAGAGAGAAAGTGGAGAAAATGTTGAAGGTGGAGAAGATGAAGATGAGGATAAATGGCTGGGAATGGGGTTATATACCCAGCCCAGGTTTGCAAAATTACAAGTTTAGTCCCTGCACTTAACCCTCGAGTTTCCCAAAAATTTGTTTCGGTTGATTACGATCTTAAAATGTTCGTTATATTACGGTTAAAAGCGTGTTTAATGGCATTTGATAGCCTAAAATGGTTTTATTAATGACAATGATCGAAATTAAAAATGATATATTTGGTGGTAATGGTGATGAAATTTATAAAAGTTTTATGCTTAACACACGTTCTCGAAGGAAGTACAGCACAAGGGAAAAGATAAGCAGACATGATTCCTTAAAGCAGGAGTTCATGAAGAAAAGGAAGAATAATTAAAATATTCTATGTTATTTATGTCGTTCGACGGACCTCAAGGTGACGGATGTCACAGTATCCCCCAGTTGAGAGAGTTTCATCCCGAAATTCAGCTGGAGTTAGGTCCAAGAGGGTCATCCACAATAAGTGTGGGTATTTGAGTTTCATTTGATCTTCCCGTTCCCATGTAAACTCTGGCCCTCGTTTCGAATTCCACCTTACGCGAACAATTGGTATTCTACTGCGTTTCAACTGTTTGACTTTACGATCCATGACCTCAATGGGTTCCTCAATAAAATGAAGCTTTTCGTCGATTTTGATATCGTCAATGGGTATGTGAAGTGATTCGTCAGCCAAACACTTCTTGAGGTTCGACACATGGAAAGTATCATGCACACCGTTGAGTTCTTGGGGTAACCTTAATCGGTAAGCCACTGGACCAATTCTTTCTGTAATCTCGAATGGTCCAACGTATCTCGGGGATAACTTCCCTTTCTTTCCAAACCGAACAACTCCTTTCCAAGGAGAGACTTTGAGTAACACTCGGTCCCCAACGTTGAATTCTAGAGGCTTTCGACGATTATCAGCGTAGCTCTTTTGGCGATCTCTAGCGGCTTTCAGTCTATCTTTGATTTGGAAGATCTTGTCGGTTGTTTCCTGGATGATCTTTGGGCCTGTTAGCTGACTTTCACCAATCTCGTCCCAACAAACGGGTGATCTACACTTCCTTCCGTACAACGCTTCGAACGGAGCACACCCAATGCTGGTGTGGTAGCTGTTATTGTATGAGAATTCAATCAATGGCAAATGAGTATCCCAACTACCACCAAAGTCGATTACACACGCTCTCAGCATGTCTTCTAGCGTTTGTATGGTTCGTTCACTTTGGCCATCTGTTTGAGGGTGATAGGCGGTACTCGTGTCTAATCGAGTGCCCATTGCTTTCTGTAGTGTTTGCCAAAATCGTGAAGTGAATCGGCAGTCACGGTCGGAGATGATTGACACCGGCACTCCAGGTCTTGTCACGACCTCTTTAATGTACAATCTCGCCAACTTGTCCATTTTGTAGTCTCCTCGGATTGGCAAGAAGTGTGCTGATTTCGTCATTCGATCCACTACGACCCATATCGAGTCATGCCCGTTGCTCGTTTTAGGGAGTTTGGTAATGAAATCCATTGCTATATTCTCCCATTTCCATTCGGGAATCTCAGGTTGCTGTAACAATCCCGATGGTTTTTGATGTTCAGCTTTAACTTTCGAGCATGTCAAGCATCTGCTGACGTACGTGGCAATGTCTTTCTTCAGGCCTGGCCACCAGTACAGATCTTTAAGATCGTGGTACATCTTGTCTGCGCCAGGATGAATAGAATATCGTGTCTTATGTGCTTCATCCATGACCAAGGTACGTACACCTCCCCACTTGGGTACCCATATACGGTCCACGAAGTACTGCACACCATCGTCCTTGCACATCAGTTGTTTATCCAACCCTCGGAATTCTTCTCCCGCAAGGTTTTCTTCTTTCAACGCTTCACTTTGTGCAATTTGGATCTGGGCTTTCAAATTTGTTTGAATGGTCAATCCCAAAGCTCGAGCACGTAGTGGTTTCACGCGTTCTTTGCGGCTTAGAGCATCAGCCACCACGTTAGCTTTCCCCGGATGATACCGAATTTCACAATCGTAGTCACTAAGAAGCTCTACCAACGTCGCTGTCGCATATTGAGTTCCTTCTGATCCAGAATATGTTGAAGGCTTTTATGATCTGTGTATACGATGCATTTGGTTCCATACAGGTAATGCCTCCATATCTTAAGTGCGAATACTACAGCACCCAACTCAAGATCATGAGTCGTGTAGTTCTTCTCGTGCACCTTAAGTTGTCGCGAAGCGTAGGCGATCACCTTATCTTTCTGCATTAGTACACATCCCAACCCTTGATGCGAAGCATCACAGTACACCACAAAATCATCAGTTCCGTCTGGAAGGGAAAATATGGGTGCATTACACAGCTTATCTTTCAGCGTTTGGAACGCCCGTTCTTGCGCATCTCCCCAATCAAACTTCTTGTCTTTCTGAGTCAGCAATGTCAACGGTTGAGCGATCTTTGAAAAGTTCGCAATGCAACGACGATAGTATCCGGCTAATCCTAAGAACTATCGTATCTCTGAAGGTGTCTGGGGTGTATCCCATTTCTTTACCGCTTCGATCTTGCCGGGATCTACATGAATCCCGTCTTTGTTAACCACATGACCCAAAAACTTCACCTCTCGCAGCCAGAATTCACACTTCGAGAACTTGGCGAAAAGTTTCTCTTCTCTTAACAGTTCCAGTATTGCCCGAAGGTGTTCTTCATGGTCCTCCTTCGATCGAGAGTAGATAAGTATGTCGTTGATGAATACGATCACAAACTTATCCAAGTAAGGTTTGCACACCCGATTCATCAAGTCCATGAACAGAGCTGGTGCGTTAGTCAATCCAAACGGCATGACCAAGAACTCATAGTGCCCATAACAAGTTCTAAATGTTGTCTTCGGTATGTCCTCCTCGAAAACTCTTAGTTGGTGATATCCAGACCGAAGGTCGATCTTGGAAAAATACGAAGCTCCTTGTAACTGATCAAACAGGTCGTCGATCCTGGGGAGAGGATACCGATTCTTCACAGTTAATTTGTTCAACTCACGGTAGTCGATGCACATACGGAACGACCCATCCTTCTTCTTGACAAATAACACTGGTGCTCCCCAAGGAGAGTGACTTGGCTGAATAAAACCCTTCTCCAGTAGTTCCTGTAACTGGCTAGATAACTCTTGCATTTCAGACGGTGCCAACCGATACGGTGTCTTTGCTACCGGTGTAGCTCCAGGAACCAAATCAATACAAAATTCCACCTGTCGTGGAGGAGGCAAACCAGACAAGTCATATGGGAATACATCTGGGTAATCCCGCACTATAGGGATATTTGCCAATTCCTGTTCCTTCTCTTTCTTTTCCACCACATGAGCCAGAAAAGAGTAGCACTGTTTTCGTAAACTCCGACGTGCTTTCATGCAGGAAATAAGCTTTAAGTTTCTCCCCGGTCTTTCTCCTTGAACTCTGAGTACTCCCCCGTCTGACATAGGGATTCGCACTACCTTGTCTCGACAGACAATCTCGGCCCCGTGTTTCGACAACCAATCCATTCCCACAATCACATCGAAACTCCCTAGCTCAAAGGGTATCAAGTCTATATCAAAGGTGTGGTTCTCTAATATTATCGAGCACTTTCTAATAATTTCATCAGCCTGAACATCCTACCGTTGGCCATTTCTACAGAGTAGCTAGTCTCTAGCCTACTAGGGCTCAAATCAAGCAATTGCACAAACTCAGAAGATATAAAGCTATTATCTGCTCCAGTATCAAACAATATAGATGCAAAGTGATTATTGAGTAAGTGCGTACCCATGACAACATTCGGGTCCTGGCGAGCATCGTTGGCTCCAATGACAAATGCACATCCCCGAGCTGTATTCCCCTGATTGGCCGGGCCTTGATTTCCAGCTATAGCCATCACTTGCTGCTGGTTGTTTCCTTGTTGACCTGGTGCCCGATTCAGCCTGGGGAACATGTTTCGGTAGTGATCAAGGCTTCCACACTCATAACAAGCCCTTGCATTCCCGGCGGGGTTAACCGCGTTGACCGGTGCAACCATATTCGGCGCTGTTCTACAGTCTCTTGCAAGATGCCCCGGGCGTCTACACTTCGCGCACACCCGGCACTACGTTCCTGGGGGATGATGATAATTGCACTTGTCACATTTGGGGTGCGGACCCACATACTCTCGCCTGCCCTACGTCACTGCCACAAAGTTTCTGGTTGTCTTGGCTCTTTTATCAAACTTCCCGGCACTAGACCGACTTGTTTCCCCAAAATCCTTTCTCTTTTCTGCTCCTCTACCCAAAACTCCCGTTCTCACCATTTCATCAGTCAAAGCGCCCGCCTTTAGAATCGCACTCTAAATAGTAGGAGGAGCGGTAGCGGTTACCATTGCCCAGATTTGAGGCGCAAGTCCCCAAATGTATCTCTCTATCCTTTTTGATTCCGGGGTGACTAGATGTGGAACCAACCTTGCTAACTCATGAAAACGGTCGGTGTAAGCTGCGTGCCCAGCCCCCACCATGGCATGATTCCAGAACTCATGCTCAAGTTTTTGCATCTCATTGAGAGGACAGTACTCCTCGGTGATTAGGGCCTTGAACTCATCCCACGACATTTTCATCGCGGATTCTCTTCCCCTAGCCTGAATCTGAGTGTTCCACCACGTCAGTGCCTTGCCCTGTAGTGAGCAAGTGGCATACTTAATCCTTTGGCTGTCGAGGCATTCGCTGATGTCGATCACGGCCTCCATCTTTTCAAGCCATCTGGTTAGAGCTATGGCTCCACCTTTGCCATCAAATTCTCGTGGTTTACAAGCCACAAATTCCTTGTACGAACATCCCCGTCTAGCATTCACAACCCCGTCTCATTAACAATTCCAATTTCATTACCGGCTGTACCACCATTTCCGGTCTCCTGATTGCTTTCGTTCCCAGTCGGGTTACCGTTATCCTCATTTTCATTGCCACCGTCCCCGTGGGGGTGAGAATTCTGAAGAGCATCGCTCACTTGGGCCACGATAGTCGGAATTAGTGCGGCCAGCTGTTGAGCGATCAGGGCTGCCATATCCACGTTCCCTGTTCCTTGATTGCTACTGGTTGGAGCATCACTTGTTCTTAGGGTTCTTCCCCTGCCTCTGCCTCTGCCTCCTGGGGCTTCAATTCCGCTACTATTACTGCGAGTAGATCTTTGAGGCGGCATGTTCTATTCATAAAAGAGATAACATGTAAGCTTTAGTCACCATTTGATACACAAGTATTCCGTTTATCAAGTTCCAATGTTCATGTTCCGGTTGGTCAAGATCACCATGCAGCCCATTTCAAGCATATTCTCGGTATACCGGTGATGTTTATATATAGGGTTCCCCGCAGCGTTCCCACCACACCCACGATGTACCAAGAATGATGCCCGATCCGGTTACATGACATCCGACTTTCCTTTACATCATATCCATAATAATTCATCAGGTCAACTGAGAGCCCAAGCAAGTAATCACGTATAGTCTGTGGAGGTTGCCTATCTCGCATCCTTAAAGGGTTCAGACATAGCCTCCTCGGGTCGGTCTCAGTATCCAAGGTTAAGCGCAGTATGTGATCTGTGAAGATCTCTTCGGGTCTCAATACCCGAATTTGTTATGACAACTTGGCGCGCATAGGGAACGGAAGATCTAATAGGAGCATCCCATAAAAGAGTGAGCATAAGGCTCTCTCATAGGGTGGAAAGATCACAAAATAGACAGATAACGAACAAGTAATGAGGAACACGTATGTGATACAAAATGCACACAACCCTGGCATGCAATCTACATGAAGGTTCCTAGGTTATAGTCTAGGTCAAGCGTATTGCCTAATTCTCTATAACCAATAGCTCTGATACCAGTCTGTCACACCCCCGCTAAGAGCGGAAACACGGGGTTGCGACGAGACGGGAATCGTCATAACACATGGTAAGCGATAGAGATGCAATAATAAAAATGATGACAAGTGTGTCATGACGACACCCGACAACAAGGGGACTTGTGTCGTGTATAGTCGATGTTCACGACAACATAGCCATATGCATAACAGGATAAACGATTCACATGATCACATAAAGATGAAATTGTAATGTAAATTCCCACAACCCGGGAACAAGTTTCAAAAGATTGTAATTGTTTACACAGTTCAACATTGTTCAAAGTAACTGTTTGTCAAACATGTTTAGTCTAAAAATGCATCCTAGGGTCTCCACTAAGGCAGCACACCTAGAACCTCAGCTAGCTTGATCACCTGAAAAGATATGCTCAAAATGGTCAACAAATTGTTGGTGAGCTCGCAGGTTTAAGTAATAAAAGTGTAAGTGATGCTGTATAAAGTAAATGATATGGAATACGTGAATACAGTTATATACACAAGTAAAATCACATGACATGAGCTTTGCAACCAAACCTAGCGACGTACACAAAGAAATTGTCGGCGTATATTCACCCAAGACCCATACCTGGCTATTGTTGGTACTAACTAGTATACCAACACGAGGGTAGGGGTGTCAACCCAGTAGTACTACCAATACCTAACCGTCAGTTCCCACACTGGAATTAAATAGTTGCAAAGATAGAACCACACAGCAGACCCAAGCATGTATCAGATAAGTATGTGCAACATAGTATCATGTTGATTCCTTGTATGAAAATTGTATGTATGTTGTACAACATAGAAAACAGGCGAGCATACTTTTCCCCCATGTTTGTAAATGTTTGTAAAATAGTATAAGCATAAAAAGGGGCCACGAAACTCACTTGTTAAGCGGTAAGTATGTATGATCAATGTATCCCAGATGTTGAGTGCAAAAGAACGGTCAAACACCTATTGACAGTTATTGTCAAGCATTAATGACATGTACAAAGCGTATAGTAATGCTTGGTTGGTTCGGGTTGTATCGCTTCGGTCATGGGTGGCACACACACGCAAGCGGACACACGTATCAGATCTTATGTAGATCCAAGTACTACGAGTAGCGTCATTGCTTACGACATCCTTGTAAAGATCTCCTTGTTATGAAAGATGACACTTGTTAAGTATTTGTAGTTTCGAATGGGTTGTCGGTAATTGTAAAATGTTAGGTTTATTTCAATTGAAAAAATTATGTGCATGTTAATAGCGTTGACTTTAATCTTGGGGTCAAGCAATGACACTTTTACTGATGTTGCCTTATCATCATCAGACGTTCAAGGGATATTCACACTCATCAACAGTCACGCAACAGGACTAGACGCCCGACCCACGTTCCACTCGTACGAATCAACCTTCAATCGTGCGAATTAGCTACTTTCGTGCGATTGAACCTTCATTCGTGCGATTGGACTCAGTCGCACCACACAACACACACATTCGCACGACCCAACCTCCATGCGCACGAATCAACCCTCAATCGTGCGAATTAGCTACTTTCGTGCGATTGAACCTTCATTCGTGCGATTGGACTCCAGTCGTGCGAAACACGCACAATCGCATACACACCCAGTCGCACGACTCAGTCGCACGACATGCCTAGTCGCACAACTCAGTCGCACGATTGACTTAGACGCATGATTCAGTCGCACGACTCACTCAGTCGCACGGCTCAATCGCATGACAGACCCAGTCGCCTGAACTGCAGAATCGCGACTATGGTCGGGCTGAGCAGCCCCCGAGCTGCTCTAACGCGGGTTTTATACCACGAGGACTTCCAGAAACACTCAACAAACATACACAAACATGAAACACAAGCAGAAAGACCTCACACGCACCCACTCGACCTCATGTGCTCGGATGAACCCGAGCACCCGAAACCCTAGAAAACGCAGTAGTAAAACCGAACCAAAAACGGGTTGAACAAGGTTGTCTACCTGCTAGGAACGCGTATACACGATGATACCCAAGATTTGGCAGTGAAAACGCGACAAACGTGACGATTTTAGGTGCTAGATCGAGAGAGAAAGTGGAGAAAATATTGAAGGTGGAGAAGATGAAGATGAGGATAAATGGCTGGGAATGGGGTTTATATACCCAGCCCAGGTTTGCAAAATTACAAGTTTAGTCCCTGCACTTAACCCTCGAGTTTCCCAAAAATTTGTTTCGGTTGATTACGATCTTAAAATGTTCGTTATATTACGGTTAAAAGCGTGTTTACTGGCATTTGATAGCCTAAAATGGTTTTATTAATGACAATGATCGAAATTAAAAATGATATATTTGGTGGTAATGGTGATGAAATTATAAAAGTTTTATGCTTAACACACGTTCTCGAAGGAAGTACATGCACAAGGGAAAAGATAAGCAGACATGATTCCTTAAAGCAGGAGTTCATGAAGAAAAGGAAGAATAATTAAAATATTTCTATGTTATTTATGTCGTTCGACGGACCTCAAGGTGACGGATGTCACAACGGTGGTGACAAATGACAAAAATGAGCTTATACCTACAAGAACCGTCACAGGTTGGAGAGTTTGCATTGATTACCGCAAGATCAATGATGCAACAAGAAAAGATCATTTTCCTTTACCTTTCATTGATCAAATGTTAGAATGTTTATCTGGGAATATGTTTTATTGTTTTCTTGATGGTTTTTCAAGATATTTTCAAATTCCAATTGCACCCGAGGACCAAGAAAAGATGACATTTACATGTCCATATGGCACTTTCGCATATAAGGATGTGAGCTATGGCATGTCATAGTCACAAGTCAAAAGGCAATCTGCCTTTTGACTCTACAATTGATTTTGTTTGTGTCTAGTCAATTGTATCCAGCTAGCTTTAAAGTATAGCCGGCTGTAGGATGTAGTATAAGTATCTCATGTTCTTGTATCTTTTGAATATGCTTTTGTAACACTTGTAATAGAACATAGAGAAAACAATATACTGCATTCTTGAAAACCATACACTTGTGTTCTTTGTGTTCTGTCTCTCTTGCATTACTTGTGTTCTTAGCATCTCAACTTGGTTAATCCAGTTTACTGTTTGATTAAAGTTTAGTTAATCTCCTCTTTGTGTTGTTGTGTTGTAACTTACACCCTTCAACGATCCTTCATTTGGTATCAGAGCATTTCAGGCTCTTGATATAAGATCTCACCATCTTAAGATCCCTCACACACACAAATACTAAACTTTTCAAATGGCAGCCATTTCCAAAACTAATATGGAAACTAGAACCATGAACAAGTCTCCACTGATCACTCTTGATGAGTTTGATACCTGGTGTTTGAGAATGGAAGGTTTCATCAGGTCTCTTGATTCAAGAATGTGGGAGTCTATTGAGAATGAACCTTTCATACCCAGTGTGACATCTGTCATCTTAAGGTCCGTCGAACGACATAATTAACCATAGAATTATTTTAATTATTCTTCCTCTTCTTCATGAACTCCTGTTTTAAGGAATCATGTTTGCTTTTTTACCGTGTGCCTGCACTTCCTCCGTGATCGTGTGCAAAGCATAAACCTTTTATAAATTTCATCCCCATTATCACCAAATATATCATTTTTAGTTATAACCAGTGTCATTAATAAAACCATTTTAAGCCATCAATTACCATAAAACACACTTTTAACATTAATATCACGAACATTTTAAAGTCGTTTTCAATCGAAGCAAACTTTGGAAACTCTAGGTCTAAGTGCAAGGACTAAAATTGAAATTTTGCAACCCTGGGATGGGTATAAAAACCCCTTCCTAGCCATTTCTTCATCCTCTCCACTTCTTCTTCATCATCTTCTTCTCCACTTCACATCTTCATCTTAGCACAAAAAACGCCTTGTTTGGTCACATTTTTGTCGTCTAGACTTCGCCTACGACCTAGTCTACTCCATCCTTGCAGGTAGACGACCTTGGTTGTCCATTCTTGCTCGTTTTACCGCTGTCCATTTCTAGGGTTTCGGGTGTTCAGGTCAACTCGAACACAAAAGGTCGTGTGGGTGCGTGTGATGACCTTCTGCGTGTGCTTCTTGTTCGTGTGTGTTTGTTGTGTGATTCTGGAAGTTCTTGATGTGTAAAACCGTGCTTGGGGCAGCCGAAGGCTGCTCTGCACTTCAGCAGTCGCAAACCTGCAGTTCAGGCAGGCGACTGGGTCTGTCATGCGACTGAGCCATGCGACTGGGTGAGTCGTGCGACTGTGTCTTTCGGGCGACTGAATCGTGCGACTAGGGATGTCATGAAATTGAGTCAATGTGGATGAGCGTGTGTGTGATTGAGTCAATGCGGATGAATGTGTGTGCGATTGAGTCAATGCGGATGAATGAATGCATGCGACTGTGCGTGTATCGCACGACTGAAGGCCAATCATACGAATGAAGGTTCAATCGTACGAATGAAGCTGATTCGTACGAATGAAGGTTGATTTGTGCGTATGGAGGTTAAGTCGTGTGATTGGGTGTTGTGTGGTACGACTGAATGCCAGTCGTACGAATGAGGGTTCAATCGTGCCAATGAAGCTGATTCGTACGATTGAAGGTTGATTCGTACGAATGGAGTGTTGAGTCGAGCGTCTGGTCCTGTTGTGTGGCTGATGATGTTGAGTGTGAATTTCCTCTTGAACGTCAGATGATAATAAGGTAACATCAGTAAAAGTGTCATTTCTTGACCACAAAGATTAAAGTCAACGCTATCAACATGCACATACTATTTCAATTGAAATCAACCAAACATTTTACAAGTATCGACAACCCATTTGGAACTACAAATACTTAACAAGTGCTATCTTTCATAACAATGAGATCTTTATACGGATATCATAAGCAATGACGACTACTCTTAGTACTTGGATCTACATAAGATCTGATACGTGTGTCCGCTTGTGTGTGTGTGTTACGCGCGACCGAACCGATACAACCCGAATCGACTGAACGTTACTATTTACTTTATACATATCATTAATGCTTAACAATAACTATCAATAGGTGTTTGACCGTTCATTGCATACAACACTTGGGAAACTTTGATAATTCTTACTTACCACTTAACAAGTGAGTTTCATGGCCCCTTTTTATGCTTATACAACTTTTCAATCATTTACAAACTTGGGGGAAAAGTATGCTCGCCTGTTTTCTATGTTGTACAACATACATACAATTTACATACTTGGAATCAACGTGCTACTGTTTTGTGGGTACTTATCTGATACATGCTTGAGTCTGCTTCGTGGTTCTTTCTTACAACCATTTAATTCCAGTGTGGGAACCGACAGATAGGTATTGGTAGTACTACTGGGCTGACACCCCCACCCTCATGTTGGTATACTAGTTAGTACCAACAAAATCCAGGAACGGGCCTTGGGTGAATATATTCCGACAAGATTCTTTGTGTACGTCGTTAGGTTTGGTTGTAAAGCTCTTGTCATCTGATTTTGCTTACTTATAGCTGTATGCACGATATTCTGCAATAACTTTATACAGTATCAATTACTTATTTACTTTTAAACCCGTGAGCTCACCAACAATTTTGTTGACCATTTTGAGCATATCTTTTCAGTGATCATGCTAGCTGAGGTTCTAGGTGTGCTGCCTTAGTGGAGACCCTAGGATGCATTTCTGGGCTAAACTTGTCATTTTGAAAACAATTGTTGTATCTGTTTCAAACAACATTACACTTTGTAACTTGTTCTCGGGTTGTGGGAATTGCATACAATGTTATTATCTATGTTTATCTTATATCATGTTTATGCTTATGGCTATGTTGTCGTGAATACTGACTAAACATGACACAAGTCCCCTTGTTGTCAGGTGTCGTCATGACACGCTTGTCATCATTATTATTATTGCATCTCTATCACTTACCATGTGTTATGACGATTCCCGTCTCGTTACATCCCCGTGTTTCCGCTCTTAGCGGGGGTGTGACACCCAGCACCCCTTCTGCTACTGGTGCTGGTATGATTCCCAAAGATGTGGCTAACTACTCTGATGAAGATAGGAAGAGAGTAGAGATAGACAGAAAAGCCATGACAGCCCTTCAAACTGCCCTTCCAAACTATGTGTACAGAGGTTTCAAGAAGTGCAAAACAGCCAAGCAGTTGTGGGATGCACTGAAACTGATGTATGAGGGTTGCTCTAAAGCCAAGGAGAACAAGAAGGATCTCCTGAAGCAGCAGTTTGAAAACTTGACCTTCAAAACAAGTTAAACCATGACTCAGTAGTGTTTCAGGTATGTTGAGATTGTGGATACCCTAGTGGATGGAGGAGTTTCTCTTGAAAACAGAGACATTGTAAGGAAGTTCATGTCCTCACTTCCAAGGCAATGGATACACTACTGTGTGGTGATCAAGAGAACTGAAAATCTCAAAACTCTTACTCTGACAGAGTTATATGGGATTCTCAGTGGATACTAGATAGAGATGAACATGCAAGGTTCATCTGGCAACTCCAACAATCAAATGGGTTCAGCCGTACATGTGATTGAAAGGGATAGCATAGAACCCAAACATCATCTCTTATGCTACCCTGATAATTCACCAAAGGGTCCTTTCATCATCTTCCTAGAGACACCAAGGGAGAACTACACTCAAGAAAGCCCATTCCAAAAGACAAGCTCTTCTCAAGCTTTTGTGTCTTTTGATGAAAGCTGTGGCAACTCTCTTTTCACTCTTGAAGACCTGGACTGTATCCATCCAGATGATCTAGAATATATGGAAATAGTCCAGCAGATGGCTCTTCTCACTCACAGAGCCAAGAAGTTCTATAAGAGGACTGGAAGGAAGTTTCCAAGCAATGCAACCAGTGGAAAGTTTGGACTGGACAAAGGCAAAGTCAAGTGTTACAACTGTAACTTGATGGGCCACTTTGCTAGAGAATGTAAGGCACCTAAAACAAATGGTGACCAAAAACAATCCAGACCAAACTACACTAACAAAGCTCTCCAGAATGAGAAGTCAAAGCAGCAAGCTGCTGTTGCTATTGAAGAAGGAGGCTTTGACTGGAGCTTTCAGGTGGAAGATGCTTCTCCAAACCAAGCACTAATGGCAGATCATGATGAAGCCAAGGTATTTGAACATCTTTGTCCTCTTGAATGCATTGCTAAAGTTAACATATACAGGTCCTACAACTTGGAACTTAGATCTGACCTTGAGTCCTTAAACATTTTATAATCTGATTTTAGAAAGTTTGAAAATGATTATAAACTGAAGATAGAAGACTTAGAGAAAACCATTTCAGTTCTAAAACATGAACACACAGATTTTAGAACTCAAATCAAAGATCTCATAACCAAGTTAACTGAGTGCCAGGCAGAGCTTGTGATCAGCAAAGCCAGGGAAGAAAAGAGTGTTCTTGAAGAAGAGACCTTCAAGAACATGATATCCTCATCCTTGCACAAAAAAGTGTGCTATCAAAACAGGCAAGGACTGGGATCCAATGAGATAGCTCCTCCACACACAATCTTGTCAGTAAGATCTCCTAGGTGTGGAACTTGTGAAGATGAGCTTCCTCTCATAGATCCTATGAGTGAAGAGGATGAAGAAGAGATAGTGAAGAATCCCTCTGAAAAGAATGAAGAGGAGGATTCCAAGAAGGGCCACTATCCTTCTGAGGAGAAAAAGAAGACTGTGATGACCAAGTCCATGAGAAAGAACTTGATCAGAAAGAGCAAAAGAAAGGCAAGGAAGGCTCAAGAGATCAAGACTACTTTTGACTCTAATCAGAAACAAGTTTTTATCTCTGCAGGGTTTAAAGTGGTAGGGACTGAAGACATAAACCAAAACTCTTCTGCTAAGAGTTCTGGTTCTTGTTCAACTCATCTCAGTAGCAAGAAGAAGACTGATATGCTGTGTACCACTGGTGCACAGCCTGGACCATCAAACTCCAAGCACAGTCCTCAGCTCAAGAGGATTGTCTCATCATCTGCAAAGATGAAGGTGGAGAAGGGATGTGACCAAAGACAGTCCTATTCCAAGGAAAAGGCTCTTGTGAAGAAGAAGATGAATTGTGTCATGTGTGAAAGTACCACTCACATTGCTAAGGATTGTCCCTTTAATCCTAAAGGTACTTTCCATATGACCAAAACAAAGACTTCAAAGAGTTCAAAAAATATTCAAGCTTTGGAAGGAAAATTTGTTTCCTTCGGAAGCTCCAAGTCTAAGAAGAAGGGAAGTGGAAAATTACCCTCGGAAGAGAAGTTGGTCTTGGAAGAAAGGAGTTCTTCCGAAGCACTAAAGTCTGATGCAGTGTTTGCAGAATCTTCCGAAGGTTCAGTCATCAAAACTTCCGAAGTTCCAAAAGCTTCCGAAGTTTTGAAGGTCAAGTCCAAGACTCCAAAGGTGGTGTGGATGTCTAAGAAAGACCAAGTGACTGAGAATTTTCCATTAACAATAGTTCAAGATCCTCTTAGAACAACCGTAGGATCTATTACTATTGAATTACCTTCTGCAAATGAGCCCAAGACAAGCAAGGCTTGGGTTTCCAAATGTAACTAATCTTTCTCTTTGTGCAGGACAGCTGAAGACAGACAAAAATGTCTGGATCATAGACAGTGGCTGTTCTAGGCACATGATAGGCAATATGTCATTACTCTAGAACTTTGAAAGGATTAATGGAGGACCAGTTTCTTGTGGAGGAGATGAAGGTGGTTACATTTCTGGAAGGGGCAAGGTCACAAATGGTAAGCTCAGCATAGAAAAGGTAAAATTTGTTAAGAAGCTTGGATACAATCTTCTGAGTGTATCTCAATTTTGTGATCAGAGTCATAACATGCTCTTTACTGAGCATGAGTGCATTGTTCTTAAGCCTGGTGCGGTCATTCCTCATGAGCATATCCTGCTAAAGCAAATAATAATGAGTCTTTCCTATGGCATAAAAGAATATGCCATGTAAACTTTAAAAACATGAACAAATTGATTAAGCATGATTTGGTAACTGGAATACCAAAGAAAGAGTTTACAAGTGATGACCAATTTGTTGCATGCCTGAAAGGGAAGCAACATAAGGTATCTCACAAGCCTAAGGAAAGTAACTCCATCACTACACCCCTACACTTGTTACATGTGGATCTCTTTAGACCCACCAGTGTAACGAGTTTAGGAAGGACCTTATACTGTCTAGTGATCACAGATGACTTTACAAGATTCACTTGGGTTTTCTTCCTTAGAACTAAGGATGATACTTCTGAGATTCTAAAGAATTTCATCTTAAAGATTGAGAATCAGTCTGATCACAAGGTCAAAATCATAAGATGTGATCAAGGAACTGAATTTAAATACCAAATCCTTGATACATTTTATGATGAAAAGGGTATTACAAGACAATTCAGTGCTCCCAGGACTCCTTAGTAAAATGGTGTTGCTGAGAGGAGAAACAGGACACTAATTGAAGCTGCAAGAACCATGCTATCTGACTCTAAACTACCCATCACCTTCTGGGCAGATGCAATCAACACTATCTGCTATGTGCAGAACAGAGTTTTAGTAGTTAAGACTCATGGCAAGACTCCTTATGAACTTTGGTACAAGAGAAAACCTTTCATTGGTTTTCTCAGGTCATTTGAATGTCCTTGCACTATCTTGACTACCAAAGATCAAATTGCCAAGTTTGCTGAGAAATCAGATGATGGACACTTTATTGGATACTCTTCCCAAGCTAAGGCTTATAGAGTGTACAATCTCAAAACTAAAATTGTTGAGGAGTTAGCCAATATGACTTTCAATGAACACACACCCTGTGTTGTTGGTTCTGGTCCGGATTGGTTATTTGATCTTGATTTGGTTACCAACTGTTTTAACAAATCTTGTGAGAATGTTTCAGGATCTGCAGAAAATTTAAATACAGGTGATCCTGATCCAAGATGTGAGCTAGGAAGATCTTCAAGTCATACATCTTCAGCTCCAGTTGGAACCACTTCTGCAAATGAGGTTCTATCAGCACAACAATGACAAACTCAACTGATACATCTGGTATACCTTCAAATTCCAGCTCAGAGGCTCTACTACCATATAAGAATACCTCAATTGTAGAAGATAACAATGGTGGTCGTGACAGTGACCAAGAATTTCTTGATGCCACTAACCACACCATAGATGAGAACATCAATGATGTCACACACTGCTTGGATCAAGTTTCACTTGAAAAGTGTGCTGATGTGGTAGGAGAAACATCAATGCCAGATCTAAATTTCTCTAATTTGGATCTTTCTCAACAACTTGTTATGATCCCTCAGCTTAGGATCCACAAGTCTCACCCTACCACAAACATCATTGGAGATGTTGTCTCAGGGGTAAAGACAAGAGGACAAACCCATGAAGCAAATGTTTGTCTTCACTCTTGTTTTGTATCCTAGATAGAGCCAAAGAAAGTTGATGAAGCTCTAAAGGATGGAAGTTGGGTTGAAGCTATGCAACAAGAGTTGCTTCAATTCAAAAGGCAGAAAGTTTGGAACCTTTTTCCTCTTCCTTCTGGGAAGACTATCATTGGAACCAAATGGGTGTTTAGGAACAAGAAAGATGATAGAGGCATCATCATCAAGAACAAAACAAAGCTAGACTGGTTGTTTAAGGATACACACAAGAAGAAGGGGTGACTACACTGATGTCTTTGCTCCAGTGGCAAGATTAGAAGCTGTTATGATATTCCTGGCATTTGCTGCATCCAAGAACTTCAAGGTCTTTCAACTTGATGTGAAGTGTGCCTTTTTTATGGAGTGATAGATGAAGAGGTTTATGTCAAATAGCCACCTGGTTTTGTAGATCCTGAACATCCTGATTATGTTTGCAAACTTGACAAAGCTCTCTATGGGCTGCATCAGGCACCCAGGAAATGGTATGAGACACTATCTGAGTATCTTTGTAAACATGGATACAGGAGAGGTACTATAGATGGAACTCTCTTCATCAAAGGACAGGAAAAAGACATATTGCTAGTTCAAGTGTATGTAGATGACATCATCTTTGTTTAACTAATCCAAAGCTCTGCAAAGACTTTAAGAAGCTGATGAAAGACAGATTTGAAATGAGTGTCATGGGGGAACTCAATTCTTTCTGGGAATTCAAGTGAAGCAAGTTGAAGATGGCATCTTCATAAGTCAGTCAAAGTATGTTCAAGACATACTTAAGAGGTTTAACATGACTGACTGTAAGATTGCTAAGACACCCATAGCTAGAAACCACTCCCTTGGTCCTGATCTTGAGGGGGAGTGTGTAGATAAGCACTTATACAGGACTATGATTGGGTCTCTTATGTATCTTACTCCTAGCAGGCCTGATATCATGTTTGCTACGTGCATCTATGCAATATATCAAGCCAACCCTAAGATGTCTCACCTTATCACTGTCAAGAGGATTCTAAGATACCTCAAAGGTGCATCAACACTTGGTTTATGGTATCCCAAGAATCCTGACTTCAATCTGTATGCCTATACAGATAGTGATTATGGTGGTTGCAATATGACTGCAAAGTCTACATCTGGGGGATGTCAATTTCTTGGTGGAAGGGTTGTCTCATGGCAATGCAAGAAACAATCCTGTGTCTCTGCATCAACTGCTGAAGCTGAATATATTGCTGCTGCTAGCTGTTATGCTCAAGTGCTTTGGATTCAGATTAGATGCTGGACTATGGGTTAAACTTCAAGGAGACTCCCATTCACATAGACAACAACAGTGCTATCTCAATCACAGAGAACCTTGTGCAGCACTCAAGGACAAAGCACATCAATATCAGGTATCATTTAATAAGAGATAACTATGAAAAGAGATTAATTAAACTAGTCAAAGTTCACACAAATGAACAATATGCTGGTCTGTTTACAAAGTCTTTTGATGAACAGAGATTTAAAAAATTATTATGTGTGTCCTAAGTTGTCTAGTTCATCACTTTCATAATCTCATGTTTTCTCTGGATGAAAATTTCTTTTTTGAAGACTTTCCTTAGATTTTTGAAAAGTTCTAATACTTCAGAAGTTATGTTTTTAACTTCGGAAGCAAATCATGCCTTCAAAATAAATAATTGTCTAAGAAATTTACCTTCGAAAGAGCTTTCAGATTTATCTTTCGAAACTTAAATACTTGTCTCAAACACTTACTTATTTTCAAGGACCATTTACTTCCGAAGCAAAATTGACTCTCGGAAGCTTTGTTGTATTATATACAAAGCACTCAAGTTTTAAATTTCTCTTCCGAAGCAAAAATTCTCAAAACTCTCAGGAAATTCTTCCGAAGAGCTTCGGAAGCTTTTTTATTAAAAATTCCGAAGATAATTAACCTTCGGAAGCTTTTTGACTTCCAAGAAAACTACTTTTTGAACAAAAGTAAACTACTTTTTCAGAGGTGGGACCGACATCCGGATTTCAAAGTTTATCCTCCTTCATTAAACTTTATCCGAAATCCTTTTCACACATAAACCCAACGGTTTCCCCTCTTTCTATCATCTGCTCTTCTTCCAAACATAAAACCCCAAATTTCTCTCTGAAATTTCTTTCTCTCTTCTTTCTTCGTCCTTAAGCTACTTCAAAATGGCCAACCTTGCTCACAAAAATGATCCCAACTTTACCATGCAGCTACACAGGCAACACAATCAGGTTGCTCTGTTAAGCTCTGACAAAGATCCTCATTCTCAGAGGTTTGCCATTTTCTAACTCTGTCAAACTACTTCACCTCCCTAACCATTGATCCTCCACTCTATGAGGATTAGTGCTTGAATTCTAGAAGACCTGCCAAGAGGTCATTATGGATGGGGAGAAGGCACTATCTGCCACAGTGCAGGGGAGAACAATCTTCATCACTCCGGCCATCATCAATAGACATCTTCAGCTGGATGATGAAGAAGGTGAGATGTTTTTCCCAAAGGAAGTTGTCAATCATTCCTTTGAGCAGATGGGATATGAGGGAGATTTCTCTGTAAAGACCTTTAGGAAAGGGGAGGTCTCATCCCAATGAAGATTCCTGCTCCATGTGGTCATCCACAGCTTATCAAACAAGCATGGTGGATGGGACCAGATTCCTAAGGATCTCTCCTTCATAATCCATGGAATGGTTTAGGGGGTCAAATTCAGGTACTCTCAATTTGTTTATACAAATTTACTTGCTAATTCAGACTCCTTAGAGTATTACATGTTTCCTAGATATGTCCAGTACATTCTTAATTGGGCTCACAATTAAGGGAAACAAGTAACATTCTTAAATTGGGACAGATGAAGCCCGACATCTTTAAAATTCTGAGAAAGCCCACTGTTGGATTCTCTGGGGTAGAAACAGCCCTAGTCCTAAAAATGTTAGAGCTCATTGCTCAAGGTGACAACCTAGCAACACAAGCTAGTGTTGAACCCACACCTGTTATCTCCTAACCACTCTCACAGCCTCAAATCACCATCACTTACAAAGAAAATCCAAACGAACCCCTGCTCAGGCTATTCAGTCTGTGGAGGCCCCCATATACTCACCCATACAGGAAGAAGTGGACACTGGAGCTCCCACTTCTCCTGAGGAGCAGACCACTCCCATCTCTTCAAGAATCAGTACTGAGGTTTCTCATGCTCTGCCTGATGAGCTCATTAGCCCAACTACCTTAAGCCATCACTCTGAGTCTCAACACTCAAGTGATCAACCTTCAGGGGATAGTTACCATCCCTAGCCTATAGATCTTAACCAACCAATTCCCAACTTTGACTTCTATACTAATGAAATCTAGGTTCAGTGAGTATAATGAGTCTCTCTTCTTTTCCCCTACTCAAAAAGAGATGAATACTCTTAAGTCTCCTACATCTATCCCATATCAGTCACCTACAACTGAGGTGGACACTCCTAACCTGTTCAGGATGTCCATATGGAAGAGGCTCTCACTTCTGAAAGTGATTACATTATTAAGACCTCAACCATGGCAACTCAGCCCACTGACATCTCAACTGAGACTGCCAGTGAGCAGAGGAAAACCAACAACCAAGAACCTCAAGCTGGTGGTGAGAGAGGGGACTTTGGTCTAATCATCTCATCCCCCAATGAATCTTCTAATGAAGATGAGGGGAATCTGAGACTACTGGTGCAATAACTGTCTAAAACATGCACTTACTTAGTCTTAAAGGTCAGTCACCTTGAATCTCAGGTGACTACTTTACACAACAAGATCAATGATCAGCAACTTGAGATTTCTTATCTTAAGGAAAAACTAGTTGGGAGACCTTTAAGAAGAGCTCAACCAGGAACACAAGAACCTGTGGATGTGATTGATTTATCTTCCAACTCACCTATGCAAGTGGGTGATGCTACCAAAAAGGGGGAGAAAGTCATTACAGCTACAGAACATAGGAGTTCTTCAGAGAGAATGGACATTGAGGACTCACCATCCTCACTTGCAATAGTGCATTCTCAGCAACCTCCTCAAGTTCACATTGATGTGGACTACACAAACTCCTTTATACAAAGTTTGTTTGAGGATGGGATACCAAGGGCTATGTCACCTTTACCATCTTCCAATCACATCATTGGGTGGAGGTATAACAACATCAGGGAAGCCTTAATCATCATAAGAGTTCAAGGGAAACAAGAAGTCTTCAATTTTCAGACCTTGGACTACTATGAAGATCTGGATCTAGTTAACATGCCACTTGTCAACCCAAGCCAATCAAGACAAGCTGACAGACTGGCTAAAAGAATCCAAGACAGGATCACTGCAGAGTTCAGCTCAAGAAGGAGACTTAGGCAATCAGGCAATGCCATCGGTCAACTGGATGTTGAGGAGGACCCTAAGATTAGCTTTATAGGGGAGTCCTTGACTGAAGGCCTAGTGGCAGAACCTGAGAGCCCTGTCTTATCATCATCAACTGTTGCAGAGATCCACACTCCTTCTGAGGCACCTGCTGATGAAGGTGCTTCTCAACCTCTCTTGGTCTGAGCTCAGATGCTGCAACAAGCAATGAAGGCCAAAGCTTTCTTCACCCTGAGTCACAAAGGTCTGTGAGTGACAAAGGGAAAAGAAAAATGACAACTGAGGAGATTGAGGAGATTGAGGAGGAGGAGAGAGAGAGGAAAAGGAGGCTAAGAGGATAAAGTTCCTCTGCTGAGTCTTCAAGACTCATGGAGTCTGCTATCAGGGCGCCCCCAGACCAGATACTCAGAATGATGAGTTAAGGGTAGTCAGGATAAACTATTTACAGACTAGGAACTATGACATAGACAATATCATTTCTCTCCCCTTAGATGATTTGAATGAATTGGTTAACCTGGAAAGGTCAAGGGAGAAGAAGGAGGCAGAAGATGCAGAACTCCTAGTGCAAGTCAAAAAGAGAAGAAGAAAAAGACCATACAAGGATATGCCTACCCTCTCCCCAATTCAGGAAAGTTTTGCACAAGAAGATGTGGTTCAACAAGAACCTTAGGTAGACAAAGAAGAAGAAAGGATCAAGATGATCAACTACCTGAGTGCCACAGGCTTCTATCAGGTAGATGCACTTCTTCCCTTGTCCTATGATTATGTTGAGTTTGAGTACTTAAAACAGCTTGAACTTGAGATAATCAAGGACAGAAAGGCAACTAAGAAGAAACTAAGGGAAGAAGCTGCAAAATCAAGAGCCATCATCCAGAAGAGCATGAAGAAGTCTGCTGATAGGCAGAGGATGATGAGCTTCTTGAAGCTATATGGATTCTCCGGAAGGAGACTTGGCCCCATGTCTCTATCCATTATGGATGAGCATATTAGGGTGATCAAGCAGAAGATCAAAAGTGGAGAGCTCATTGACTTACACTCCACTCCAAGTCAAGCCCCACCTGAAGTGGAGGTTAAGGTTGAACAACCAGAGACAACACAACCTAGACCTCCTGCTGAAACTCAGCAAGCTTCATCTTCTGATCCACAGCAGGGTTAACCTCCCTCTCCTTC
Source organism: Flaveria trinervia (assembly GCA_025506515.1). Classification (NCBI taxonomy): domain Eukaryota; kingdom Viridiplantae; phylum Streptophyta; class Magnoliopsida; order Asterales; family Asteraceae; genus Flaveria; species Flaveria trinervia. Next base: position 4,165,886 of record CM046457.1, on the reverse strand, counting down.
TGAGCCTGAGAGAGAGGAAGTCCCAACTGAGAAAGACAGCGAAGATCAATCTTGTGCTGCAGGCCAGTCTTCTCAGTTAAAATCTGGTAAGAGAAAGAAGAGGATGGCCTCTAAACCACAGCCAAAGAAGAAAAAGACTACACCCTCTTCTAAATCCCAGGATGAGTCAAAACATCTTGAGATTGTGCAGCCAGAGGATGCTACATCAACTCCAATTCAAACAGCTCCTCTAGCATCAGGAAGACCCATCTTGTCTTGGACATACACCACAAATCCAGAAAGATGGCATGTCATTAGAGATCAAGGCATTGAAGACACTTATACATGGCAAGATATGTTTCAGTTGCCTCTGCATGACCTCTTTGATATGAGAAGACATTTTGACAGTCTGAAGGATCCTGATCACCTTATGAAGAAAGGATTGGTGATCATCCTAATAAGGACTATTGATATCTGAAGTCTTCTAAGTGTTTTGGTAGCATCAGCCTAGGGGGAGTTTGTAGAGATTAATGAAGAGGCTGATGCAACCTAAACATCTTAAGTCTATCATGCATGCTGCACAAGTACATTAAAGAAGAATTTTAGGAAGTTTCACACTTGAAACATAAAAATAACTCTAAGTGTGAAATCTTCTGAAGCCAAGACCAATATATTCCGAAGCCAAACATGAAGTCTTTCGAAGCCTTAGAGACAAAGTCTTCCGAAGCTTCAAGTTCATGAAGACAGATTTCTTCCAAGACTTTTAGTAACATGCTTTATCTGATGTACTGTTCCATAAAGCTGGACACCTTTCTGCTATATCTCTGCAAGTCACCAACTTACATGAGTTGGTGAAAAGGTCCATGTTTTTTGTAACTGTACATTGAGGTCTTGAGTCTGTAACTTTCTACCTTATGTACTTTATCCTTTTTGTAATAGATAAGGATGTGAGCTATGGCATGTCATAGTCACAAGTCAAAAGGCAATCTGCCTTTTGACTCTACAATTGATTTTGTTTGTGTCTAGTCAATTGTATCCAGCTGGCTTTCAAAGTATAGCCGGCTGTAGGATGTAGTATAAGTATCTCATGTTCTTGTATCTTTCGAATATGCTTTTGTAACACTTGTAATAGAACATAGAGAAAACAATATACTGCATTCTTGAAAACCATACACTTGTGTTCTTTGTGTTCTGTCTCTCTTGCATTACTTGTGTTCTTAGTATCTCAACTTGGTTAATCCAGTTTACTGTTTGATTAAAGTTTAGTTAATCTCCTATTTGTGTTGTTGTGTTGTAACTTACACCCTTCAACGATCATGCACTATGTGTTATGTAGCGTGCGATTTTGGCTAACCCATAAGAGTTCACACACAGGGGGAGTTAGTCTATGTGACTACTCCATACCGATATGTACGATATGGGTTCATTGTCGCTTAACCCTAGATGATATAGCTGTGTGCTTAAGTGGGGGATTAAGTACATGACAGGACCTAGATAGAAGTGAAAAGATAATAAATGTACGAAAAATGCGATAAGTACGAAACGTGCGAAATGTACGAAACGAACAATGAAAGAAGCTAATAGTTATTACCTTGATGTACGTATGATGTGTGATCACGCGTGATAATAAAGAAAATGTTTTAACCAATGAAAGATAATATAGTTTTTTTGTAAAACTAGAACTCAATCAGCAATGCTGACTTTTATGCATTTTCCAGTTGGCAGGTGATTGTTGCTGAAGATGGCACGGGGTGGCTACATGGATCATTTTGGATGGCATCCACTTTATGATACGATAATATTTTTGTATTGTAATGCGAACGAACGATATTTTGTAATGAACCTTGTATTATTTCGCAAAAAAAATGTTTATTTAAAAGAAATAAAATGGTTGTTTAAATTGTTTCCGCTGCATGGTTTTAGTAAAGTTAATGTAATTATATGTTTTATGTGCAATGATTGATTAGTTGTGAGCGTTTCGGGAATGGGGCCTTACAGTTTAAAAACAAAATTATATGCATGTGAAATATTTTAAAACAGTCTTTTTAAAACAAACATAATAATTACAAACCGAGTTCTTTTTAAAACAATACTTTTATAAAAGAGTTAAAAAATGGTATAGTTGTTTTATTTCTTGAACTATTATTCATATATAATTATAATTATATTTTATATTAAAATATTATATTGTAACTATTCATGTTCAGTTTACATATATATTTTATATTAAAAATTTATTTGTTTATTTAATGAGTTTTTAGTTTATCTATCTATATATATAAAAACCAAACTAAACATGAAACAATCGTAAACCTCATTATACTTACTTTCACATCTATCTATATTATTAATAATAACATTAAATACTAATATTATTACTCATACCATTTTCAAATTAAACATGTATAATTTAATAAATTAAAAACCTATTTTTTATTAAAAACATACTTTTTAAAAATAAAAAAATTATAAAAAACAGAATACAACTAAGTTATGAAAAATCATTTCTCTTAAAACAATATATTAAAAATCATATTTTTTTAAAAACAGAAGTTTAAGAAAAATACATTGTTGTTTATGTACTTAAAGTAGTTATTTATACGTAATTATAATCATATTTTATCTTCAAGCATGATTTATATTGCATAAGTTTTTATTAATAACTATTTAATATTTTATTTATTCGATCCGTGTATTACACGAGAAGTAACCTAGTTTTAAATAAACAAGGCTGATGAAAATCAAATTTTGAAGCTGCAAGCCTAGAAAGTTTAAAAGCTAGACCTAAAGGTAGATAAGAGATTATAGTCCTTGCTACTTTTAGAGAAACTAAATTATGAAACTAGCTTTTTTTTCTTGTGGAATACATCTATAGGCATATTAAAAATTTATCATGTCTTTGGTTGGGAGTTACCTAAACAATGTTTGCATATATGCTATGTCTTGCGTAGGAGACTAAAACCCATTAAAGTAATGTTTATTCTTACACGTCTATATATAGGAGAGGGTTCAAATGAGAACCACATTTTTTTTGTAAAAACTCTACAAACTAATATAAACCACTTATTTTTTATCACATGCAAATCACATGTGATTTCCCTCATTTTTTTAAAAACTTCGTAACCTTTTTACGACATTTTTTTTTCAAAAAAATTTCACCATAAAATTTCACCCTCATTTTTATCTTTCCAACGCCTACCATATTGATATATTTTTTAAAAAAATCATCCATTCGTTGTTTACACATGTGTAAATCTAGTTATATATATGTGATATGATTTACACATGTGTAAATCCGGTATTACACATGTGTAAAACAAATTTCGTAAAAAACGAGATTTTTTTTATTTTTTTTTTGTGAAAGAGGGAAACTAAGGAATATTTTTGTGTTTTTGTTCTTTTTATTTTTATGTTATTTTTTTATTTATAATTTTTTAAAATATGTTTTTGTTAATTACATATTTGCTATTGAAAACTAGTGGTTTAAATTTGTAGAGTTCTCATTTGATCCCTTATATATATATATATATATATAGAGAGAGAGAGAGAGAGGAGAGGTTTGGTGCGTGATTGTGTGTTGAGAGAGTTAAAAGACGATAGAAAAAGAAAAAACTCATTTGTATAATACAAAGTGTATAAAAAGGGTAGGAAAAAAAGTTCATTATATTATTAATGTTTAAATTTGTTTATAATAGATTATTAAGTTTTGTATGTTACATAGCTAAAAAATGCAAGAAAATAAAAAAAAAAAGTTCACTAAACATAGAATTTTGAAGTTTATTTATTATTAGATTATTTAGTTTTGTATGTTATACTTCAGAAAAAGAGTGCAAGAAAATAAAAAACTTCATTAATCATTTGATTTTTAAAACTAGATTATTAAGTTTTGTATGTTACATTTTATATACTTTATATATATGTGGCTATTATGTTTTTTTTTTTAATTGTTTCTAGTAGTGCGTTTTTCGCCTCGGGTGTGCGCTTAGGAGACAGGCGAGGGTATTACACCTTGAGTACGCCTTGTGCCTTCAACAACATATACACAACATATACGTGAATAGTGTTCTATTTTTATTTTGCAGGGCCGGGTTGTTCGTACACTATGCGTTATAAGGTAAACCATTGACACAAAGATAAGTATTATAGCCTTATACATCGTGTAGAGCATGAATTGGTTGATGTTACATGTTATAATTTTGTTGATGTGGGTATAAGCATCCCATTTTTGTGTCATATAGATATGACTCATATAGATGGTGTCGTAGAATGAGGGTGGTGTATCGATATAAGCACTTTATTTTGTGTTGTTTTTACTGACGTTTTGATATGTTTTTGTTGATCTATTTGACTGTCTAATCATGTCTCTAGTTAGGAGTTACATGAAACAATGCTTGCATATCTACTTTAGCTTGCATAGTAGACTAAAGCCCATTAAAAAAATGTTTATTCCTACGTGAATTATATTCTCTATATCATATGCATGTGAATCTTAGGTCACGTACATCATACTTGGGTCTTATTAAATGCACGTTTATATCCTACTTTATTTACATCATACGCATCTCTACAGTCATGCATCAACAATTAACATCTTTTAAAATGCATGGTTTTATGTGAATTTGTGTTGTCAAAATCATCAAAGGTGGACGTCTAGGCGCCATTTTGAGGCGAGGAGCAAAGAAACCGCCTTGCGTGTGTCAAGGCGCTCCATCAAGACTCTAGAGACATTTGGTAAGATTCCAGCCGGATTCCGGCCAAAATATGAAATTCGATGGACTATTTCTTTAATTTGAAGCCAGTGCTGGTAAGAAGAAAGAGAGAGAGAGATGAGAGGTTTGTTGTGTGATTGTTTGTTGAGAGAATTTAAAAGATGATAGAAAGAGAAAAAAACTAATTTGTATAATACAAAGTGCAAAAGAATAACGTGTGAGCGTTTGGTTGGAATTAATGAAATGAAATTGAAAAATTATTATAATTTTCAAGTAAAATAATATTTAAGTGGGTAATGAAATATAAACTCAAGAGAATGTTTCAACTCAAATTTCATTGGTTTGGAATTTCAAATTCTTCTATTGGTGGAAGGATCTTGAAATCTCACAACCAAGAGAATTTGAGGTGAAACATTTCTTTAGGTTTACTTTTAATCATTCAATCAAACACAATTTTACTTGAAAATTATACTAGAATCTCATTTTTATTCAATTTCTTCCAACCAAACGTACTTAAATAAGCGTAAAAAAAAGTGCTGGAAAATAAATAAAGTTCATTAATCATTTAAATTTTAAATTCTTTCATACTAGATTATAAAGTTTTGTACGTCACACCGCTGGAAAAAAATTGCAAGGAAATAAAAAAAGTTCATTACTCAATTTTTAAATTTATTTATTACTAGATTATTAAGTTTTGTATGTTACACTGCATAAAAAGAAGGCTAGAAAAAGTTCATTAAATATTCAATTTTTAAAACTGGATTATTAAGTTTTATATGTTACACTTTATATAATTTTGTATATCTGTGGCTATTATGTATTTTTTTAATTGTTTCTAGTAGTGCATTTTTTTTAGTCTCGGGTGTGTGCCTAGGCAAAAGGTGACGACTTTACGTCTTGAGTACTCCTTGCACCTTCAACAACATATACGTGAATATTGAATAATGTTCTAATTTTTAATACGAGATTCTACTCGTGTATCATTTTAGTTCAAATAGTTGAAAAATTAAGAATGGATAAGGTATAACTTAGATATGTATTTAATGACTTTGAATTTTAAGCAAAACAATCGCATAATTAATTAGTGTATGATGCTATATAATACATTGTTATAGGTATCAACTCTACATCGCATAACATGACTTGTTTTCTTTTCATCAAAAATGCATTTTTAAGCATTGATTAACAATATTTTATGTTGAATATGTGGTTAAAGGTCAGATATACTCGCCTATTAAATTGATAGCGTCTAAAAATAGTTCTCATCTTATTATTTGAGTGGTTAGTTTTAACAAAATAATATGGATGCTCGAATTCATTGCAGGCTTTATTGAAACACTACAACAAAAAGACCCTATGATTATGTTGTTATAGGTCACCCTAAGCCGACGACATGTCGTTGTCATAGGGTCACTTTGGGTTTTGGCTATTTCAGCCCCATGTCGACGACATGTCTTCGACTTAGGATATCTTATAGCGAAAAAAAATCATCGCCATAGGGGACAATAGTAGTCGTCATTGTTTAATTTATTAAATAGAATTAATAAAAATTGCAGTTACTCGGTGACATATAGTCGCCATAGCTTATAACAACGATAAACCGACCCTATCGCGATGACAATGTTGTCGTCATAGCCCTCATTTATTGTAGTGAAAAAAGAGTTGTTAGGAAAAGATGCAAATTAAAGTCTTTACTAGTTCTTTGTATAGTATGTTACAACTTATAAACTTTTAATAAAAGGATCATTTGTGACATTATTTCGTAACGCTACTCTTTATTGGAAAAGTAATGTACTACATACAACATGACAGGCTACTGATGTTTGTTGCATTGTGTGAACGTTATCATATCACTCACTATTAGAATGATGTGAAAATAACTTATAAACATTATCAACCTATCATAAGGCAAGAAAGTATGAACACTAACAACGCATTCAACATAAACGATATAATGTGTTAGAATTGTACGATAAGGTGTGATAAGGTGTAACGTAAGAGAGCAAGAAGACCCAACCTTCCACGAATTTTTTTAAAAAATAGGATATTTAGAAAGAGAGAAGTGATAAAAGAGGTTAATCTGTCCGAGTGTGACATTAAGGGATCCTGCCCCTGGCAGGGGCGGGTTCTGCTCCATTTTGTTCATGATGTGGCCATGTGACCGAAGACCGAAGAAGACTGATTTGACCGCATGGAGAACTTGCCCTTGGCAAGAGCGGGTTCTCATAAACCTTTTTTTTATTTATTTTATTTAACTTACTTGTTTTGACAGGTTTAGGCTATTTCTTTTATATCATTTATTTAACTTGGTATGTTAAAAAACACCTTATAATTTAGATTTCATTGTTCTAGTTACTCCATTTTAAATTTAAGTTTTCCTTTTATTCATCCTCAAATTCCATGTAATCACCTTGATCTTGTTAGATAAATAACTGAAATATTATCATTTATATAAAAAAATTAAAATTAACTGAAAAATCCTTATTGTCAACCATCTCTCTCTAAAAACTTTATTTTTTAAAAAAATTCCATAGATCTATAATTAAATTTTTATTTTTCAATTATACGGTTAAATAAAACTACTTATATGTTTGTATTTTATAATAAAATTGCATTATATAAAGATAATAAATTACATAATTAAGAAGGAAAAATACATCACTAAAAATATAAAAAATAACATCTAACGAGTGTCATCATTATCGTTTGTTGCTTCATCATTTAAGTCGAACATGCAATGAGATGGATTAAAAAACTGGTCAAGAGATTAAGCTGTATTTTGAAATTGAGGGTAATAAGGTAACGGGAAAGAATGATGAATTAATTGTTGATAACTAGTATCAGGGCTTTGATAACGATTTGACGGGTCTCCTTCTACGAAATTCTGGGTCCCCATTTGACTAAAATGTGGAAATCAAGTAGTTGAGATACCACCATAAAAAAAATTTGGTTGCTCATTTGGCTTAAAAAGAGAGAGTCAAACTGTTGTTTCGTGAAATCTCTTTGTTCTGTCATATTCTGTTGCACAACATTATCATCAACAATTTGTCTACCAACCCGCCCTCGTCCTTTACCACTCTTAAAGACCTTACCTTGTGATATTTATATATTTTGAAAAAGCTAAAGTAATAGTCTTTTAACCTTTTTTTACACTATTAAATTTTATTAGAATTGATCAAGTTCTACTTAAAATAAAATATTTTTGGTCTTGTAAATATAAAAAAATTAAAATATTATGTTAAATGCAACTATATTGTATAAAATAATAAGCAATAGATTGTCTAGCTTTATGGTGTAGTTAGAGCATTCACAGCCAGTTCCTTATATTTATATGATTATATTTTTTATATTATACTATATGGTTATAAGTGGTTGTGAGTGAATAAAATATGAAATTTACTGTTCAATCTTATTTTGGGGAAACACTATTTAAAATCCTATAATTTTTTAATATATTTTAAATGGTTGTAAGTGAAAAAGAAAAAAAAATAGTGATGAAGTTGAAAAAAAGAAAAAAATCATGATTTTTAATATAATTATATGAATAAAAATAAAAAATAAGTTATGAATGCTCTTATATCAGTGATAAAATCAACAAGGGGCGTTTGGATTGGCTCGTTAACACTAACGTCTTTTTAATTAAGTAAAACTAGATGATTAGTTATAACATTACACGATACAAAAAATATAATTTCAATTTTTCTTAATCGTACAAAACTTGCATTAGACGAATTGCTTCGAAATATTAAGACGTCAAAACCAATATATCGAAGGTGTCCGATGTAATGTACTTTTTATTTTTTCACAATCAAGACGAAATGACAACTGTGAAAATAACTAGTAATATTTTATTATGTCATAGAAATATACTTTTGTATAGTTTACAAACAAAAATAACTATTAATATTGTTTACAAATCATAGCAATATATTTTTGTATATATTAAATCCAGTAAAAATGTAAACATCCATTGTTATTATACATAACTAGAATTATTCCACACGTCCGTTGTGTGGGGAACTACGCCATACGCAAATGTCAAAACGTGAATATAAAAACATATTATGACGACTATCACTCCGAAATAATATTCCAAAGCATTATGAATTGAAGGAAAGAATAACATTAACAAAAAATTAAAAAACCTAAAAAAGTTCCAGGAAAAAAAGGGGAAGTGTAAAAAAATAATTAGGCTAGATCTCGAACCCGCACAACATAAACTTTATTTGTTAATCAAAGTTGATGATTCATTCTGGTAGTAGCCATCTTGAGATGGGATTAGAATATATGGTTAAACAAATTAACTTAAGTTTAAAAAAGAAAATAATGGATCATTATACAAAAAACTATACTCATGTGGTCAAAACATTAAAACCTCACATGGTCAAATGTTTGTTATTATATGGATAGATAATTAGCACTCACGTAAACCAAGAAAACTTGTGTTAAAATGATTTTATTATTACACCTCCATAATCTTGCTAATTGGCTTCAAACCATATAGTCAACTTAGCTTGCACATTGTTATGTACAAACATGATAAATCATCTGCTACAACTAAAGATAGGATCAACCTTAACACAATGTAACCACCTAAGATAAAATCTTGTCTTATTATATATGTTTGTACATTGGCATGAACCCTTAGTTTCCCCTAATTGGTCCAAGTCATGTCATACCTAGGAATTTCCCTAAAGACAACATCCTTTGACAAACCCAACAACTTCACACCAAAATCCAAAATCCAGGATTCCAAAGATTCCAAGTATCTATTTATAAATTCTCCCTAATCCAAACTAGTTAACCTTATACCTATTCGAATTTGAACTTGAAAAACACATGGGATCTTTGCTAGCATGCTTGAAACCAATATGTTTATGTGACAATCAAAAGAAAGAACACGGGAGAAGACAACATCGTGAGTTGCACAAAGAAGAGAAAAAAGAACAGCTTTTGAAGAACGATAAGGTGACTTTACGAGATTATATATTAAGTTCGCCAAAATCAACAGTGTTGCCTGTTACTTCAAACAAAAAGGTCTATCCTAACCCTCATTTTGTCAATGATCGTGTCGAAAGTCTTTTATTAGAGGGTCATTTGGATGCTCGATTGGAAGATGGTGATGGCAAATCGAAGATGAAAATAGAGGAGAACTTATTGTCAAAAGGAGAGAGGATGAAGAAAAGGGTGAGTTTTAGAATGCCTGAAGTTGCTGATGTTTTCATATTGGCTGATTCTCCTAAAAGTGCTCATGAGTCATGACCTACAAGTTCATGAATCATGATCATCATTGAAGTCTTATACTTCGTTTGAAAAAAAAAATAAAGATGAAAAATAAAAAAGGGGTTGTAAACTGTTTTTGCATGTTGTTGAGTATTAAAAAATTACATTTTAACTTTTTGCGTGTTTCCAACATGGCATGAAGGGACAAAAGTTGTCAAGCTAACAAGGATTGATTCTTAAATATCCTTTGTGCTTCTAGTAATATAGATGTTTATGCATTTTGTTTTGAAGCTAGACAAGATAGGCCAGACGGGCCAAGAAGAAACCATCTCATTAGTTTGATTCAAATGTTACGTGTCATCAAGGGTTGAATCGTTAAATTATTTTTTCTTTGTTCAACAGAGCGACAATCTAAGTGGTTTTTTAATCAAATTTGTTTTTATATTTAGAGTGATCGGTGCTTAAACTTCCGATATTCTTTAGATTTTTTTTGTCCTCTAATATATTCCTTATATTTAAATATATTATAACATTATATAGTATGTCATAGTGAGTTGATAACAGCGACCAATGTTTTTAGAACTGGATTGGACGTCAAACCGGATGTCTTACTGGTTTGGTGGTCGGACTGGTTGAACCGGATTAACTATATTTATATATGTAATTAAATATAAGTAATTTATATATGTATTTTATAGTTATATATAAAATTTAACTATATTTGTATATCTAATGTACTAATTTATGGTTTAACACCACGTTTTACCCATTAAAATTCAAAAAAAAATACCAAAACCGGTCTGAACCGGTCCGGTTCCCTGTCCGACCAGCGGTTCAGGACGAACCGACCAGTTCGACCACTAAAAAACGATCCATATCAGACCGGACCGATCCCCGGTTGAACCAGTCGGACCAGCCGGTGTGATCCAGTCTCCAAAACACTGATAGCGACAACCGATGACCAAATTCGTTTTCAAACATTATGGTCAAGAGATCACCTTGTTTTGCAATTGATGAAAATTTAAAATTTGTTCTTAATAATGGAGTATATATATACTAGCTTTAGTAAAACCGTGTATTACACGAGTTGAATAAATAAAATTTTAATATAATAAACTTATTAATTATAAAATGATATTTTAAGATATGATATAACTTAAAATACGTATGAGAAATGACTATAAATAATAAAACAGAGATATCAACTTTTTAAAATATTGTTTTTAATTTTTTTAAATAAATATTTTGTTTTAAAACAAACCGCATAAAAATACATTTTTTAAAAAAATTCTTATTACAACTCCCAAATTTGCTTAATTTTGTTTTTAGAAAATTGACTTTTTAAAAGTATTAATTTATTTAAAAATAAACTTAATAAATAGATTTATTTCTTAATTTATTAAATATTACAAGTATTAAAATAATATTATTAATGATTAAGATAATTATTTAATAGGAGAGAGAGCCAGGAAAATTTTAGTGAGGAAGATTATGGTGATGACATATGTCACTCCCATTTACTCTTTTATTAGAGTAAGAAGATGAGTGGATTTTTGATAACATTAATAACTTTAGATACCTGATTGACGAATTAAGGAAGGTTTTAGAACTTACCATTCACATTTTTATGTATATTTGAATAAGAATAATATAATTAGACTTAAGAGTTGTTTGATAATTTCTAAATTATTAAAAGTAGTTTGATAATTTTTGAATAATTAAGTGTTAAACCAATAACATATCTGAATCATTAAGTGCTGAACTACTAAGATGTTTGAATCATTAAGAGCTAGTATATTGTTTAGCTATTTAAAAACAAATGTTTGACCAATTCAGATAAGATGTTTTAACCATTTAGCATTAGACCTCTTAGTGCATGTTTGGTAAATCAACTTCTTAACCAACTTTTGACTTACAAACTTTTGAAAAGTTAACAAATCAATAAGTATGTTTGGGTAAATAGTTGAAAAGTTGGTTTTAAAGGGTTAAAAAGTTGATTTTAAGAAGTTAACTTTTCAAAAAAATAAGCAATCCCAAACACCTTATATCACACCCCAGCTAAAGCGAAACAGCAAGATATGATGAAATGGAATCATGACAAAAAGCATAAAAAGTACTAAAGGAAATTAATTATTAAATCAAATAGTTGGTTACATCCAATCTTAATAACAAATAAACCAAACAAGTAAATAAATCTTCATTTTATTTAAAGTCTAACTAGGTTCAACTAAAGCCTATTTTTGAATCCTAGTGTGAGCAAAACAACGAACTTAGTTTCCATTACTTGAACACATACTAAAATATGTCAACTAAAAAGTTGTTGAGCACGTAAGTTTAGAAGTATATATATATATACATATACATATATATACATATATACATACAAACCAATACTAACTTTCCAAATACAAGTAATTAAACTATTATACATGAGTCCACAATCAACCATTGTGATCGAATGCCCTCCCGTCTAACCCCCTGACACAAGAGGCCAGACTAATAGATTTTTGTATAGTATGCAGTTTCCAAACACCTAACTCCTTTCAGGTAAAAAAGAATACGTTGACTCAAATGGCGCTCAAGATTAATTGGTATGCATCAACTCGAGGGTTGAATGGGCTTGTCAGGCCGATATATCTATCTACGTACTCATACGGCTTCCTCAAAGTTAATGGTTGTGTAGAGTTTAGAAAAAGAGGGACTTTATAGTAAAAAAAGTGCCATAGAATATAACAACATGTATAATTAGTTTAGTTTTACTAGTATAAGAAAGTTGTCATTAAGTTTGCAAAAGACTAGTTTGACTTTAGAAATTGAATTCCTAGTTTGATATAGAAAGCATGTTTCCACCCCAAAATGCAAAAGAAAAAAAGGGTTATGAACTCACGTTGTAAAGTAGGTGGGTTGATCTTGCAACTTATAGTAACTTAGAGTGAGGATTGCCTTAAGTAAGTTTATTTAGTTAGTTTATTGTATGTGTCGATAGCTGAGTGGTTATTATTGTAAAAGTTCAAGAATGGTTGTCGTATACTTGATATGTGTCATCCTAGAGTAGCACATCCAACAAAATAATTCCCAGGAAAGAGTTGGTGGATTTTCATTACTTAAATACCCTGTCTTTTCTTAATCAGAACCTTTTATTTGCCATATAACTACATATCGGTTGAAACAATTCTAGATATATACTAGACCAACTTAAAGGTGTATTTAGTATGTTTATAGAGTATAGAAAACAAGTGTAAATAATATTTTAGCAAGGATTGAAATAAACAAGTTGTATAAGATAGGATTACAATTGAATAATATGAACAACTTACTAGAAACATGATTCAAGTTGATAGATAATCATAAGAATCATTAAAGTTTGGATTTTTATTGTTTAAAACAGGTTTATATTATTTATTTTATAATAAAAATCATTGCTTTACACTATAGTCATGAAAATATTGGAATGTTACAAAATTTAGGGTTTTGATAGCTTTGGACAGATTCGCGTACTAAACTTGCGCGAGCTGTTTGAGGGGTCAAATCAATGAGTTAAAAGACCTTATTTATATGGTTGGAAATATAAGACTCAAATTTTTTTTTAAACAAAGAATAATTAAAAAATGATTTGTTATAAGAGAGATACAATTATCCAAAGTTGGCCTTATAAATCTGTCAAAATCCGAAAATTTAAGTTTGATGTGTTTAAGCAAAGTTTTGATGATTTCATATTTATTTAATGCTTTAATCCATCTTATATCTATGATTATTGTAAAATAATGTTATTTAATTATATATCCAAGCTAGTTATAATTTTTTTATGATAAAAACACAATTGGAAAAGTATGAACACGGAGAACATGAAGAACATAAAAACTTACTCGATAAAGAAAACTTCTTAGATCTTTAAAAAATCTATTATGAGTTGATATTTGATTTTATGAGAGTAGAATTTGGTGTGAAAAATAATTAGAATAAGACATCTTATTTATAGTTGAAAAACTAGGGTTTTGGGTTTCAATTAGGATATACTTTCTTAATATTTTATTAATTAAATTTATAATTTTAAGGGATAAAGATGGGTGAACGAAATTTTATAGATAATTATGGGTTAGGATTAGTTTAGATTTATTATTTATTAGATTTAGGATAACTACTAATTGAATATTTAATAATATATTAGATATATAACCATTAAATGATTAAAATAATATATATATATATATATATGATTATGTTTAGATAACTATAAGGCTTAATATGATTAATTAAATCTTTATTCTTTTAATAAAAGTTACACATATGTAAATTTTCACCCTTAAAGTTTTCATGTGTTTAGCTTATGTTGAAATTTAGATTCTTAGACTTTGATAAATGATAGGGCAATTCCAAGTTAATTTTTAGAGCAAGATCTAGTATTTACACAAATGTTATCATAGAATCACATTAGCATGCTATAGTATCATAATGGATCACAATGTATGCTATATAAGATAGTTTGCACAAATAGGTTTTTGAATTTAGCCAATGATTACATGGAAGTACTAGAATCATCAAAGAGTTAAGTATAAAAATCAAGGTTGTTGCATCTTAGTATAACGATTAACCATTCCGAAACAAATATCTGAACCATTCAGACATTTATTCGTGAAACAAATAGTTAAAACATTAAGTGTTGAACTGGCATCTAAAAACCTCAATTAAGTATTGCTAACACATTTTCATACGGATTATAAGCGATAAGATTGACCCTAACAAACCTGAGACTTATCAAATAGTTGCAGGAGAGATGGATTAATAGGTATTGGGACTTCATGGTCATAAAGGTCACATACATATTAACTATAGGGTTGTTGACTCGAAACTCGGTAATTTAAGAAAAACTATGATAAATGTTTTGTAGTAATAAAGCTTGACTCGCACTCTACAATGACTCAATGACTCATATTTTCTAATAAAAAAATAAGTTTTGACACATAACGTCTTCTCATATAGGTTTTGTCAAGTGTCGCTATCTAAACAAGTCAATCATTTAATGATTGTGTTCCTAAGTTTAATAAACGAAAGAAAGTAAAAGAAAATAAGTAAAAGGAAATTAGCAAGAGAAAAAAAATTGAAAAAAGAGGAAATCAAGAAAAGAAAAAATATTAAACAAAAAAAATTAAACAAAAAAAAGTTTTATTGTAATTGTTTTATTACCTAAAAATACGTAATTTCATTTATATCTTATCTCAAAAAATTATTTATAATTTTTATATCTTCATACATATCATGTCCTATGGTTTTGGTCCCTGTAGTTTAACCATTTTAATCATTTTAGTCCAAACAGAAATCTTTGATTATATCATGTCTTGTGGTTTCATTTTTGTATTGGTTTTGTTTCCTAACACTAAATCTATTAGTTTTTACAGTTAAATGTGAGGATACTTTTGTTATTTTATATTTGGAGGATAGTTATGTAAATTATATTAGATAAGGATAATTGTTGTAATTTTCTAAAACAAGAAAGAATAAAAAAAACAAAACTTTAATTTAATCTAACCCACCGCCATCGCCTGTAGCTTTACCACCGTCTGCACCTGCGCCACCATCACCGCCTGCGCCTGCGCCACCTCCATCGCGAGCAAGAGCGGCCCAACAGTGTAACTGGGTCAAGCCCTTACTTGAGCCCCCCCTAAATTTACAGCCCCTAGTTTTTTTTTTGTTTTATTACACGTATATATTGTTGTTTGGGCTTAAGTTCAGAGGCCAAGATATGGAATTAAGGCAAAACTAAATCAATAGTCTTGAAGCCTCACCAACTCAAATCACATATACAGGCATGCAGCCTTGGTAAATCCAAAATCAAATTGAAAATGAATTCTACCTCTCAATCCATCCAACTAAATCAAAGTTCTAATGACTTAGGGTTGATATATGCTGTAAAGTTTGAATGTTGTATGAGTCAAAAACTATAGTTCATATTTGATGATTTGTTAACCTCATTACTGATTCATTTTTTTTGTGTGGATGTGCATTTCAGTAATGAGCTAATTATATTGTTCTAGATTATTTTTCTTGAATAAAAAACATATTTGAGTGTTGTTTGATGTCATGATTTGCAGGTTGAAGTTTGAGGTTTAATGGTGAAAACCATGAAATAATATCCAAGAATGAACATTTATGCCACTAGCAAAAGAGTTAAAGTGCCAAAGTCCTTGCGAGGTATGTAAACATTTTCTAGTTTAATTACAATATGAATGGTAATCTTACAATTCATGTTCCTGTTTGAACTAATCAATTTAGCTTTAATTTGTCTTTTTTTAGATTTTAAGGCATGCAGCTTAGCTTTCAATCTTTCCATTTAAAGTATTGGATTTAAAGTGTTAGATTTAAAGTATCAATCTTGTTATTTAAAGAGGTTTAAAATGAGACCGAATTGCAAATTTATAACAATGACTTGCGGCAAAAAGACCCCAAAATTTTCATTAGCTTTAGGCCTTCAAAAAACTTGAGTCGGCCATGACCGCCACCGCCTATGGGTTGGATTAGATTTAGTTTTGTTTATTTATTTTTATTGTTTTAAAAATTTACAACAATTATCCTAATCTAATATAATTTACATAGCTAGTCCTCCAAATATAAAATGACCTAAGTACCCTTACATACTAACAGAGATAGTATCTGGAATCAAAATCATCACAAAAATGAAACCACAAGGCATGATATAAAATTGTTAAACCACAGGGATCAAAACCGAAATTTACTTTTTAATTTTGATTCAATCTGTGTGGTACACGAGTTTCTAAACTAGTTTGTAATAAACCAAAAACTTAATTATCAAGCAATCCTACTCCTATCTATGAAAGTTTTCTTGACATCATACCATAACCAAAGCTTACCAAAACTAGTTAATACCAAATAAAATGACAATTACCAAAAAAAAACAAACATTGGCCCTAAATAATTAAAACCGACTAAATCAAGATTAGACCCATAAGGGTAATTCCCTGTTATTGTGTTTAGATTGAAGTTATAATAATATTTCACATGGTTGGTTGGTTGAATTTTAAATGCCTTTATTGCCAATTTTGAGATGCCTTTTTTACATATCAAAGAACTAGTGGTGAAATATCATACTTTAAAGTTGAAATAAAACTAGTAAATATTAACTACTGGCGACTAATTACACAATTTGTTAACACGTCATGATCTTACACGATGCTAATCAGATTAATATTCAAATGGGTTCAGATCATAAACGATCAACGCGTTAATATGGACTTGTGTAACTATATTGTGGTGTCATAAATATGAAACACTTAATTGACAAATCAACTAAAACTCCAGCCTATGATTATGACTTGTATAAATAGATCCTTGCTAATCTTCTGTGTGTGTGTATGTGTGTTTTTAATTAAGAAACAAGGCATGGTGAGTTCATGAGCTTTCACAAAGTATAACAATGTATAGAGTGAAACTAATAGGACGTCACAACTCACAAGAATATGGTTACAATAGTCATAACAAAAGTCTTATAAGGATTATTAAACGATTAATCAAATGTCCCAAAAGTGTACCATAATGTTTATTGCATTTACAATATAACTTCTCAAACTAGTATACTATACAAAGACCATCAAATACGCGATCTTATGGACACTTCACGGTATATGTACACGTGACATCGATATGAGCAACACAACCATAGGAATACAATTGTACAACACTTGTTCACGATAAAATCCGGTGAGAAATGTACTCATATGCAGGAGCAATGTTACTACAAACAACGATTGTGGAATCACCATAAACGATTGAAGCGTTTTGAAGTGCATATCCATGGAAATTGGGTAACGAGTACCCTATTCTTAGACGTAAATTCACAACCGGAATGATGACCTTTTTCAGAAGCGTTGACATCACAGACTGCAAAAATTCAAAAAAAATTTGTCATATCCAAGGGTGCTAAAAGATCCGAGTGTATAGGATTGCTTGTATTAAACCTGATTTTTAGTTGTATCAAAACATATTACATAAATGAGCTGTTTTAACAAGGGGCTGTTTGTTTTTGTTGTGTTTGACAAATCTGATTATGATTTTGAATAAAACTAATATTGTATGCATTTGAATACATATTAGTCATCTTTTGACCCATTTAACCCGTTCAAAGCCTTCCAATTTTAGCTAATTTTTAGTTTTTAACCATTTGATCCGTTAATAAAAAAAAGTTACCCAGGTCCCATTTCCATAAAATGGGTCAAGGCAATTGGATTATGAGATGTAGGTAAATACTACAGAGCAACTAATTTTGAGGGTAATAATGTCATATTTTAGGAGACAATCCTCAACTACAATCACTTTGTTGCAACTAATCATCTGATTTTGGTTCTTTAACATCAACACTCATCAGATTAAAAGTGGAACCCACATTTTCAAACACTGCTAAATGAACAAATGTTGATATGGATTTATTATTATGGGCAAACTACACAAATTAAGAACAAAATTACACCATATCCCGATTTTACTGATCTTAAATTAGGCGCAAAATAGAAACCAACTTGCATTTTATTAGTAACTGAGTTATACTTTAGCAAAGAATGACCCATGCAACTCATAGTTATGTTTACCAAAAACTTGCTCACATGGCATATTAGTTGTCATTTTAGTGTATATGTGTATGCCATGTAAGATCTTATGTGATATATGATGTATAAAATATCAAATTTCAAACTTGTATCTTAATTTCTTTTTCAGACAATCATTTTCTGCATATACGACGCCAAATGTGGGGGATGATGCACCATGTAAAATTAGTTAAACTGAGGTTGGTGGCTAAAATATACAACAATATGTGTGTTGGTTTCTGTTTTGCTCCTAATTTAAAGACTGGCTACTAAAATCAGAAAAAAAGCATAAGGTTTGTCTTTATTTTGTGCAGTGTATCCTTTATGTTATCATAATCATTAAATAATATGCTCATTAGCCACATGCATATTTAGCATTTTGATGTGTGTCAAAATTAAATGAAATGCAAGCCAATTTCACCTTAAAGTTCAAAATGTATTATCAAACTAATGATTTTAGTATCCCATTTAACTTTAGACATCTAAAGAATGAAGATGAATGTACCTGAACAAGAATCATGTGAATGGTGCCAATTTTACTCCATTTCAAAGACATCGTGAATTCGTTTAGGCTAATATTACCAGAAACAGTGCCCATTGAGATCCCTGCAAATCCTGAAGCTTCAATCTCCTGAAAAGGTGAGACAATAAGCCACCTCGTTATATAGGTCATTTACCATTTTAACCGCTTGTCAACATGTAAGTATGAACGATAGACCAATAGTTGCTATCTTATGTTCCCAAAAAGTAACTGCTTTTTGTTTAGTGGTGTAAGTGAGTCATGCTTCTTGCATTTGACTCGTTAAAGCTCGACTAGAGCCCGAGCTAAAGGAGCCATGAACGGAGCCCCAACTTAACTTCGAGCTCCTTTAATAAACGAGCATGAGCCCTAGCTACAGACATTGAGCTAAATTAGGCTCACTTGGCTAAACGAGCTTATATATAAATATATAATTATGACACTATCAATAAACAAAACATGATACAGAATAGAATCAAAGAGTAAATATAGATAATTTGTAATAATAAAACTACATAACAATTTTAATCAAACAAACTAGCCAATCTCTAGCTTGTTAGCAAGTCATGAGCTCGGTTGTCAATAGTGGGCGTAGCAGGTGCTATAGCACGCTACGTCACGAACATGTCAAGGGCCCCACTATTTGATAGTTAGCGGTATATAGCGACTTGTAGCGGTATTATTTTTTATTTTTTATATTCTTTATAACTATAAAATCAACTCAAATAGAGTATTTTAGCTAATTCGGTGGTGTTTGATTAAATTTTCTACTACTTTATAGCTAAACATGTTTATTTATTGATTGTAAAAAAAATTTCTACTACCTTATCCCTAAACACGAAATAGTGGACGCTATTTACCGCTATTCGCTATGCAGCACATAGGTGGCTTGTCGCTATTTACCGCTATTCGCTATTGACGACTATGGTCATGAGTAGAGCTCGATTTTACACATAAGGCTTGAAACGAGCTGAATTTGAGCTATCTTAATCTGAATTTGCAAAGTTTGAGCCGTCCAACTTGGCTCATTTACAAGTGAATTTACACATGCATTATGACAGATTTTGTAGTTCGGTATCGCTGAAATGTTTATATATTAATACTATTTATGTGATTAAACATAGTCATTCAGTTTTTATTACACAGCAGACTAATGCTTGTTGACCTTGAAGTAACACAAATAACTCAATATAGAGATACAGAAAAGGAGAACAGGACACGGTCAAGAATTAGCCAAAAGACCTTACTAGAACTTACTATGTTCTAAAAATATTGGGTCAAAATAATCACATCCAGAGAGGCAAGTAAGAATTATAGATACTGAGATAAACGTAAATCGCATGACTAAATACCTAGATTAAATCATTAGGCTATTTGATTATTTATCTCTGATTCTTCAAGTTAAAATAATCACTCTTAAAAAAACACCCAATATTTTCTTAAACTCGGGCCCTAGATGAATCTAATGGTCTAAAACTCTAAATCATTTGATTCGTTCTTTCAGGTCAGCAAAGACCAAAGTGGATCATTTTTTTGGTACATTTAACCTATAGGTGGGAATTCCGATTTATTTAATAAAGGGTTCATTTAATGTTAATTTTTTAACGCTAATGGGTCAACAGGGAAAAATAAAAAGTTAAGCTTAAAAAAAGGTCAAATTAGTGTCCCAAATGGTATTTAATGCATAAACCTCCTAAAAGAATATTCGAAAAAGGAATTTATTATCTAAATAGAATAACTTAAGAAATCATAGCATCCTAAATATTTATAAGAAAAGAACAAATTTTTGGACAAGGCGTTTCAGGTCAAAACAACATAACCCATTTCAAGCCCTACCAAAAAATGAGTGTTCTGGCCTCATTTTCAAGTTGGCAGTTTCAACCATTTGAAGTTTAGGAATTTTTTTTACTCTAACTGGTCAAATAGGTAAAACATGTCAAATGGGTCAAAAGTCACCCAAAGTGTTTTTCTAATGCATAAAACCACCTAAAAGGGTATTCAATGACTCAAAAATTATTGGAAAGTATTTATAAAGAGTATTTAGGTCAACCAAACCTCATGGTACCCAAGAAACTGTCTGTTATGACCTCAATCTGTTACCCAACCAGACTCACCTGTGGCATTTGTTAGTGAAGTAGGGTATCAAGTGCAAAGCTTCACAAATAACCATACAATATCACATAAAGAGCAACATTAATAAATATTCTTGATTATTCATGATAACATACCGTTGAGATGCATGCAACTGGAATAACTTCACCAGCTTCTATGACATTGATGACAACATCAGTATTTGCAGTAGCAACAATACCCTCATTTTCAATCTTTATGGTTGGAGGTGATAATACGGTAACATTTAAGCTCAGTTCATCATTTGGGTATTCATTATATAATTTTGGGATTATAAATCTCCATCCAGCAGTGTTCATTAGCTTCTGATCTGGTAATTCATCAATAGTCCATTGCATCTTATTTGTCTGAATCAAAAAAACACAAGTGAGAACCAGAAGCTATCAAAGAAAAGTTACACGTCCAGTAATTACCTATTGTCATTAAGACGGGGCAAGTTCAGCAAAATTACTTATAAATTTAATCTTTAAGAGGTCAAACATGTAAAATAGAAATTCTAGCTCAAAAGGAAATGGTCATATGGAACAGCTTGAAAGTTGTCTGATCAAAAGTAACAAATCATCTTATTCAAAAAGTCATCTTTTTTTCTATTAAAATGATATAAGATTCTGTGACCATATTTGGGGTACTAACTGTTATAAAAGGAATCGTAAAACTCATATTTGAAGTGCTTTGGCCTAGACTCGATTCATTTCTTTGAATCTGAACAAAATATGTGTTTTGACCCATTACCCAACCAACCCATTTTGCCACCTCTACTGAAAGGGAGACAAAAATCAACCAACAATATCTCCTTTCCTTTCCTTTCCTTTTTTTTCTTTTTTTCTTCTTTCTTTTTTTTAATATATATTTTTGTGGGAGGTGGGGGGACTAGCCCTTGTGTGAATCTCAATTTTACATTCAAGTAATAGCTAACACTTTAACTAACCATGACGACATGTATAGTCATAAGCTGCAAATCTCATGAGCCATATGGAGAAAAGAAGCACATGCAACTACAGATGGCAAGATGTGTGGCTTCTGTAATGGGGTTGACAGTTGACCAACTAACACTAATTGCCAAAAATAGAGTTTGAGTGACCTTTAACCCAAATGACACCCATATGAGATAAAACACAACCAACAAATCAGCCCATATGCAAGTAAACAGGTCGAAAGTTGAAACTGTCAGTTTTAACTTTTAAGAGGAACGAATATGCATATCCATTTGGATTGCCAAGAACTTACATTGAAGAACACCGATGATGCTGAGTTAAGCACATTTTCATGAACTGAAATTGCAACCATTTTTTCTGGGCTATTGCACGAACTGTTTGATAATGAACTTATCCCATAACCACCAGAAGCTATTTTATTATCAGTTTGTGTAAATAACCCGTCGATACCTATAATAACAGAAGTACTACTCATAATAGGACCGTTTGTGATAGTGGCATTTAAAACTGCAATATCACCAAAAGTGATTTCTTTCGAAAATGATTGAAAACGTGAATCAAGTTTCATCACCGCATCAACAACTTTTTTGGTAATAGTATCTTCAACTGCAGAAATTATATCGTCTTCAAAATAGTCAACAATTCTGAGAAAAAAAAAAGAACAAGTTCAGTAAGAGAGAGTAAATACATCGTGTTAAAAACTAAAAGGCGGCAATTTCAACCCATTTATGTATAACCAATTTCCACGTCATCAATTTTATACAATTGGGAGACCACGTCAATTACTTTTTCAGAAAAATAATTGGTTTAACCTTCTAAAGAAAAAGTCCGAGTGACCTACAAGGAATAACATTAACTTGGTTACTATTTAGTGTTTAGAGACATTATTCCTTTAATTACAAGCATTGGAAAAGGGGCAACTTTGCATTGAAATGTTTCCAAAAGGGCAACTTTCACTCATTTTGGGAAGGAAGAAGCAATTCTTTGTTTCTTTTATCGTATAAACATGAATAGAGATCATTAATGATTGTGAAAAAGGAGCAAATAGTAGAAGGCCCAAAAAGATACCCTTGATAAAGCCAAGATGCACCTCCGTCCAACTTTATGGAAATATAATTGACACTACATCCACAATCTTGGGGTGAAAGCCTGAGAGTCCCTTGTTGGCTATATAAACCAAGAGTCATCCCAATTTCCATACCTTCAACCTTAGGATATTAAGTATTCATTAGCTTCCCACTAAAATAAGAAAAAAAGGGTGGTGTAGATATAAGGGAAGCAACTACTCAAAAAAATTAGAACAGAAAAAGAACTTTCTAAGCAAGACAATCTCACATTGCACCTTTGTGTTGTGTTTGTAATTATACTTTTTTTTACAAACTTGAGTAATTAAAAGATGACTTTTGTTCCGTGTAGGTCAATATAAAGTATTTTAATAATGACCCTATGAAGAAACACTTATACAACAAGTCCACATAATGACCCAAAACAGAACAAAAGTATGCATATTGGCATAAATAGGACAAAAAAACATGTCTCAATACCCAAATGTACTAAAAGAAAATACAATGACCAAACCAGGGTAAAACTTACATTGATATTTCATTCATATAACCTATAAACACCTATTAAATCCTTTTTTATGTCATGGCATATTGGTAGAACTTAGAAGCATATTTATAGATTATTAAAGAATTGATTGTAACTTACTAAAAGATTAGCACAAACTGAACAAGCAATTTCACAGACAGTCATGCTTGTTGTTTTTGTATTGCTAAAAAAAATAGTATAAAGTGTTTTTTTTCCCATCTTTGTAAACTGGTTTCTAGTGTTGTAATTTGCTCAGTAAACTCACCTCCACCATATACTTAGGGGGTAAAGATTTTATGAACATTTAGGGTGAAAATAATGAGATTTGGATGATTAGGTAAAGAGTTGTTGCAAGAATACTAATTGTTGAGATAAATGTAAAATTACCTAACTATCCATAGATTTAAGCAATCTTTTAACCTTTTTCTAATTTACAAGATGCAATCATCACCAAGAAAACACATTGAAACATCCTAGTTGACATTTAGGGCAACCACAATGGTTCATCACCGCTACACAACATTTTCAGCCAATTGTAGGTTCTATTCCTTGTTTCCCATGAACTTGAATGTTGGCTTTTAGAAATTATTGCAAGTGAGTTGAATTGTTTGGAAACAAAACTCCAAATATTTCAAACTTCAAGATGTTAATTACTCTTTTTTAATGTCATTAAAGCTATTCACTCCAATGTTGGCCTTAGGAAGATTTCTAAGAGGATAAATCATTTCCGGTTAAATATCAGCAAACTAAAATAAATTATTGAATAATATCATTCCATTTCTAATTTGATTAAACTCGAGCTTTCATTAATAATCAAGCTTAAATTGAATCTAAACCTGTGATGATTATGCTTAAGAAGGTGAAAGTTAGTTGTGTCACTACTCAAGCTATTGGATTATTAACATCTAATGTGGGTAAAAATGAAGAAATTGTTCCAAATGAATTGCTGCAATAATTACCTGAATAGAGGCCACCCCACTATCAGAAAAATCAAACAACCAAGTGCTATAAGAATAACTCCAACCCAAGCTCAAAGCAGCAGTTGCACCAGAAGCAACTATGGTAACCCCAATTTCTCCAGGTTGAACAACCGAAGAAGAAACATCAACCTCATAAATAACAATATCCGAAAGCGCAATACGAACCCTACCCACAAGTGGGATTTGAATACGCTGTTCGATTTGGGGCAATTGAAGAGGAATCAAAGAGGAAATCGCAGTTTTTATCATCAAATCCTTCGCGAATTCAAGCCCCGTTTCGGAAATTTCAACAGATATAAACCCATTTTCACCCGATTCGACATGGGTAAATGACGAAATTGATAACAATAGTGTTACAAACATGAAGAAAACTCTTCGACCCATGTTGATTTAGGGATAAAATTAAATGGGTATGTTGAAATTAACAATAAATCGAGTCAAATCAACATGTTTTAATTGAAGAAATTGAGCTTGAGCAAGTGAAGAGATGGTGGATGATCGATGATCATTAGTGAATGCGTTATCTTCAGCTTCGATTGTTATGACGATGGTGTGTGATTGTTGGATTGTGTGGTGTGAATTTGAAACATTGATTAGCTCCTTTGGAAGCAAATCAAGAACTACTACGTTACCTAATTTTGTACGTATATTCGAATTGAATGTGTTGAGTGTTGACTTGATGAATAATGATGAACACGTGTTATAATAATAAAGATAAGGGGGCAAGAGCACTCAGACCGTTTATAGTGGAGTTCTAAAATTACGTAAATGTGTTGGGTATATTATATATAATGATTTTAAGTGATTGTAAGTAAAGAATTAAAAAAATATTATTGTAAGTTGGTATAGTTGAATAATGATTGTTCAATCATTATAAATTTTTTAATAATTTATAAAGTGGTTGTAAGTAGAAGAGAGAGAGAAAAATAATGATAAGGGTATAAAAAATATTATTTTACTAAAAATAAAAGAGAAGATATAGTAACTTTTAGTATAATTATATAGATAAATATAAGTAAGCTACTGTGAATACTCTAACACGTAATTTATTGTTTTGGAGCATTCACTTTAGTTTCTCATCTTTATTTCTTTTTTATTAAATATATTTTTCATAATTTTATTCTTTCTCATCTACTTATAATATTAAAAAAAATTATAAGGCTTGAAGAGTAATTTCCTAAATATACAAATAAACAATAATTTTTTTCTGTCATCCACTCGTAACAAACTGCAATCAATTTTTCAAATATAAATAATATACTCACATAAATATAGAAAACATACTGTGAATGCTTTTATATATCTTTTTATAAAAGTAAACATTGGTTATGAATATTTGATCCATATGGTTTAAACATTTTAATCATTTCAGTATAAATAGTAACTTTTTGACATATCATATTCTGTAATTTTATTTTGTTACCTTTTTGGTCTTTAATACTAAATGTATTAGTTTTGTTTATTAACTCTACGACTACTTTTCGAATAATTGGTTAGCTCTCTTCGGCATTCAAAGATTTGAATTCGAACTGAAAATTGAATTTGAAATTTGTTCGGGTAAGGACTGAACTTGAAGATTCAACATAAACTTTAAACTTGATTCAAAATGAATTTCAAGTCTTTAAATTCTATTTAACTAGTATTAAACCTTCACGTTACGATGGAGGTGTAAAACATCAAGTAGCACTAATTTCACACCATCACCAGCGACTATAAAGATTGGAACAACTCGTATTAAAAATAAATAAAAACATGAGAAATAAAATCGAACGAAAAGTAGACATAAAAATATTAAATCCTGCACGCGAAGTGTAAAACATTAAATATAATAATTAAATCGATATGAGAACCGCGCGTTGTGAAGAGGTCATCAAATGGGAAAAAATATGTGTACAAATATTAAACGATACGCGCACGTTGCGGCGTGCTAACTCGTAAAATTTAAATCGAAACGAAAAACGAAAAATTTATAAAAGATAAAAAGTATAGGGAACCAAAGTTGAAAGTGAAAATCTATAGGGGTTAAGTTATAAAAAATGTAAAATTAAACAAAAGTGGATACAACCCATTAAGGCTTATCTACAACCAATAATGCACAAACCACTTGGTAATTAGTATTATATATAAATTAAATTAAAATTTACAAAAAGAAAAAAGGTGGTACAACCCACTAAACACATAATACAACCCATTAAGTACACCAAAGTTGATAAGTATTATTATATAAATAACTTAATTAATCATTTGTTTTTTTATAAAAATGATGGGACCACCAATAAGCCCTGAATCAAATGGTTTAATAGAAGACACCCTATAATTTTTTTAGGATTCGATTTTCACTTTGTGCAATATACTCCCATTAGCCTAGGGTCTTTACCACAATGAGCTTTTGGGTGGTACTTCCCTTGGAATAATGGGTGGACCGAGTCACCACTGTTGTTTGTGTTCGTGGACGTGGGTGGTCATTCGTCAATGGGTTTACGCGAGTGATTGAGCTTAAAGTATTTGTTGGTTGCAAAAAAGGGGTCTTAAATATTTATCTTTGGTAACTTATTTGAGACTCATTACAAAATGGTTCATTTTTCTAATATGTTCGACTTAGAAATGAAGTCGAGCCTCATCCAAGGTAGGCTTGATTTGTGACTAGCTTTGTGATGTGTGTAAGTATATATATATATACATATATATATATATGGATATATTTAGTAAGGATTTTTAACATAATCGAGTTTTAATTTAAGAAACGATTATCACTCTTAAACCAACTATACACAATAGGCAAGTGCACTTATCGCATAGTAGTATAGTTTTACGCAAGAACTGAGTATCGACCCGTAGACACAATAGCTACCAATACTAAATATTAATAAACTATTTAAACGATCAATATAGTTTGGATTTGTAAATATTAAAATTAAGTAAATTAATTAGCAAATTAAACTAACAAAGCAAGAAAATAAAAATGAAGATACACAATCAATAAAAGATACACTTGGATTTCGACTCCACTTAGCATAGAAATAACAGCTAGCACAAACTCTAAGTGATATTATATTTTACGCATAATACATGGAAGTAATTTAAACCCTAGTCAAGTATATTTAAACATATAACTCTTCGGAAAGGTAGAACGATAAGCACACAATAGCCATCTAAAGTCATGCAATAAAAATTGAATGATATAATTACGTTAATATGAAAGGTTACTATTAGAATAGATATCTTATAATATGGCATGATTGTATAAAATATTATATTGCATGATTGTATCCCATGCTTGTATCAAACCTATTCCATGACTTAAACCGTATTTCGTGATTGTATAAAAATAGCATGTTGGTCGAAGCCATGGTGTGGTATGGTTTGTGGGTGCCAAAGGTGGTTTGCCCAAAGAGAAAAGGACCAGTGAGTTGTGGGAGTAGGGTTTCTGCCACATCCACGGTCGCAATCGTGACCACGTCCTCGGCTACTTCGCTTTGAGGTTTGAGCAGGTTTTGAGGAAGTGGTTTGAGTGGGAAGACTTTGTTGATGAAAAGTATGGAGAGCGGTGTCGTTTGTGACACGGCTAGAGTAGGGGGTTGGTCTTTTGTGGTTTCGGTTGAGGCAGCGGGTGGTGGGTCATTTTTACAGGGAGAGAGGTGGTCAATAACTTGAAACGCGCGGCAGTGTATTTTGAATAATTTCGCCCTCGATGAGTATTGGCTTGTTTCCATCTCAAGAGTAATAGAAATGAAGGTTTTAATGTTCGAGACGGTAATAACCGGATGTGTTTTTGGATCCATGGGTGAGCTAAAAAAAAGAAACAGGGGATAGAAATTTGAGAAGAAGGTGGTCGGCGTTACGGAGAAGAGAAGAAAAATAAAAGGTAGGATCGAAAGAGATTATTAGAGGAATAGGTTTGATACCATGTTAGTTTGCAAGAACTATGTTTAGTGTTTTATTCCATTCTTGTCAATGAATATATAATGAATACAAAGAGATGTGATCTCCTATGATTTGGCTAATTTACAATAAATGTGATGGATACAATCACGGGATACAAACATGCAATATACTATTTTATATAATCATGCCATATTATAAGATATCTATTCTAATAGTTACTCCCGTCAAGGTTATCTAACTCCATAAATCTTTGAAAAGTTAATACGATAAACACATGATAACCATCTACACTTGCATAAATGATAATATAGACAAAACTACAATTACTTTTCAACTCATAAACATCATATCACAATTACAAAATAACTTATAACCAATGACAAGAGATATTTATGACATACACCATGGTTTTCCCAAACATAAGCATAAGGATGCACATTTGACTAGTTTTATTAAACCTTCAATTTTCATTCTTCATTCCTAGTCAAATATCACAAGATTACATACAAAAGATGCAATTATATACGTAAGTCTTGTAAGAGCATGAGGTTTTCCAACATAACATGCTTACAATATCCACAAGGTTGAATATTTTATCAAACTAGAACAAATACACATAATCATTGAAGGATAAAGTTTTATCATGACATTAACATAAACAACTACAAAAAATCATATACAAGTTGCTAAATCATACTAAGTTTCATCTAATTCAAGTGATAACAAGAGTTTAGCCCATGAGTCTTACACAAATTACACCCAAACTCAAAACCATGAAAGAACTTATAGTAGATCTAGAGAAATTCAAAGCATATAAAGTGAAAATGGGTTGGATGATGTTAGTTCATCTTTGAAAGTGCTTGATCTTCAATCTTAGCTTTGAATCTTCAAATATTTGCTTAAAATCACGAAAGAGACTTGAGAAAATTAGGGTTTAGTGTAAAAATGTGGGTTTTTCTCAAATGGGGCAGTATTAGGTATATTACATGACTTTTGGGTCAAACATGATCATGTTAACAAAATAGGCATGTATTGTATCAGGTCAACTAAAAATAAATTACAGTTTTTCAACATGGGCATGTTGATCTTAATATAAGCATGTTAGAAAATTTTTCTCCTTAAAACTTCACAAAATTTTTTCACAAAAATCATTAAACTTTCCTCCAGTAACCTAAAACATTCAATTTAAACATAAGTGTCTAACCGAATGATTTACAACAAGAAGTTCTCAAAATGAGAATTAATACATATGTTGTAATTATTAACATATCACATTATCACTCAACTTGTCTTAATTTGTTTAAATTAAAGCATAAATTATAAATAACTTAAATTAATTTATATAAATTGTGACCTAAAATAGAAAAGCTTGAGTTGGATCATTAGCGAATTAAACGAGTCTTTTATTTATATAGTTTTATGAAAATAATTAATATATACTTATATAAATATATATTATTATATAAAACAACTAAATAATACATAATGTTACATACAAAAAGTATAATTATATATAAAATCAATATAAAAATATATAATAAATAAAGAATAAACGAGTTGCGCTCAAACTTAATGTTTTCTTAAATTAAAATGAGTCGAACTTGAGCTAAAATGAACACCATAACCAATCATAAAATGCCTTAAATTTTTTCAATTTGACGCACCCAAACAATACTTTTTTAATCATACTTACCAAACATGATTAGCATACACATCACAGAGCCTATAATCTCATGTCACATAGTTCGTATATGTTTAGCTAAATAATTAAACAATAAATTAATGTATTATAAAGATTAAAGAATTTAACGTAGCAAGTAGAAATAATTATACAAAATCATAGTAAAATTGTTGTAGTTACTAATAAAATAATAAAAACATATAATATAGTATTTAATAAAATTATAAAAATTTACAAAGTTGAATGGAATCCTACTCACTTGACAATTGGTTCGTCCATACCTCTCAAAATAAACTGTATGTCATTGTATGATTGTATACGTGACAATGAAACAAATCATACATATTATTTATTGTAACATAATCATTTAAGTACAAAAGTGGTTTATACTAAAGTTATATAAATATAAATAGAAAACCTGCAAGTTATATGAAGTTAGAATGCATCATTTTAGTATAGTAAAGCAAATATTATAATCTTTTAGTTGATTATGTGGTTTTGAAAAATATTTTAACTTATGTCTCATATCATTTCAGCCTTCGCTCAATGGTTAAACTTTTTAAACTCTTAGATTTTTATTATTTTTAAATTCAGATGACGTGTATATAAGTATCATTTGTTCTATTGTATGATTCCTTATTATATCATAAAATTTACAAAAAAAAGAATCAATTTTGAGTAATTTGTTATTCATTTTTTAGTTTTAATTAAGATATTTTTTTCTTACATAACTTGTCGTACATAGTGTTTTATAAAAAACAAATTTGCGATGTGTTTACGTCTACGTTTCAATGTAAATTTTATAAAAATGAATATGACTATTTTTTATAAACTTGTATCAAAATGTATTTAAAAATAAACACATCACCCCGACATATTATTTTATTATAAAACATTATACATTAAGGATTATAACAAAAGTAAATAGGTTATGTTAAATAAACCCAGAAAACACTAAAAAATTAGTCACATCACTTGGTGTGATAAGTTGAACACTGGTCTACATGCGAATTTTTATCATTCATTATAATTTGGACTGATATAAACAATTTCTTAATTCAAAATCTTTTCAAATCTTTTTTAAACCTGTAAAACATAAATGTATATATTATACTGTATTATTATTATACATAATAGAATACACTATAGTCAGAGAAATTTTTGAAAATGTAAAACGAACATAAGTAGATAGCAAGTAGACTTTCTTTTGCAGATCTGATTGTTTATTAAAAAAATAAAAAAAGTAGTCATCACTATTCTTGAATGCAGATTTCATGCCAATAGTAAACAAGTAAGAGAGTGGACATTGAGTATACCTTTTATATTCTCAACGTAACTAGTTTTTTTAACTACTAACGAATACTATAAGTCCGATCAGATAAACTTAATAACGAAAGGACACCTACATTATGAGATAATATAAATAAAATCATGTCTCTATCTTTTCTTGCACCCCTTACTCAAAACAGACATGATATATCTAATAATAGTTTTAGTAAACTCATATGTCATACGGGTTGAATAAATAAAATATTAATGTAAGGCCATATTCCCGAGACGCTTACAGCTGGTAAATCATCGCACATAAAACATATACTTTACATTTAATCGTTCATAAAACATTACAGCGGAAATATAAAAATAACTTTTCATATCATTACAAATGCTTTTGCAAGTTAATACAAGCGTTCATTTCAAAACATTATTCGTTCGCATTACAATGCAAAAACATTAACAAAAGATTGTCATTCAAAATGCCAAGTAGTTGCTCCGTGCCATCCTCAGCAATGCTCACCTGCCAACTGGAAAATGCATAA
Organism: Flaveria trinervia; assembly: GCA_025506515.1. Classification (NCBI taxonomy): domain Eukaryota; kingdom Viridiplantae; phylum Streptophyta; class Magnoliopsida; order Asterales; family Asteraceae; genus Flaveria; species Flaveria trinervia. The sequence goes on along the minus strand of CM046457.1, from coordinate 4,133,843 downwards.
AAGTCAGCGTTGCTGAGTGAGTTCTAGTTTTATGATAAAACATATTTTTTTATCGTTAAAACCATTCATTACTATTGCATGTGATCATATATCATACGTACATACAGATAATATCATTATTATCTTCCATTACATTCGTTAACTTTCGTTCATTCTATACGTTCGTCCTCCCGGGTCTGTTGCGACAACAGGGTCGCTCACCTCATTAGCAATCCCAACGATTGCCCGCTATCCGAGTCTGTTGCAACCATAGGGTTGCTCACCCCAATTGCCACTTTCATTGATAGCACACTATCCGATTCTGTTGCACCCATAGGGTTGCTCACCCCAATTGTCACTTTTATTGATAGCACGCTATCCGAGTCTGTTGCAACCATAGGGTTGCTCACCCCAATTGTCACTTTCATTGATAGCACGCTATCCGAGTCTGTTGCAACCATAGGGTTGCTCACCCCAATTGCCACTTTCATTGATAGCACGCTATCCGAGTCTGTTGCAACCATAGGGCTGCTCACCTCATGGCAACTTGATGATAGCACGCTGTCCAAGTCTGTTGCAACAACTGGGTTGCTCACCTCAAATATGTGCTTGCAAGCCTTTCCTTCGTTCATTCATTTATTAATGCATGCATTCATCATCATGTTCCTCTTTCATTATCTTTCACTTTACATTACATAATACATTCGTTCATTCATTATCATAACACGTAAAGCCACGGAAAGATAAACATACATCATAATAAGGAACATCACCCCATTGCCACTTTCATTGATAGCACACTATCCGATTCTGTTGCAACCATAGAGTTGCTCACCCCAATTGCCACTTTCATTGATAGCACGCTATCCGAGTCTGTTGCAACCATAGAGTTGCTCACCCCAATTGCCGCTTTCATTGATAGCACGCTATCCGAGTCTGTTGCAACCATAGGGCTGCTCACCTCATGGCAACTTGACGATAGCACGCTGTCCGAGTCTGTTGCAACAACTGGGTTGCTCACCTCAAATATGTGCTTGCAAGCCTTTCCTTCGTTCATCCGTTCATTTGTTCATTCATTCATTAATGCATGCATTCATCATCATGTTCCTCTTTCATTATCTTTCACTTTACGTTACATAATACATTCGTTCATTCATTATCATAACACGTAAAGCCACGGGAAAGATAAACATACATCATAATAAGGAACATCACCCCAATTGCCACTTTCATTGATAGCACGCTATGCGAGTCTGTTGTAACCATAGAGTTGCTCACCCCAATTGCCACTTTCATTGATAGCACGCTATCCGAGTCTGTTGCAACCATAGGGCTGCTCACCTCATGGCAACTTGACGATAGCACGCTGTCCGAGTCTGTTGCAACAACTGGGTTGCTCACATCAAATATGTGCTTGCAAGCCTTTCCTTCGTTCATTCGTTCATTCATTCATTAATGCATGCATTCATCATCATGTTCATCTTTCATTATCTTTCACTTTACGTTACATAATACATTCGTTCATTCATTATCATAACACGTAAAGCCACGGGAAAGATAAACATACATCATAATAAGGAACATAAACATATCATACAGTCATCATCATCCAAGGCATCATACATACATCACATACATCATGTATAACCATACAATCATCATACATCATCATTATGCATAAGCATCAATCTCACATCATTTCATGCCCAACATACCATCTATGACCCCAAAAGTCAACTTATATAACTCCCGGGAATCTCCTAGGTCAAAGCCTACATTAACTCTTTTTTCTCCAAAAGTCAAAATTTTACTAAGTGTTCATCTTCATTGACATATTGCTCATCCGCATTTGATTTACTTCATCCGCATTAACTTACTCTATCCGCATTTGATTTCCTTCATCCGCATTAACTTACTCTATCCGCATTTGCCTAACTCATCCGCATTTCATATACTCAGTCAATGTTCATCTGCATTGACTTTATCCGCATTGACTCATTTTGCTCATCCGCATTTCCATACTTAGTCAATGCTCACCTCATCCACATTGACTTACTTTGCTCATCCGCATTTCCATACTTGGTCAATGCTCATCCGCATTGACATACTTCATACGCATTCCACACACATAGTCAAATACTCATCCGCATTTTCAAACTTAGTCAATGCTCAACCGCATTGACTTCATCTGCATTTGTCATCCGCATTTACTTACTCAGTGATTAATGTTCATTCGCATTAACCCTTTTCCATCCGCATTTAACTTCCAAACACTTAGGCAGATTTAAAACTTAACATGTGAGCCTTAAACATCAGATTTCAAATCCACATCCCTATTCATCATGTTCTAGACTTAAGTATTACCTTCCAAACCTTAGAAACCCCATCATACATCATCAAGCATGAACATAATCATACATCATATCATAACATCATCATACACACATTCAAGCATACGGGTCCGAAACCCAGTTTAATAAGAACATACATTCATGCATTTTCAGCCCCAAAACCAGTTAAAAATCAGTAAGAGAGGGGTTCTAGAACTCACCTTTGCAACTCTTGAGTATGGCTTCTTCCAAACTCATTTGCAAATTGAATTCAATCACCTAGAAACCCACAAAAACATACCCGAACACATACACACACATATAAGCATAAACCCGAGGACATCACCGGTTAAGGACACCATGAAAACATGAATTCTTACCTTGAATTCGAATTCTTTCAAGTTCTTCCTTCAAAGCCGAGAATTTATTGCTCCTAGCTACTCTCTCTCTCTAAAACCCGAAGATCAGGGATGTATGTGATATATGGGCGGCCATACCACCTTTTACACCCACTTTTCAAACATTTTGTCCTTTTAGACACTTTTTATCCCTAGACTTGGGTTTTATTTATTTTTTTTTTCTTTTCTTTCACTTTATTTATTCTTTCCTTGACTTTAAAATAACCGGGTGTTACAATTAATATAATAAACTTTATTAATTATAAAATGATATTTTAAGGTATAATATGACTGAAATAGTAAAATTACATATGAGAAATTACTATAGGTAATAAAACAATAATTATCAACTTTTAAAAATTTATTTTTAAATATTTTTCCAAAAAAAAATATTTTGTTATAAAACAAACCGTATAAAAATGTCATTTTTAAAAATTTTCTTTATTATAACTCCCAAATTTAATTTTTTTTGTTTTAAAAAATTTACTTTTTAAAGATACCAATTTCAAAATATTCATATTTTTAAAAAAGCTTTATGCTTTAGAAAAATGTATTATTTTATAAAAAAATTTATTTATTTAGAAATAACATTAATAAATAGATATGTTTCTTAACTTATTCAATCTAAAAAAATGTTAAATAATACTATTAGTAATTAAGATAAATATTTGATAGGAGAGAGAGATGACAAATTTTGATGATGTTGATTGTGGTGTTGCCACGTGTCATCTTAAGATCTATAATTTATAATTTATAATAAAAAAAATATTTTTTGAAATCACATGTCATCATTCTAGCACATCAACTGACATGTGTTATCATTATACTATATCAAAAAAAATATTTCTCGCCTCTCTCTCGTAACAAATATGAAAATGTGAAAATTATAACAACAATCAATTTGACTTTCCTCTATTACTAAATATGTTTAACCAATATATCTATATTTGTGTTTTTTGCCTTTTTATATTAAATGATAATTATTTTAAGTAACTAAATTAAACTATCAAACATCTAAAATATACATTATTTTTATTTTAACAAATTATTAATACATACAAAACTATATTATTTCAACTATATTTTATCTTTAAAGATAGCGTAATAATTTTCAATTTCATTATTTGTTATAGTTTTTAGATATTAATTATATTTTTATTTCATCAAAAACTAATAACATCTTGAAAATAAGATATTATAAAACTAATGTTTTTGTCATGTTTTACTTTTTCCACTCATATAATACATGGGCTCTAATCTAGTACTTTTTTATTAAAGTAGAAAGATTTTAAACAGTTACAAGTTAAATATATTTAATTTTGATCCAAGCAAAACAATTTTGCTAACAATGTGAGTATCATATAAAATCATATCCGCCTCAAACCCGTAGAAAAAATAAAACTAAATTTATACTGAGTTTCACACTCACATATTTGTCCCAAATATGTGTTATATTCATGGGCAGATTTTTTTTTACAGCTCACAAGGGAACACACAAGTTTAGAATTTTGAAGTAATTTGCTTCTTGAAGACATCATTTAAATTAAGAAACTGTAACTTGCTATTTGGTTTTATCCACCAAGGCTCGAAATGGTTAATGATGAAATTATGTAAAGATCTTACTTCTAGTGTTGTGTTAAGTAGACATGTGTTTTAAAATTGTGAATGGTTAAAGACATGAAAAAAGGATTTTTATAAACATGTTAAATATGGTAAGTGTCATATGCACAATGAACTAGGATTAAAAACGGTTTATGTTTTGAAATCTATTTAATGACTCGTTGCATTGAGATATACAGTGCTACTATTGTGATGATATGTTCTATGATGATTTGTAAAAGTAGATCTTGCGAGTACTAAATCGGCTATGTTTGTAGTAGATCACATAGAGTGTCTCTAGTATTTGTATTTTCAAATAACTTGAAGCTTACGTGAAGGAGAGAGAAAAAAATATTCATTTTTATAAATACCTTCACATGAATAATGAATAATGAATAATGAATAATGAATAATGTGAGTGAGAGATAATAAAAGAGAGGAATAATAAATAATGATATAACATATGGTTTTTTTTCAGATCCTTCGTTAATGATGCAATGACAATTTACGTGTAATACTTTATTATAATAATATTTTTTGGTGTAAGAAATGAGAAATATAATATGAAGATAGTCATTTTCCTAGTGTTTTGTGAATGGTTTAACCTAAATTCGACTGACATGACTGTTGCAATTTGAATAAACGATTTTGGAAATCGATAGTTCATATTTCTAAAAATGGTAATTTTGAACGATTGAACCTCTATCGATCGTGTTTGATCAATCTGCCAATCACAAGACGGTCGGAACACGATCAAAATATGGGTTAACCGTGTTCCAACTGTGCCCATCCATCTCATTATTTATAAAAAATAATGATAAGAATAATTTGTAGCAATATAATTTTTTTATAATAATACCACGGATTTAACTAGTTTCTAGCCTTAACATTATGATGTACGTTTGTATAAAAAGTAAATGCATTATGAAGATGTAGACTTGTGGATGACATTATATTTGTTCATACCGATGATTGTGACATTTTTCATTAATCCACATGCATATGGGACAACTAGTACACCATGATTTATAGAAATATTCGCATGTGTATGTGTATCCTCTACAAGCATCGTTTAATTTCTAGATAGGTGTTGATGGTGTCACATTCTTGATTAACCATGTTGATTATGAAGATAAGGTTACAACCGATATATAACCATTTTTAAGGTAAAAGCCGCATAAGCATATTGTCATAATTGCATATTAATTGTAGTTGATGAGAGAAAGTAGAGCGGTTATACGGTTACATAATCATTTTTTGTATCAATGCTAATGTAATATATACATGTGCGTATTAATTGTAGTTGAAAAAAGAAAGTAGAACGGTTATGCGGTTACATAATCATTTTCTATATCAATGTTAATGTAATATATACATATGCTTATATGGTTCTCATGCTTATTTCCATAAAAAATAGTTTTGTATTAAAGTACCCTCTGTCAAAATAGTGGTTTGATAACAAGTATGTTTGTCATACATTTTGTTTCAAAAACGGTATACAAGTTATAAATGTTATATGATTTCTAATAAATTACAGGTTTAATATGTTTCCAGTCATTATAAAGACACTACTAGTGATTTCAAATCGTCAATATGTTGGAATCGTCCAACCAACTCTGCCATCGCGTTGATAACCCTCGACAGTCAACCCTAAGCCCTAAATTAAATCATGCTTAGCTTCCAAGAACGATGGTTGACTAAATAAAGTCAAAATTGTGATTCCATTTGAACAAAGAAGTCTGATGATTAGTTGCTGGTGAGTAGCGTGACAAAGGGATGCAACGATAAGTATTCTAGTTGATGTTCCTATTCTTAATATCTTTCATATAAAAAATATGGATTTACGAGAAATAAATGTTAGAATGTTTTTCAAGTATTCTTCTTTTCAACGTTGAATGGTAATGTATGTGTGGTCACCCAAACCTACGTCTGAGATCTTGATCGGTGATCATTATGCATTAAAGATAAGGATTGTAGTAGGATTTCTACCATCCTTAGAACAAACTTGCAAATGCAATCCTACCGGCTCAGGTAGGGTGATCGATTATGTCTATCATATTAGAAAAAAGTTTTTGTAAGAATGATCTCTAAATTTTAGAGACACTTACTTAACAAAGCAAACTTTTAGTGTATACCATCATATACCAAGGAACAATCAGTCAATATCAAACTGAAACACTATAATCTCAACTTCCATGTGTTGATATCTGGTATTCTCTAAACTTTTTATCATCTCGCAACGAACTAATTCTAAACAACTTATATCTTACATTCAGAGGAATTTAAAGACACTTGTAAAATTAAAATAATTTATCTCACCCCAACACTCTAGATTCTTGTAGACATGGTAATTTCCTACTCTATTTCATCTAGAGGGATGATGAGTGATATGAAAAACATATATTCCTTGTCATAGAAATTAGAAATAATTAAATATATATTATTATACCTTTTTTTTAACGTCAAATGTACGACCCTGCTTCGAAGGATAGGTGTTATCTTAATAGGGCTCATCTATCCGTTTTCCAGCCGAGACCGCACTCCCAACCCCACAGAAGGAAACTCATTGTTGAGAAACCCCCTTATATATTACT